>CM045759.1:137137566-137737566 GCA_025200525.1 Camellia lanceoleosa | reverse complement strand
TTTCGTGGTCGTAGACCACTATTCCCGTTTGGAGACTAGTTTTTGGTTTTCGGAGCCGTCGGTCGTGCGCCTTGGTTCGGGACCGCTTAACTACCTCTGTTTGCTTCGATTTTTGGCACACACCTTTTTTCCTCTCTATAGAGGGACACTGTGGCCCGGGAGACCACCTTCGTGGTCATACGCCACCTCCGGTGTTTAATAGTCAGTTTTCGGGGCCCCCGGCTGCGCGTTTTGGCCCCCGAACCCTCGTTTTGCATCGGTGTGGGTTCATTTTTGGTATGGACCCTAGGTTCATTGTTAGAAAGGTGGTAGTAAGGTGGGAGACCACCTTTTCTTCTTGGAGACCACCTTTCCCCGGTCGGCCGATTTTTCTTGGCAGGTAGGTGGTCTCCTTTACTTTTGAGCCATAATTTCGGGTCTCCCATACCACCATTGTGTTGCATTCATCTGGGAGGCCACCAATCTGGTATGGCCGACCACCTTTTCTTCTTGAACCTTTTGACCCCTTGGTCTCCCTCACTTTTGAGCCACAATTTCGGGTCTCTTATACCACCACTGAGTTGCATTCACCTGGGAGACCACCAATATGGGCTGGCCGACCACCTTTTCAACTTGAACCTTTTGACCCTTGGTCAGCCGACCAGGGGGAGTGGCCGGCCGACCACCTTAACTGGTCGGCCTACTTCCTACTTTTTTGTCTCATTGAGTGTGTTCCAGCTGTGCCAGCTGGGAGCCATTTGTTGCATGTTTATTCTTGGTTTGAAGCTTCCAAGAGAAGCTTTGGCCTCTCTTCTCTATAAAGGGAGGCCTCCCCTCCCATTGCAGGGGTTCAGAACTTTGGTGAAGGCATACACTTATATCTCTCTATATCCATACACTTTGAGCCTTAAAAAATGAGTGATTCTTGACCCTTTTGCATACAACTCCAAGCACAACACCTCCACTACCATCCTAAGTACCTTGGAGCTGTTTTTCAGAGCTTGAGAGCTCACTTTCTTGGTCCAGAGCTTGCTGCATTGCTGTGCTACAAGGGTAAGTCACCATTTCCCTCTTTGTAGCTTTATTTTGCCTCATTCTTTAGCCTTATTTGCAGGCATTTTTGGACTTTTTCATAAACTAAAAAAAAGTTTTATTTTGAGCTCCTCTTCAATTTTGATTAAGGCCATTTTTATGTTGGGAGTCATCTACCCCCGTGCATGCTTCATTTTCTCATATTTTGAGCTATGCATTAGAGCATTTATGTTGGCCTTGGTTTGGCCTTTTAGCCACTAAAATCCAGTGGATTTTCAGTGGCTAACATATGTCTTTGAGCTTCAAAATCAGAGAGGGGTGACCCTCTCACCCCTTGTTCTCTTTACTAACTTTGTTGGCCTTACAAAGGAGCCCCTATTTTCATGTTTCAAAGCCATGCTCAAGGCCATTTTTGATGAGTTTTGTGACCTGCATGAACTCTGTCCGGAACCCTTTTTGCCATAGAGTACTCTTCTTCAAGGCCTTTCAAAGGGGCCTTCACTTGCATGCTTCCTAGACTAATTTCAGGATCTTTTTGGTGGGTTTTAGGACCCTCATAACCTCTGTCTAGAGGTTGTTTTACCATTTTGTATGTCTATCTTGCATGTATAGAACTACCCTCTTATTGGCCTTTCAAAGGGACACATCATTCTTGCATGCATTGACTAAGTTTCAGTAGGTTTTTGGGTATATTTTGGCATGGCATACTTCTGTTTTTGGCTGGTTTGGTGAGCTCTCATATGCTTCATATAGTTGTAGTACAACTCATGGTTCACTAGCTTTCTTTGCATGCTTTGTTGACCCTTTATTCTAGCATATTTTGACTATGCCTTAAACTGATTTTGTGCATATTTTGGACTGCCCTAGGTCTGTTTTTGGGTCTCATGGTCGAATGATGCTTGGTTTGCATGCTTGTAGTTCAATACACTTGCCTAGCTTTGAGATTTGAGGTCTATTGCATGCATATACTAAGGTGTTTTCATGCTTTGGGGTCATTTTGCATCATATTTCAGAGCTTATGTGAATGACATATTCCCATGTTTTCTTGAGAGTTGTGCATGAATGCCTTGTTTACCGACCATTGAACGAGCTCCATTTCTTTGCATTCTGAGCCATCATTTTAGGCCATTTCCCCACTATTTCAGACCTGCCTAGGGTCTGTTTAGGGTTGGTTTCGCCATTTGTGGATTGCTTTGTGTACCTTTAGTGTAACGCACTTCATTAGTTTCGGTATTCGGGCCATCTAGCTTGCATTGTGTGACATATTTTCATGATTCGGGACCATTATGCATCATGTTTCAGAGCTGGAAATTGCATGTTTGTAGGCCATCTTTCATCCCTTGCCATGCTTTGGTAGAGTGGCATTTGATGCTTTAGGTTCGGTCCTTTGCATTCGTGCATGTTTGCATATATTTCGATTGTCGTATTTCCATCATATGGCCACTGATGTGAGTGTGGCTGAGGTCCACTCATATTGGTGTAAGTCCATCTTGTATTGTGTATGCCATTTTAGTCCATAGCATTGCGTATACTAGGTTGCATGTTAGTGCATTGTGCATGCCATGTTGTGTCACTTGCATTGTGTATGCCATTTTAGTCCATAGCATTGTGTATGCTAGGTTGCATGTTAGTGCATTGTGCATGCCATGTTGTGTCACTTGCATTGTGTATGCCATTTTAGTCTATAGCATTGCGTATGCTAGGTTGTATATTAGTGCTTTGTCCATGCCATGTTGTGTCACGTGCATTGTGTATGCCATTTTAGTCCATAGCATTGCGTATGCTAGGCTGCATGTTAGTCGCATTGTGTATGTCATCTCATTGCATTGTGTTTGGGATAGGAGATAGCCCAAACACGGAAAACGAGGGACGTTCCGTACTCTAAGTGACGAAGCGTGCCTCAATTCCCGGTCGCCGACACTCTGGATGACCCATGATGGAGTCTAGGCCTTGTTGTGTTGTCATGTGCATTCATTTCACATCGAGTCGTGCAATTCGACTCCTCAGCCATCATGCATCAAGATGCGTGATTGGTGACATGAGGATCGACGTGTGCATACATATGTGAAAATACTTTGCCATGCCTCTTTCTTGCTCTCTGTTGCAACAAACCAGCAATCAGCAGCCTTCTAGAGCTTTGCACAACATCCTAGGATTAATTGTAAACAGAGGCAAATCGGGGCATCGCGAGGAATTTTCCGACAAAGCGACCCGAGCACGCATGCATCTTTCATCATTCGAAACAAGAGTTGAGGCAGTCCATTTTATAGCTGGCACACTAATTTATTTGCTTTCCTAGTTAATTTGTTAATTAATTAGGGTTTTGTAATATTTAATTATTTATTCGGACCCTCCAAGCGAGGGCACAATTGTAATAAGTGTGCGTGTGTGTGATGCAAGTCTTCCAACCCCACGTCTTTCTCCCTTTTATTTACCAGCTTATAATGGTTAGTTTTAGGGCATGTTTCAATTAGCATCTATATGTTCGCATGTTTGCATTCATTCATCTGTATTACATGCACCGGGCTCGGCGCATCATACTAACTGCATTGTATTTCAATTCCAAGTTGAATACATGTTATCTATTGTATTTCATATGCCATGTTTAGAATAGCTGAGCCTATCTTAGTTGCATTTTGCATGTGTTGCATTAGCCATCTTAACATGAACTAGGATCATGCATTGATTATTAACTAGTTTCTGTTTTGGCTTGGAGTACTCGGTGAGTGTTTATGCTTTAGCATCCTTGCATGCGTGTGAGTGACTGCCATGATAGCATGCTTACCATGAGGCTATGTGTTTATGTGATATAATTGCCTGAATGCCTGTGGGTGAAGGTTAGGTTATTTGAATTGGAACAATTCACCGATTGGGAGTTTTAAGCCCACTTGAGAGTGGCAAAATCATGTTTTCTTAAGCTCACTTGAGGGTGGCAAATCCACATTTTAGCCTATTTGCGAGTAGCAAACCGTTTTCAAAACAAACATGAGATGTTTCGTTCCAATTCAGGCGATCTAGTCTATACTTGTATGCTGTGCGCATCACATAGCAAATCTAGGCTAATAACCGGAATAAGAACGCATAATGTTTTCAAAACTAGATATCATGGTTAGTAGAGGCCGATCTTCGATCGGGCGAGCGGGGGTGCTCACAAAGTGACCTTTCCCAATCGTACCTAAGTTCCCGAGCCGAGGCAACTTTGGTGATGACGGACACGTGGCCTTAGGCAACGAGTCAGGGTTTCCTAAATTCCCCCAAAATAAATATTTAGGTGGCGACTTTGTATCTGGCAAAGCAGTCCATGTTTGGCACTTCTTTCAAAAAATATGTTTTCAAAAATGATTTGTCGGATTTAGACTCTTTGATGATTCATCGGTCTTGCATTGCGTTATGCGAGATTAGATACAGGACCATGACTTTGAGTCCTGAACTGTAGTGAGCCCACATGAACAAAACAGGATTCCCTCCCGAGACGTTCGGGGACGTCTACAGGGGGTAAAAAAAACTTGTTGTGTATTATTCTCGGTGGCTTTGTATAGTGCTCTGTTTTTGAAGACTTGATTGCTCAATCAATTTGTGAGTTGGTCTAGTGCTTGGGTGAGATTTTTGTGTCATATGATGTGTGCTTCAAAGAACTATTTGGGTCACAGATTTGATACAGTTTTGGTTGTCTTCTATAACTTGTTTGAACACTTTTCTTTGTCTATTTACTAAGGTCTTTCCTCTTATTTATTTGTGATTATTTAGAATTCACCTAAAGGTGGTTTGTGAGACCATTCTTGTCTCATTTGTAATCGTTTAAAAATTTTTGGTAAATAATGGAATCGGATTTTGGTCCTGTGGATGTACCTCACATTGAAGGAACCACATAAAAATTCTTGTGTCGTTGTTGATTTAATTTTTCACATTAGTTTTTGTTTCTATTAATTGATTTACTTATGGGAAATCATCTATTTTTCCTAACACAAACTACCCATCTACATATATTGTTTCCAAACCCTAACCAAACCAAACCACACTCTCATTTCCGAACAGGTCTCTCTCTCTCTCTCTCTCTCCGCGTCTCTCCTCCATCGCTAAGAGTCCGTCGTTATTCTTCTGCCACTAAAATCCGTCATTGCTCATCCGCCGTCCTTCGCTGCTCCAGCCATAAGATTTAGATCCACCACCGCGCAAGATCTAGATCTAGATCCAGATCCTGAGCCATCATCGTCTTCTTCGCACTCTTCTTCAGCCTCATTTAGCACATGAACACTAGAGCCTTAATCGACAACTAGGTTTCTTGGCTCGGATCCATCTTGACCACCTACGTCTTTGGCAAATTGACCACGACTCTGATTTGGTCGCCATCTTTACAGATCTGTCACCGCTTCACACATAAAGCTACCTTTCTTAGTCTTGATTCGAAACATATAAATGATCAAGCTCTGAAACACCATGGATGCCAAGGCGAAGAATCCACAAACCTGTTTCTCTTTCTCTAAAACCTCTCTATATACGTGTATGTATGTATAAGTTGGACTAAAGCAATGGAATCATTGTTGAAGGATTTTGATATTCTGGTGAAGAATTCATCGAAGAGTCACAAATAAGGTGGAGATGAGCCATCACCATCAACAATCAGTATATGCAATCATTGAAAAGACTTTCGTTGTCGGCTCTTCAGAATTTACTTGATGATTTTAATCAGAGAGATAAAGAATTGATAAGGTATCCCACAAAGATCAAGAGTTTAGAGTCAGTGTTATGATACTCTAGATTGTTTAACAGTGCCTAGTTCTTCTTCTTCGAGGTACAATGGATCGGTGAATGAAAGATCAGGAAGTAGAGGTGGTAGAGGAGGTTCACAATCACAATTGACACTAGAAAGTGAACCTATGAATCTTTTTTTTTTTTTTTTTTGATTTTTTGTGGTTGTTGTTGTTGTTGTTGTTTGTTGATAATGAAAGAAATTACAACATATAAGGAGAGGGAAGAAAGATTTGAACAAATAGAAAAAAAAATGAACAAATAATGAAATTTTGTAAGATATTTGAACAAATAAGGAGAAAAAATTAAATAGATAGTCAAAAAAATTTGAACAGATAATAAATTTGGATAGATAGAATTTTATTTGGACAAATATTTAAACAGATAAGGGAAATTTGACTTAAAAAGAGTAAAAAAATTAAACATAAAGGGTAAAAAAATTGAACAGATAGGGAAAATTTTTGAATAGATAGTTAACAAAAGTCAACAGATAAAAAAAAGTCAATCAAAAACTTAAGGGGTAAAATTAGAAACAAAATGTTCTTCTAGAATAACAAAACGACTTCTTACCAAACTATTTCACAAATCGTGGACCTCTTACGAATAAAAATATCTACTAGACCTAATGCCTTTTATCCTTTTTAGCTTGAACTTTCGAACAATTTTCCGTAGTAAATATATTTAAGTGCAAATACTAGAACATTCTTGTACATGAAGGGTCTCTGTCTTTTTTTTTTTTTTTTTGGATAAATAATCAAACTTTATTAGGAAAGCATCAAGGCGATGCAAATAATACAAATGGAAAACCAACACCCACACCGAGCGCAAAACTAACTAAACAAATCTTCCACAAAATCAACAAAAGTCAAAATATCAGGATCCACCAAACCTTTCACCTAACTATACAAGACCAAAACAGTGTGTTTGGTTTCAGTTTTCTGAAAATTGAGTTTTTTTGTTTTTAGTGAATATTTTTTAAAATTTTAAGCAATTTTTTTTTACTTTTTTAGATACACCTTACTTAGATATATCTAAATAGTAAAATATTTGTAAAAAAAATTAATAAATACACAAAAATACGAAAAATGTATTGAATTTTCATTTTTTTTTTTTGTTGTATTTTTTGTATTTTTTGGTATTTAGTATTTTTTTTATAAAAAAATTCACAAATATTATACTTTTTAAGTATATTTATGTTAAGTGTGTCTAAGAATTTTTTGAAAAAATGCTTAAAATATTAAAAAAAATTATTGAAAATATTAAAATATGGAAAATAAAAAAGTAGAATTTTCTGAAAACTGTTTTCTGTAAACCAAAACCAAAAACCTACTTTCTAACCAAAGAGCCGAATAACTCAAATCCTGAAAAACCCGCCTATTATGGTCCAACCAGATCAACCAAAACAAACAATGAGAAGCAAGTGCCCAAGCCTTCCAACGACTCTTACCCACCCTAGCCCCACTCTAACTTTGTGGAACACCCAACATAGACCCTGACTGCACCCAAACTAGACCAAATAAAGCAATAATCAAATTCTAAAGCCAAAACACAACCGGGCAATGGACAATCAAATGATCCACTGTCTCTACATCCCTACAACACATATAACACCAATTTACCAACAAATCCCGCCATCGAATTAAGTTATCAATAGTCAGAATGCGTCCCAAAGTAGCTTTCCAAACAAAGAAAGCAACATTGGACGGTGATCCCATCGCCCAGATGTTCTTCTGAGGGAACACCCTAACTCCACCCCTTTCAAGCATCCCATAAAACGACAACACCGAAAAAACTCCTTTGGCTCTCGAACCCTCCCATAATAAAGTATCCTCCCTATCCCCTCCAAATTGCAGCTCATACAAAAAACCCAACAAACCCACTAATTGGTCCAACTCCCAATCTTACACATTACGACAAAGATGAAGATTCCACGTATATGACTGCCCTTGCCGCAACCGAACCGAACCGAAGTAACCAACTCATTCACATCAATTGTAATAGCAAAAATCAATGGAAACATGGCTGCCAAAGACAACTCACCACACCACCTATCGTCCTAAAAGCGAACATGATCCCTCATCCCCACTTTGAATTGAACCTTATCCCAAAAGGCCTTCCTTCCCAACCCAATCCCCTTCCACAGATTACAACCATGTGATGACCACCACCAACCTCCTCCACTAGCACTCCTTTTCTACTGCAAAACGCCATAACCACTTCCCCAAAAGAGCTCGATTAAACACCACCAACCTCCTCACCCTCAGGCCCCCCTCTCCTTAGGAGTACAAATCCTCTCCTCAGATACCAAATGATAATGAAAACCCTCCCCTCCACTATCCCACAAGAAATCCCTTTGTAACATCTCCAACCTCTTAGCCATACATGCTGGAATCACATATACAAACATGAAATACATTGGAATACTAGCTAGGAAACTTTTGATCAAAGTGAGTCGCCCTCCTTTAGACAAGTTCTAACGCTTCAACTTCGCCAATCGCCTTTGAACACGATCCACCACCTCATCCCATACCTTATTCTTCTTAAAAGAAGCCCCCAACGAAAGATGCAAATACGAAACTAGCAACGTGGTCACCTTACACCCCAAAACAGTTGCCAACACTGGAATGTGCTCCACCTCACCCACCGGAATCAATTCTAACTTCACCAAGTTAACCCGAAGCCCGAACACTGCCTCAAACACAACAACACATAGCTCAAATAACCAATCTGATCAACATCCGCCTCATAGAAAATCAATGCATCATCAGCATAGAAAAGATGAGAAACCAACAGAAAGGCAGGCCTACTCCCTACCTTAGACCCTGATAACAAACCACCTTAGACTACTCTGGAAATTAGACGTCTCAGGGACTCCATAACTAGAATGAACAATAAGAGAGACAAAGGGTCACCCTGCCGTAAACCTCTCCAGGTAGGAAAGAAACCCGCCGGTGTCCCATTTATCAAGACCGACATCCTCAGAGTGAAGATACAAAATTGCATCCATTTCCTCCACCTTTCCTCAAAGCCCATTATCTCCAACACATACAGCAAAAACTTCCAATTTACATTATCATATGCCTTCTCAATGTCCAGTTTGCAAATGATACCTCATTTCCTTTGATTAAGCCATGAATCCACACACTCATTTGCCACCAGCACATCTTCCAGAATCTGATGACCACCTACAAAAGCATTCTGCAACCTAACACCATCCCCTTCAAAACAACACAAAGTCTATTAGCCAGGACTTTAGCCAATAACTTATAAACACTACCTAACAGACTAATCGGCCGAAAATCTCGGATATCCTCTGACCCTCCTTTCTTAGGGATCAATGCTATGAAAGTGGCATTGAGACTCTTCTCAAACTACCCCGTTTGAGAGGAATTGCTCAAACGTAGCCATCACCTCCCACTTTACCACCCCCCAACAATGCTGTAAAAAAGCAATAACAAAACCACCAGGCCCTGGCACCTTATCACCAGGCATACTCCTCAACGCACCCAACACTCCTCATCAGTAAATGGACTCTCCAACACCAAGCCACCTACTGGAATATAGAAGCAAATCCAACACCATCCAAAGTCAACCTCCACACCTTCCCATCGTCCTAAAAAAGATGTTGATAAAAACCCACTATACCAGTCTTAACCTTCTCCTCTGAAGAGAACAACACCCCATTCACTTGCACCTTCCCTATTTGATTTGCCTGCCAATGAGCATTTGTCATTTGATGAAAAAATTTGGTATTGCGGTTCCCATCTTTCAGCCACAAATATATGGATCTTTGACGATAACTGATCTCGTCCATCCAGGAAACTAGCACATACTCTTTCCGAGCCCTCTCCCGGCAAATTGCATCATTGGCAAAGAAACTCCCCTCAATTTCCTTCTAATCTAGCCCCTACAAGACTGCTAAGATATTCGCCTTCTGAACCTCCAAATGGTGAAACACCTATACATTTCATCTCTTCAGATCAGCCTTAAGAAGTTTCAATTTCTGGACTAATCTACAGCTAGGCATCTTGACCACCCTATAGCTACTCTACCATCCACCCACCATCTCTAGGAACCCCTATACTCGTAACCACATATTCTCGAACCAAAAAGCTGAAGGACCACCCCGAACTCCGACTGTCTAACAACACTGGCCAGTGATCAGAGATCGGACATTGTAACCTCAACTGAATTGACTGAGAGAAGTGCTTCTTCCAGATACCAGAAATCGATCAATCCTAGACATAGCCTGGCCTCCAAACCAAGTAAAGTCCCCACCCTGCATCGACATATCAATCAGTACCATCGTATCAACAAACACAGAGAAAGCCCTCATAGGCCTCGCCTAGCTTGCACCAAGCTTCTTCTTTGGTCTCCTCACCACATTAAAGTCACCCCTAATGCACCAAGGTAACCCCTATCAAAATGCAACATCTTGTAATTCTTTCCAAAAAGCATTCATCTCTCCCCCTTTCACCGGCTCATACACTCTAGTGAACACCCACCAAAAACCATCCTCCACACATCTAAACAAACAAGACAAAGAAAACCCCCTACCTCTTCCCCTTCATTCACCACCACCTTATTATCCTAATCCATAAGAACACCACCAGCTACCCCTAATGTTGGTTGGAAAGCCCATTCCACATGCCTCACACCCTACAATTCCCAAACTACCCCTCTTTCCATGAACTCTAGTTTGGTGTCTTGGAGACACACCACATCCGCCTTAGCACTCTTCAATAAGGATTTAGCCACCATCATTTTCTCTCTGTCATTTAAACCTCGTACATTCCAAATCAAAATTTTCAAACGCATAGTAACAAGAGTTCATCTCCACGCTCCTTCCTGAACCTCCGATCACCTCCTTTGTGTTTCGATCATAATTTATTGAACACTCTAATCTCCGTAGTTCCCGAGCCCCTTTGTCCTTCTGGCTAACAATCTGCAGTTCTGATTCTCCCAATTTACTCCTTTTCCATGATGCCTCAATTACTAAAAAAAATTTCAAAGCGTCACCCTCATGCCTCTCAAAAGAAACACTCAAAAGTTGACTAGTCTCGTGGATTTGAGACAACACCCAATCAGCTACCTCATCCCTAGTGGGTAATTGATCCTTCTGAAACTCAGCCTCCAAATCGTTCCCTGAAATAGGGTCCATGTATAGCAACCTAAATTGCCCAACTTCTATCGCCACCAACCACACCATCATAGCCAAACCATCACCTATCTCAGCCCAATTAGCCCCATGTGCAGCCCCAGTAGCCCTGTAGAGCCTTAAATTGGCTGGCTCTTCCCTATGAAGAAACACTACTGTAGGAGTCATAACCTTTGGTGTCGACTGCCCCTGACCCAGAAGCACCATCGATGGAGACATAACCTCCGACGAAGCTCACGACACCCTCCTTCCTATTGGAACTACCTCAGCACTTTCGTTCTACCCTCTCTACCCGATACTAGCTCGCAAGGAGCCGAAAACCTAGTCTACAGTGGGTTAAAATTTTGACATGTTGTCCTCCTTGGGCGACCAACATCTTGCTTCCTCAAACGTGGGCTTAAAATGCTTTGGCCCAGCTCTAGGCCCACACATCCTTTGCTATTCCTTGTCACTTCTCTATTAAGTTAGCCCATGGATGATTAGACCCCAAACTCACCCCTACTGCCCAATTTTTTTGGACCACATCCCACTTAATTCCCCTTAACAAAGCTGGGACCCATACATTTCCTTGTTTGCCATATCTGCCCTAAAGCCCTATACCTTGTATCTCCCTGCCAAATCTGTGATGAGATCGCCCAAGTCCTCTAATTTGTGAAATCCTCCGTTCATCATATAGCCAAACACGACTTTTCTTCTTTGTCCGAAATCCATCCGGCTTTCTCGTCGCTGACCAAAAAGCTTCAATTATCGGCCCAACTTTCAGCCATAATAGAATTGTGTACTACCATGACTCCCAAAGTAGCAAAACCCTAAATGGGATGCTGCCGCCATTTTGGACTCCTAATTGGACAGTACCAAGGTCTGTTGACAACTCATCAGCCTCCATGAACTCACCACATCTCTCCCTAATGGCCCTATATGTCACCACCTCTCGAAGGTGGATAGGTAATCCCATCACCCTCATCCACACACACTCCTCCATCAAAAAATGATTTCCCATTATCACAAAGAGCTATCGGTGACCACCATCTCAAGCTTAGATCATGGCCATCAATGACCCATCGTCATTGTAGCTTGCTTTTCGTGCTCCTTTTGGATACAATTAGCCCTACAATTTGGACTCCCGTGGTTCTGAATAGGGCTATTCACGGGTCGGTTCAGCTCGGGTTTACCCTTTACTCGTCAACCGAACTGACACCTTCAAGTTAAGAAATTGGTGATCCGTGGTCGACCAAAGTGTGGTTCGAAATCGACCGAATTAAAGAAAACAGTTTGACGGTCGGTTCGGTCGAATCCGAAAATCTAAGTAGGGGTGAAATTTTTGTGTAAAATATTGAATTGAACTCATAATCATACATATATATATACACATATACACATACATCTATGACAATGTATGAAAAAAAATGAAGAAAAGTGGATAGAGAAAGAGAAAGACTCACCATTATAGTTATAACCCTCGCCATCACCATCGCAGATTGTTGCCATTATTAGCTACCTCGTCTTCATGACAACCATTACCATCAAAAGAAACAGAAGCACAGATAAGGGAGAGATGAGTTTGTTTCTCAAAGAAAGAGATGAAAAATGAGAGAAAGAGAAAGGCTAAAGACGAGAGTGAAGAGGGAGAATGAGAGATTTTTCAACTTTTGGTCTACCTAGAGAGATAAATGTGTGAAGACAATAGAGAGAGAGAGAGACTCATCATTATTAATGCTTTGGAAAGTGAAAGGATAGTATGTCTTTGGCAGACTAGAGTCTAGACTACTATGCATACTCCCAATGTAAATATATAAATACTATTATATACTCATTATTGTTTCGGTCGGGCTGGGTTTATCGGATTTATATGTGGAAGATCCATTGCCGACCGTAAATTTGTGAAATTTAGTGCAGAAAAATCGTAGCCGACTGTTCTTCTCTTCGAAACCGTCTATGGCAGCCCGGGTCGGTCCAGATTGGACAGTTTGAGCAGGTATTCGGTTCATATGAATAGCCCTAGTTCTGAATCTGATTTCACAAGTGCAATGTGAAATAGATAAACACAAATGAGTCCAAATCCGACAAATCTTTTAGAAAATCGATGTTTGAATCAAATGCCAAAAATGGACTGCTTTGCCAGATTACAGAGTCACCACCTAAATATTTTTGGAAAATTTAGGAAACTCGTGACTTGTACCAAAGGCCACTTATCCGTCATCACCAAAGTGTCTTTGCTCGGAAACTTAGGTATGAGAAAGAAAGGTCATGAATTGAGTTCCCCACTCACCCGATCAAAGATCAGCCTCTACTAATCATGATGTGATTTTATGTACATTATATGCTCTTGTTCCGATTATTAGCTATTTTACTATGTGTTGCACACAAGAATAGACTAGTTTGCAAAATTTGGAACGTTTTGATGTCATGCTTGTTTTGAAAAATGGTTTTGAATACACGTCACTTGGAAAAGTGAGTTTGTTTTTACTTTGATCAATTCATCCTAAGTTTAGCAATTAGCCTTCATCCACAGGCATTCAAACAAATATATCACTTAAACAATTAGCCTCATAGTAAATATGCTGGATATGGAAACAATCACACTCATGCAATATGCTAAAGCAATAAAAGTTTACCTAGTACTCCGAGGCAAGCCAAAAGAAACAAAAGAGTTTACAAAACATGCATGATCCTAACGATGCAATATCACTAGTGAAACATATTCGATATGCAATTTAAATCGACTCGACTACTAACATGAAACGTGAATCAATTTGATAGCATGTGGTTTGAGCACGTTTTCAAGGAAGTAGTAAACAACAGTGTGAGTTAGAATGATGCACCGAGCCTAATGCATGCAAAACAAATGGATGCTTTGTATATGGGAAATGCTAAACAAAACATGATGCTACATGCGATTCATCATAAACGGGTAAATAAAAGGGAGAAAGAAATGGGGGTTAGAAGACATACACACTTATTACAATTTGCCCTCATACAAGAGGGTTCGAATGGGTGTCCTAGTGTCCGGAATAACTAACTATTACAACTTCAAATGGAGACTACTTAGCTTAATGAACTAACTACTTATTACATATTCGAATGAATTATAACAATACTAATTACAACAATAAAATTATAACAATAATTGTCTACAACAATAATAATTTACAATTACAATATTTAATACAAGCAATAATGAGGCTCAAGGATCGCATGCACAGTGTCCAGAAATTGCTCTATCTGCCCAGACTTGCTTTGTTTCACCCTCTGCCACTACCTTTTTGTTTCTGCCAAAATTCACTGTTTACCAAACATTGGGGGTCGGCCGACCCCAAATAAGACTCGGCCGGGTTTAAGAACAGCCGGTCATGCCCTAATTTTATGCCAAAAAAGGTTTTGTGCTCTGAGGTGAGAACAGTACAGATAGAGCCTCTCTAGGCCCTGTTTGTCCCTTCTGCTCTTCTCTGTTAAGTTAAACCCAAGAGAAGAACAAATTCGAGTCCGAAACCATCAACGATAGCAATTTGATTGCTTGATGATCCCAAGCATGTTTGGACAAAATTGAATAAATGTAACGCAAAACCACTACCTCTCCCTTCTATCATGAAGGCTAAAGAAGGGAAGTAGACACACTCTAAGCCTCATCAACGTATCATGGATTGATAAGTGATAAGGCTTGGAGTGATGGACTTGGCATAACGTCCGGCCAAGTCCAACCATTTAAACATTTTCTTTATGTCAGTTTGATTCATTTTAAAGCAATTTTATTAATCCTTTCCATTCTTTAATTGATTTGTCCATGGTGATGTTTAAGTCCATTAAATGAGAAGAAACGTCAAACAAGAAGTAATCCATAGCATAAAAGGGAGACTACGCCTTGACGATGAACCTCTGTAGAGGTTAAGCCATTGAGCATAGGTCTCTTTTTCATGCCTTGAATAACAATCAATCGTTTGAAACAACCCTCAAACAAAAGAAAAGAAAAAAAATAGGGAGGTTGTAGAAATGATTATGCAAGATTGATTATTAAAATGAGACTCTTAATAGGAAAACCAAGCAAAGAAAAGCTATCAACTCAAATCACTTGATGTCTAAGGCCTAACCATGCAAAGCCATGATGACGTACAACATAATAGGCGAAGTATTCAAAGCAGAAACTAATTAAATAAATTAAAACAAGTCCTAAATAGCCTCTAATATATGAAAAATAGTAGCTCAAATTATGTTAAAGAGCACAAAAAAAAAAATAAATAAATAAAAAGAAAAAAAGGGTAAGAAATAACAAGGAATCATCAAGTTAGTAAACAAGAGCAAGGAGGGGTGGCTAACCCATTTATTTTTTAGAGTTTTAAACCATATTTTTCAGCGCTTCTAACCTTTGAAAATCAGTTTGAAAGTCAAGGAAATGAGTGTAAAAAAAAAAAAAGGTATGAGTTATGAATTTAGGTACAAGAAAGGGTGTTAACCCCCTCTACCTTTTGATAGCTATTCAACCCCAAAGTCTAACACTTGAAATGGATTTAAACAATACTAAAAACACAAGAAATAGATGGAAAGAGAAAGAAATGAAAGCAAAGACAAAGGTGGTAAGCTTCTACCTCTTGAAGAGAACAAACTCTTGTTGTAAACCAAACTCAATCCAAAGGCCCTCTCAAGTGTGAATTATGATTCACAAGTCTCAGCCAAGGGTCTAAGGCTAAGGTTTGAGGGTGTGTATGGTGTATGGATATAGCTTAAGGATGGCAAAATATCTCAAAGCTTGCTTGCACAAGAAGAATAAGCTCATAAAGGTGATTTAGCTTCTTTGAAATTTTTCTAACTGTCAACACAGTGGATCAGTTCGTATTTATAGAATTTGAGCCAAATAGGTCAAAAATATCTTCAAAAAATAATAGCTGGTTGATTCCCGCCCAGAACATTGTTTCTCAACAACAAGGCACGGCCGGGTCCCAATGCGCTTCCCTGTTCTTTTGTTTCAGGCTCAGTGCAGGTTAACACAAGGTTCAAAAATGAAAATCTGGAGTACAAACAGTGCTAATATGAAAGGCTTGGGCTCGTTTTGAAGCTTGAACTTGGATCCTTCGTTGAGAATTCGAACCACACTCAACACAACTTTTATCATCGAGTGCATAGGACAAAAAGCCCGAGTCTTATGGGCGGTCAAAAATGGGGTGTATATAGTCATCGGAGCACATTCTCTACATGTTGTCATGAGGAGAACACAAAGAGAAAGTCTTGGCCCCCAACCATTTGAATCTTTGCCTTTCCCAACCGTTGCCACCATCGACTTCCCATTCCGTCATAGTAGTAAATCCAACCCCCTTCACCCTTACCTCATCTATTCTACCCAGCAAAGCCCTTTACAGCAAGTCAAACCATCCCTTCTCTGTCACAACTTGTATCGCCTCGCCACGACTACCCTTTGGGATCGAGGCCCCCACAATTGTCGTGACCCCCTTTCGAACCACTGACTTCTCCTTCACATCGCCCATCCTTGACACCCATCTATCCTCTCTGGTAAAACCCTCTACAACCAACGCTACTCCTTTTCATTTGTCACCGAACTCAGAAATGAAAAGAAAAACTTGATTCTGTTTGCCAGCCATCTATGGACTCGTCTTTTTCCGCGCCCCCGCCTTTCGGAAAGGGTTTGAAAAGAAGGCCTCATAGTTCGGACTCCGGCGGTTCTGAATCTAGTCTCACAAGTGCAATGTGTAACTGATAAACACCAAAGAGTCCAAATCTGGCAAATCATTTTGGAAAATCGATTTTCAATGAAATGATGCCAAAATTGGACTGCTTTACCAGATTACAGAGTCGCCACCTTAATATTTTATTTTGGAAAAATTTAGGAAACCTTGACTCGTGCCAAAGGCCACGTGTCTGTTATCACCAAAGTTGCCTCGGCTCAAGAACTTAGGTACGAGAGGGGAAGGTCCTGAAATGAGCACCTCCACTCGCCCGATCAAAGATCGGCTTCTACTAATCATGATATGTTCTTTTATAAATATTATGTGTTCTTGTTCTGATTATTAGCTAACATTACTATGTAACGCGCACAAGCAAGTATAGACTAAGTCACAAGATTTGGAACAACTCAACTCATGTTTGTTTTCAAAAATGGTTTGAATTTGCCACCCTCAAATGGGCTTAAAAATGCGGATTTGCCATCAAACAAGATGGGCTTAAAACATGATTTTGCCACTTCGCAAAGTGGGCTTAAAATGCGCATTCGTTGAATTGTTCCAATTCAGACAACAAAGGCTCCATCCACAGGCACTCATGCAGTTTAGCAAGTAATCACATAGCCTCATGGCAAGAATGTGAATCATGGTAATATGGCAATCACACTCATGCAAGTATGCTAAAGTATAAAGCTTATCGAGTACTCCAAGCCAAAACATAAACTAGTTAGAAAATAATGCATGATTCCTTACTATACAAGATGCCTAATGCAACACATGCAATAATGCAATTAATTGGCTCGGCTACTAATATGGCATCTGCAACACTTTGATAGCATGCTTTGAAACACGTACTCAAAAAAAGTATTGAAATTGCAATGCAGTTTGAATGATACACCGAGCCTCGGTGCATGCAAGACAAATGAATGGATACAAACATGCAAGCATAAGGTATGCTGTGACGATCGGGTCCCCCTTTCTTCTCTTTCCTTTCTTTTTCTTTTCGCCCTTCTTTTATTTTCGATTGGGCTTGAAACATTCAGAAATTGGGCTCAAAATTTAAGCCCTTGTTATTGTTTTGCTCGGTGATGAATCTCACTTGTTCCGGAGAGTGTGTGGTTGAGTCTGGAGTGCCCGGGAACCGAACCAAAAGATTTTGGTAAGGTGGGTCAGGGCCGCACGTGCGGGAGGCCAAGCCGCACGTGCAGGGAGAAGGGCTCTTCAATGGTTTGCCTACTACTAAAAAGGCACAAGCAGGAGAGGTGCGGGAGTATCCCCGCACGTGCTGGGGTGAGGGTTGCACGTGCAGCACTCTAGGCAGCCCGAAAACTGTGTTTTTCTTCTCTTTTAGTCCGAAAGTGTATCTTATTTTTGACATTTCTCTCTCACTCTAAAATATATTTTCCTCCTCTTTCTCTCTAGAAAACCTTTCTAACACCCTAAAAAACTTTGATTCTTGTAACCTTTGGGTCTAGATCATCAACATTTCACACCAACTTTGAAGATCCAAGCTAGGGCTCCTTTGGTGTTGTGGAAAAATTGAAGAAGTTTCCAATCAAAGTTAGGGTTTCACTTTCTTTCTTCATCAAAGCTTGAGGTAGGGAATTATTGAGTTATATATACATGTTTTGCTAAAAGGATATTGATTTTAAAGCTTTCTTGAACTCTTGATGTTGATTTTGATTTTTGCTCTGAATGTAGAGAGGGTTTTTCTTTCAAGAAAGGGGTTTTTATCTTCACTCTTTTAATCCATGAGGTTACAAAACTCTAGAAGGATGATTTTGGTGGGATTTTACCAAGGAAATGGGAAGGGTTTTAGTCTTGGTGCAAAACCCTAGAATTTGGGGGATTTTGAAGAACGTATGGAAATGCTTATGGATTTTCTACTTTTTCTTTTTCTTGGGTGCAATAAATGAAGAAGTGTAGATGTTATCACATGTTTTGTTAAGTAGCAAACCTTCTTAAAAATATGAGCAAGGAGGAATTATTTTAACATTATTACTAAATGTTTGGCATGTATTGTAGTGAGGTGGTAAATTGTTGTGCACCATGGTTAGTGAGAATTGTGGACATTGGAAACTAATATTTAAAAATATCACATGTAGTTTTGAATATACCATATTGATGAGTATTGTGCATGATGAGAAATTGTTATTATGTGTTGATGACACATAGCGATCTTGTGAAAGAACAATGAAGAATGGAAATGAGAATTGTGATTATTGGCATTATTGTAGAGACATTTGAGAATAGAGAGGTGTTACGAGATAAGGAAGGATCATGGCATTGCATATTCATTCAACTATTATTATGCATTATAAATTCAAATTGAAGATATATATTTCATGAAAGAAAAAGATATTGTAATGAGAACTTTGGAAATGTGTGATGGGGTAAATATGTGGTAAGTCCGGATAGGGGGTGTAGTTGAACTTGATAAGTTGGCCTGAGTGTCCATGGTGAAAGACCAGAAAGCCGCGCGGATAGATGTCGAGCCTTCTGGTTAGCACCGGTAAAAATGACAATTTGGTAGTACTCGTAGAGTCTACTTGCAGACACCAGCCTAGGGATTACTAATGTCGTATTTACCGTCCCTATTGATTAAAATTGGAAGTTTTTGAAATGTGTTGAGATTGCTAACTTTCATTGAAATGGAAATTTTAAGAAGAGCATGAAATGAAATTTTCTTTAAGAAAACATGGCATAGCATGAGCATTTGCATTTTTTTGAGATTGCATAACTGTATATACTTTGTTAGAATTCTCTACTAGGCTTTAGGCTTACCCCTATGGGACTTTGGTATAAGTAAAGACGTGGTGATCCTGCCAAGTTGAGAGCGCAGATAGTTGTAAAGAGTACATAATTCTTATTTTTGTTGTGATCTTTTTGTAAGCCAAGGGCTAATGTGTTTGGGTCCGAGAGACCATTCTGTGTAACCGAGCTATTGCCTTGGAAGATGTAAGCCCTTAAGGGCATTTTGTTATTTTGAGATTTGATGCTTCACATACTATAGATTCATGTATTCTTTTATGTCGTTGAATGTATACCGCAGGTGGATCTTTTGTATTAAACCCATCTATTATATATATATATATATATATATGTGAAGATGGAAGGATTATTGTCATTGTCTAGTGAATTTTTATTAATGTGGGATTACTTCGGTAAAACATTTGGAATTATGTAAATGAACATGGTTAATATCTCATTTTGAAAGTGGGTTGATTTAATAGTTATGTGGGTTTATTTTCGGGGCGTTACAACTTGGTATCAGAACTATCAGGTTTGAATACTTGGGGCTCGTGGGAAATGGTTGTTATACCACAATGGGTTCCTTTCGCATGATTAGGAAATGTTTTGTCTATGTGATTATGTGATAGCATGCTTATGTGACTATATAGGTATGTGATTAGACTTTTGGGATGTTATTTGCGGCTATTAGATTCCTTGAGGTCTTATTAGGAGGGTACCTGATCAATACTCATTCTACTAAGAATTCTTGGTTTCTCGTGGGACAAATCTCATAACTAAAGGATAATTTGTATGTGTTTATGTGACTACGTGCTTATGTGGAGTGAATTGAATTGTTTGTGTGTTAGAATGTATATAATTGTATTAGTTTAACGTGTGAGGCAAGTTCCGAGCACATTTGGAATTATGTGCTAAGTTATCTATTGTGTTCCCTACTTAGGATACCGGGAAGGATTCGAACACAAGGAAATAGATGACAGATGGGTAATAGGAGTGTTAGTAGGGGCATGGCGGTTCCCCTAGCACTTATCATTACAGCATCGGCTGTCGGCGAGGAAGTTGTAAGCGAGGTTGTGAGAGTGGTGAAAGATGCTCTAGCTCGCAATGAGGGGGACAACGGGTGTACCCTCAAGCTTACTAAGGAGTTTCTTCGCTCCAATCCACCGGAGTTTTTGGGAGAGGCAAGACCGCTAGAGGCGGAGAGTTGGTTGGAACAGATTACCAAGACTCTCGACATGTTCAGAGTCGAGAACGGGGGGTTGAGGGTTTCTTGGGCGACCTTCCAATTGAAGGGGGATGCGAATTATTGGTGGAAGTATGTGAAGGGTGCTGTAGGTGCCACGTGGGTTGTGATTACCAAGGCCTTCTTGGCCAAGTTTTTCCCTCCTTCTGCTCGGGAAAGGTTAAGGGAACAGTTTGTTGAGTTGCGTCAGGATTTTACTCCTTTGGCTTAGTTTGAGATGAGGTTCACTAGTTTGTCGAGATTTGCTCCAAAACTGGTGGCAACAGAGGAGCGTCGTTGTTATGAGTTTGAGAGGCGGTTGCGTTATGATATCCGGAAGAAGGTGGTTGGATCTATATGAAAGAATTATTTTTATCTAGTTGAGGTGGCGGCCCATGGAGAGACCGTGGTTAGCAGTGTTGGTCAAGTTAGGGAGGAGGCCACTTTGGTAACTCCTACAGTTCATAAGTACACTAGACTTAGCAAGTGGTGGAGACGAGCACATGCTCACTCCCAGGCTCGGTCCTTGTTTTCATCAGGGGTTTCGAGATCGTCCATTGGGGGATCTAGTGAGGTTCAAGCTCCAAATCAGGTTCAGAGTTGGGAGGCCGTTGTTTTTTTTTTAATTATGGTCAGCGGGGCTATGTTAGACGTTTTTGCCCTTTATGTGTAGATCCTTCCAGTGTTTCAGAATCTAGTCGGACCTTGTCCCATTAGTCCAGTCGGGGATGTTATCGGTATCAGACCCGAAGAGGCCAGACTTCGGAAGCTTCGCGAGGGTCGACTTTTAAACCAATGCAGTAGTATCACCCTTGAGAGGGACTTTTGTTTTAGAGATCTATGTTATAAATTGTGAAACTTTTGTGATTGATCGGTGTGTTGTAGGATGCTAAGGCACCGTAGTTATGTGTTGTGTATGTATTTTCGTTTGTTACCCTCACGTGTTGGGGCTTGTTAATGAAACTTGAATTCCTTGTTATGTATGTGTAATGAAATGTGTAAATGGAATTGGTGATCCTAGTACTATTGTATATCAACTATTGAATTTTGTGATGATCTTGTGATGGTCTTTGATTCTTGGTTAGTTTAGAAATTGTTGATGGGGATTGAGAAGTCTGTGGAATTTTTGTGACAAATGTAGTGTTAGGATAAGGGCCAAAATTTTAAAAGCTTTATTATGTTAAGTTTGAGGTAGTGTGAGACCTTAGAGTTTTGTGAAGATTGGTGGAAGTGATATGGGAATGTCTAGGGAGTGTGAGATTCGCATCTTGGGAGAGTAATGAATGGTTGGTGTTTTTAGGTAACGAGAGTACCATTAGTAATAATTGTCTTGGGTAACCTAGATCGTGTGATCGCCGTTGACCTACTCGATCTTGTGTTGGGTATAAGAGTGTGTTGGCCATCTAGGTGTAGGAATAGAATTCTGTTGGGAATGGTATGTAGGTGCTTGAAGACCAGGAGCGGAAACTCTTGGGTGATTAGTTAAGTTGAGTGGTATCAAGGTGGGTGACAAATAGTCACTTTAGAATGGTTTAGATGTGGGTTGCAAAGTTGAGCTTTTGGAAAAATTAGTACGTTTTGGCTAGAATGGGGCATGGTGCCGTGGATTGTGCCTAGGGCGTTGAGCCTTGCTTTTGTGTGTGGTCATCGGTGCACGCATCTCTGTGTATGTTTTTGAAGTCGTGAATCGAAGTAGGGTGTTAGCTTCTAGGTTGGGAATCGAAGTAGGTGCAGAGATCCGCCGATTGTCACGGTAGAGCGGAAATTAAAATGAACAAATTTTGGATTTTTGCTTGAAAGGAAGAAAATGCATTTTTAACTTGTGATCAGTGTGAGTTTGGAACACCTTTGAGAAAATGTTTTGCATATAAAGAGATGACTTTTACCAATAATTGAGAAAAAGATGAAAACCTTCTTTTGGAATTGAGTTGTTAATTATTGTACCCTTATGGTTGTGATGGTATAACCACTTTAATTGTATTTCTAAATCTTGAGTTTTGTATGTTCGATTATGTGGATTGATGGGCGTTATAAGAACTTGTTAGACCGGAGTCTTGTCCTGAGCCGAGTATTGTTGTAACCTTTTCCTTAAAAGAGGTAACCAAGGATCTTGTGGTGAAAATCTAGTTCCCATCTTGTTGGAGTGCTAAGCATGGAGAGTGTTTGGGCTAGTGGTGGTGGATACCCGGGGCGTTCGTGTGGTTGCCGTGGTTGTTTGTTGTTCTTGTCTCATAGATCCAGTGAGTGGTGTGAATCGAAAGGAAGTCTATGACCCTTTCCTTATGTTCTTAACTAATTCAGTATCCTTGGCGTTCCTAGAGTCGGGGTAGTATTCCAAATTTGGTTGTGGCCGGAAGTTGGTGTTGTGTTTCCTTGGTTGGTTAGGAGGTCTTCCTTGGCACTGTTTAAGGCCTTGTATGGCCGACCTTGTAGGTCACCAGTTTGTTGGGACGAGGTAAGGGATGCACCATTGTTGGGTCTGGAGATTGTTAGGGAGACAACCGAGAATGTTGCTCTCATCCGAAAGAGGTTAGCTACGGCCCAAAGCCGACAAAAAAGTTATGCTGATATGAGGGGACGACCTTTATTCTTTAAAGTGAGCGATCATGTGTTCCTTAAGATCTCACCTAGGCGAGGTTTGATGAGGTTTGGCAAGAGTGGTGAGTTGTCTTTGAGGTTCATTGGACCTTTCGAGATATTGGAGAGAATCGTGGCATATCGGTTAGCCTTACCACCACAACTTTCGGGGCTTCATAATGTGTTTCATGTGTCAATACTTAGAAAGTACGAACCCGACCCTTCTCATGTGTTAGATTAGGTTGATTTGGAGGTAAATGAGGACGCCTCTTATGAGGAGCGACCAATTCAAATCCTAGATACCCGAGAACAAGTGTTACGGGATAAAACTATACCGTTGGTGAAGGTGTTGTGGAGACACCATGGAATTGAGGAAGCGACTTGGGAACGGGAAGCGGAGGTCCGCTCTAAGTATTCGGATTTATTTGAGCATGCCTAATTGTGTTGTTTTAATTGTATTGAGAGGAAAATGTGTTAAATTGTTAATCGCATGTTGTTGCTTGTGTTGTTAAATTGAACATGTGATTGTGAAAGAATGATGTTCTGCCATGGATGTTTCATTACGTAAGATCTAGTTTAAGAAATTGTGTTTTGATGAAATGACGATGGATAGGAGGGTAAAGGTTGGTCGGGTGTTGATATTGTAACTTGAAAATGTCATTAAAATGACTATGTTGCTAGAATACTCTTGTTTGGTGAGTTTATTTAATTTTGGAGAGTTTGTTCAAATTTCGGGGACGAAATTTCCTAAGGTGGGGAGGTTGTGACAACTAGGTCTCCCTTTTTTCTCTTTCCTTTCTTTTTCTTTTCGCCCTTCTTTTATTTTCGATTGGGCTTGAAACATTCGAAAATTGTGCTCAAAATTTAAGCCCTTGTTCTTGTTTTGCTTGGTGATGAATCTCACTTGTTCCGGAGGGTGTGCAGTTGAGTCCGGAGTGCCCAGAAAGCAAACAAAAAGATTTTGGTCAGCTGGGTCAGAGTCGCACGTGCGGGGCCTTAGGCCGCACATGTGGGATGAGGGGCTGCACATGCGGGATGAGGGGCCGCACGTGCGGGAGGCCAAGACGCACGTGCGGGGAGAGGGGCTCTTCAGTGGTTTGCCTACTGCTAAAAAAGCACGAGCAGGAGAGGTGCGGGAGGATCCCCGCACGTGCGAGGGTGAGGGACGCACGTGCAAGAAGGGGCGCTCCGCACGTGCGGAGATGGGTGCACGTGCGGCACTCTGGGCAGCCTGAAAACTATGTTTTTCTTCTCTTTTAGTCGGAAAGTGGATCTCATTTTTGACATTTCTCTCTTACTCTAAAACATATTTTCCTCCTCTTTCTCTCTAGAAAACCTTTCAACACCCTAAAATACTTTGATTCTTGTAACCTTTGGGTCTAGATCATCAACATTTCACACCAACTTTGAAGATCCAAGCTAGGGCTCTTTTGGTGTTGTGGAAAAATTGAAGAAGTTTCCAATCAAAGTTAGGGTTTCATTTTCTTTCTTCATCAAAGCTTGAGGTAGGGAATTATTGAGTTATATATACATGTTTTGCTAAAAGGATATTGATTTTAAAGCTTTCTTGAACTTTGGATGTTGATTTTGATTTTTGCTCTGAATGTAGAGAGGGTTTTTCTTTTAAGAAAGGGGTTTTTATCTTCACTCTTTTAATCCATGAGGTTACTCTTTGATAAAACTCTAGAAGGATGATTTTGGTGGAATTTTACCAAGGAAATGGGAAGGGTTTTAGTCTTGGTGAAAAACCCTAGAATTTGGGAGATTTTGAAGAACATATGGAAATGCCTATGGATTTTCTATTTTTTCTTTTTCTTGGGTGCAATAAATGAAGAAGTGTAGATGTTATCACATGTTTTGTTAAGTAGCAAACCTTCTTAAAAATATGAGCAAGGAGGAATTATTTTAACATTATTACTAAATGTTTGGCATGTATTGTAGTGAGGTGGTAAATTGTTGTGCACCATGGTTGGTGAGAATTGTGGACATTGGAAACTAATATTTAAAAATATCACATGTAGTTTTGAATATACCATATTGATGAGTATTGTGCATGATGAGAAATTGTTATTATGTGTTGATGACACATAGCGATCTTGTGAAAGAACAATGAAGAATGGAAATGAGAATTGTGATTATTGGCATTATTGTAGAGACATTTGAGAATAGAGAAGTGTTACGAGATAAGGAAGGATCATGGCATTGCATATTCATTCAAGTATTATTATGCATTGTAAATTTAGATTGAAGATATTTATTTCATGAAAGAAAAAGATATTGTAATGAGAACTTTGGAAATGTGTCATGAGGTAAATACGTGGTAAGTCCAAATAGGGGTTATAGTTGAACTTGATAAGTTGGCCTGAGTGTCCATGGTGAAAGACTAGAAAATCGTGCGGGTAGGTGTCGAGCCTTCCGGTTAGCACCGGTAAAAATGACAATTTGGTAGTATTTGTAGAGTCTACTTGCAGACACCAACCTAGGAATTACCAGTGTCGTATTTACCACCCCTATTGATTAAAACTGGAAGTTTTTGAAATGTGTTGAGATTGCTAACTTTCATTGAAATGGAAATTTTAAGAAGAGCATGAAATGAAATTTTCTTTAAGAAAACATGACATAGCATGAGCATTTGCATTTTTTTGAGATTGCATAACTGTATATACTTTGTTAGAATTCTCTACTGGTCTTTATGCTCACCCTTATGGGACTTTGGTGCAGTTAAAGATGTGGTGATCCCGCCAAGTTGAGGGCGCGGATAGTTGTAAAGAGTACATAACTCTTATTTTTGTTGTGATCTTTTTGTAAGCCAGGGGCTAATGTGTTTGGGTCCGAGAGACCATTCTATATAACCGAACTATTGCCTTGGAAGATGTAAGCCCTCAAGGGCATTTTGTTGTTTTGAGATTTGACGCTTCATATACTATAGATTCATGTATTCTTTTATGTCGTTGAATGTATACCGCAGGTGGATCTTTTGTATTAAACCCATCTATTATATATATATATATATGTGAAGATGGAAGGATTATTGTCATTGTCTAGTGAATGTTTATTAATGTGGGATTACTTTTGTAAAACATCTGGAATTATGTAATTGAACATGGTTAATATCTCATTTTGGAAGTGGGTTGATGTAATAGTTATGTGGGTTTATTTTCGAGGCATTACATATGCTAATCAAAATATGTCCCTAATCTGACCATCGAAAGCGATTAAATAAAATGGAGAAAGACGTGGGGTTGGAAAACATGCACACATGCATGCACACTTATTACAACGTTACGCCCTCGCAATGGAGGGTCCGAATGAATAAGTGCTAAGCTAATCTAACTAAGCTAATTAATACAAAACAAAATAAAGAAATAGCTAAGATAAGCTACTTAATTATTACAACAATCAATTAACCAATCTAAGCTAATCAAATACATGTTGCGCTAATTAACTAAACTAAATTAATTAAGTACAAAACCAACTCAAAAATAACAATAGGCATGCTGTTCTAGCTAGTTAAACTTGAGACGCATCAAATGCACATGCGCGCGTTCGATTTCCACCCGGAATGCCACCGCTTGTTTTCTTGTTGCCTCTGTTTGCCTGATTGAATTCTCGGTATCTTTGGGCACTGCTTCGAGAGTACATCGCTGGTGGTGGCCACTAATAGATGTGTGGCTTGCCAGCCATTGATGAACAACTTCATTCTGCTGCAACAGAGCAGGAAAGAAGTAATTTCACAGGTTGTATGTACTGTATACCACTCCTTATCATCAAAACATCTCCAAGTAGTGGTATTCTTGGCTCTAAAACCACCAACCAAGCATTTTCAATGCATGATGGCCAAAGAACCAAGAAGTACAATTTCATTGTATGCAAAAACAAGACTCAAGACCACCACCCTATCATGTGTGATCAAGGGTAATAGAGACCAAGGAGATTGGCCCATTTCATTACTTTGAGTATGAAATGCTCTAATCTTCCTTGTCTTCAATATAACGTCCAATTGAACATATGCAATGCAACACAATATGCTTATCTTTCTCAAGTTTTACTTATCACTTTTGTTTACTGATTTTAGATTACCAATCCATTCCTTAATTGATTAGTTCAAAAGGTGAGTGTCCTCTAATTGAAAGTGGGCTTAAACCATAAGCACCGTGAGCATTAAAGAGACCTCATGCCGTTGATAATGAACTCCCAAAGGAATTAAACCATTAGGCATGGATGACTAAATTTCACACTCATGCCAACAAGTGGCTTAAAGCCACTTTCAAAATAAATGAAAGAGTGAAGAATAGAGGGAGATTGTAGAGATTTCAGTGCTGAAATGGAGTGCGAAATGACACTAAAAAATGCAAGCAACTCATGCAATTCATGTTTAAAGGCTCAAAACACTAAGCTAGTGAAGCCTTTTACACTACAACTATGCAAAACACTACTCATGCAACACAAACAGCCCAAAACAGAGCCAAGGTAGCCCAAATTAGAGGTAAATCACATGCTGGAAATAGGCTAAGATAAGCTACAAAAACATGCTGACTTATGAGGCAACTAGGCATGCAAGCAAGATAACAAGGAGGGGAAGCTAACCCCTCCAATTTTGGATTTTAAAATATGGTTTTTATCACTAAAAAAACTCTAAGATTCAGTGGTTTAAAGGCCCAAATAGTTTGATTTAAAAGCTTTGAAAAAGAGGCATAAAAGCCTAACAAGCCAAGTAACAACAAGGCTGAACCACCCCTAACTCAAAAGGGTCCTTAAACCATCATTTTTAAACCATAAAAATAGAGATTTTAGGAGGTCAAAACTAGCTAAAAAACAGCATGTAAAGATGGCAAAACAAGTATTTAAAAGAAGCTTAAAATATAAGTGTTATACCTCTTGAAGACAAGATGCAATTAGAGCAACAAAACAAGCTAGATTAAGCCAAAATCCTCTTCTAGAGCTCAAAAAGGACCTCATGAGACCTCAGCTCTAAGGTGAGAGTGTTTGGTTTAGGGTTCAAGTGCAAAAGTGTAATGAAACTAAACTTAAGGCACAAAGTAACAACAGAGAGAGAATTTTTGTCTTCAAAATTTTCTAACCCTTTCACATGCAAGAGGGGGTTCCTATATATAGAAGATGCAAATTCCCCTCACAAAGATCCAGCCACACACGTGTTAGAAGATGCATCAATTTGTGAAAATAGTTGGCACGAAATATCACAAAATATCTGCTGGAACACTACTGGCCGGTCGGCCATCAGTGACGGTCGGCAAGGGTTCATAGGTGGCCGGCCGGGCACATCAATGGTCGGTAGGCCAAAGGCCATGCCTAGCAGCCCTCAAAAATGGCTGGCAGGCCATCACCAACCTCAATCTGAAAGGACTTAAGCATGGTCCAAAGATGAGGCAAAAAGGTTACAGGGTTTGGAAAACTCAAACCTGTGGTGTTCCGCCGCGGACTTCAAGCACTTGGTGAGCAATCAGACTCGCCACCGGATGTACCTGCAAGATCATTCAAGTCTTAAATGGCGGTTAAAAATGGGGTGTCTACACCATCGTAACCACGATCGGCAATGAAGCCTCCCTATTTTTCTTTCCTCGGATCCAAACTGGCACACTCTGTCGTCTCCCGTCTAGACGACCCACGAATGATTGACTCTCTTAACTTGTTGAAGACATCTGCAACTTCGTTCCTATCCATTGGGCTTTAAAGCCAACCAACACCATTTCTCGCCGTAATCCTTGCCTACACTCCACAATAGTTAAGCGTCAGTGACCCCTTTCATCCACTACCACTTCCTCAAACTTGAACGAGCGTCCCCTAAGGAAGAGGATCCGATGTCGTGGACCCGTCTCCACCTCTACTAGAAGCATCCCAAGTCAGTATCACATCATGTCGAAAATCTCTATTTTTTTCTCTATTTTCGAAAATTCTACACCGGTCTCTACCTTTCTTTGAAGCGAACCCAAATTCATTTCTAAACCAAAACCTTCTGCAACAACTCCATTAAAAGACAACATTTATTTATGATAGAATAACAATATAGGATACAAGACCAAAATTTTTTTATAAAACAAGGAGAGAGTAACTCTTTGTGTGGTGAGGTACAACTCAAAAGCTGTGGGGCTACATGCACCCCTCCATGTCTAGGTAATTTTTATTTATTTATTTATTTCACTAGGATGTAATTCCCTTTTTATTTATTTATTTATTATTATCTATTAATTAATTTTTATTGGGTCCCAAGTAGGGCATGTGAATGCGTGGAAACATTGCATTTAACCACCTTTAGGGGTGTAAATCTGACCCATTGGCCCATAGCTCGAATTGGCTCGACCAGGTCTAAGCCCAACCTGAGGCCCCGAGCTTGGGCCTGGGCCTGGGCTTGGGCCTGGGCCTGGGCTTGGGCCTGTGCCATCTATTTTGAAGCCTAACCCTTCATGTGAGCCGAGCTTGAGCCCAACCTATTACCTAGCCCGATTGGCCTAAAAAAACTTTTCCCCATGATGGCCCAACCCACCACTCAACGATCATGCCCCCTGTCCAACAACAGTCACTCTTTTTTTGAAAAATTGAAACGAATTCAAACGGTCATACAACTGTTATTCTCAAAATGGCACAAACATTTTTTTCTTTTTTAATTTAACCCCACTCCCCTCCCCCCCGGAGCCAATTACAATAAATATCTCCTCATTTTATTTCTCACAAAAAAAATCTCTCTCAAATTATCATTCTCTCTCAACTCTCCTAATTAACTTTAAAGTCTCATTCTTATGTGGCAATTGCAATTGTACAAGAATAAGATTTTACTTGAAAAAGCTAGTTTTTGTATCGTATTCCTTGTTCGGTAACATTAATTATTTGAATTAATATTTATTAGTTACTCATTTTTTTACATTATTTGTTAGTTAGAATATATTAGTTGTCATTCATATTGATTAGTTACTCTTTCTTTTAATTCATTGTTAGTTAATATATATTATTTTACTTATATTAATATAGATCCTAATGTTCCTAATATTTTTGTCTATATTATGAATATACACAACATGAATATACTGATTCTCTTAATAATTCTCTTCCAACAGTAGCATCATCATCTAGGGGCACGTCTAGTACTGTTTGGGAGTATTTAGAAAGAGTATATGTGCCTAATTCTGATGGTACAATTGTAATTAAAGCAAAATATAAATATTGTGCAAATTTACTTAGCGCTACATCAACAAGGGGTACTAGTCATCTAAAAAAATATGCCAATAAACATTTATAAAGTCAACAACCTAATATTAGAACTCAAATGTAATTAGGGAGTTCAACAGCTAGTAATTTACAAATATTTTTATATGATCTTGTACGTGCACAAGATTATGTGATTAATTATATTATTAAAAAAATATTTTACTATTAGTGGATGTCCCGATTTTCTAGAAATGATTCACGAAGGCTTTGCACCTTAATGTCAAGATGTTTCAAGAAATATTACTAGGAACATGATTTTAAAGAAATTTGAAGATATTAAAAGTGACTTATTTAACATTTTTAGAGATTTGAATAGAAGAGTTTGTTTAAAATCTGATTTGTACTCAAATAGTTATTTATAATATTAATGCATCCCTGCACATTATATGGATAATGATTGGAAATTAAATAAAAGAATAATTTCATTTAGATTAGTTGAATTTCCATACAATGGTTACTCACTTGGGAGAGAAATAAATAATGAATTATATGCGTGGGTTTTGCAAAATAAAATATTTATCATTAGTTTAGATAGTGCAACATATTACAACCAGTCTATAGCACATTTGAAATATATTTTACAACTACTTGATGGTAATTGATTTCATATTCGTTGTCTTGCTCATATTTTAAACTTGATTGTTAAAGAGGTTATACATGTATATGAGATTTCTGTACTGGTAATAAAATATATGGTTCTTACTATTATGTCTTCTGCTAATCGAAGTTCAGAATATAAGAAAATTTGTCAACAAGAAAGTATGCAATTTAAAAAATTAATTTTAGATATAGACAGCAGATGGAACTTAATGTATAATATGTTAAAGAGAGCTTTTAAATAAAGAAAAATAATAGATTTATTTTTTGCAACAACAATAATAGGAGAAGTACTGACTCCTATAGATGATAATTGGCGCCACATAAACTTATATAAAAATTTTCTAAAAGTTTTTCATACTGCAACAAAATTATTTTCGTATATATATACTTACTTCACCATTTGTTTTACATATGTTTGCAGAAGTAATGAAAGTTTTTACAAAATATATGGCTAATAAATATTATATCACCATTATTACTACAACGAAGGCAAAATTTGATAAATATTTTAATCTATTGCCTCATCTTTTAGGTTTAGCTATTGTAGTTGATCTTAGGTATAAAGATACTTGTTTACACAACCAAAAAAAAAAAAAACATTTTTGCTGATGAAGAACAATTTGGCCTTATTATGCATACATGTAAAAATTTTTTGAAGAATATAAGGAAGCTGTACCTGCAAATAGACCTACACACACTACACCAACCTCATCTCGAGATGGAAGATTAATGGTGTGTTTGGTTGGGGGATTTGGAGAGGGATTTGGAAAAGGAAAGGGAAAAGGTGTGTGAAACTATGTGAAATATATACATATTTTATTCACATTTCACCTACCTTTTCCATTTCCCTTTCCAAATCCCTCCCCAAATCCCCCAACCAAACACAGCATAAGTGTTTTTTTAGCAATAAAAACTAAAAGAAGATCTCAAAATGTAAACGTAAGTAATTCTAAATTATAATGTTATTTGGATAACGTACCTGTGGATGATGATGATGATTTTGATATTTTGGATTGGTGGAAATAAAATGAAACTATGTGGTCTGTGTTTTTATAGATGGCCCGTGATATACTAATCGTTCTTACTTCTATAGTGACTTCTAAAACAAATTTTCATGCAAGTAGACAAGTGTTAAGCGATTACCGAAGCAGACTTTTACCCCAAATGATTGAGGCACTTATGATATCGAGAGATCATATGTATGTGCTTACAAGAAGACAATATTGTAGTGAAAATGAGAGAATTCAATGGGATTTGGATGATATATCATTGGGTACCCCGAGTGGATTGTCTATCTCCTCCGATGATTGACCAACAATTTTTTTTTTCACTATTTAATTTCGTATTGTTTTTATTAGATTCTTGAGGTGGAATATAATGTAAATGATTGATAGGCTAGTAGGTGTCAACCTAGCTGGAATATACTTGACCTATAGTGATACAATTTCTCTACCATCATCAATAATCTATATCTGTTTTATTTAATGACTCGCGTATGCCCGTGCCTGAAAGCACGGTGTAAATAATGTTAGGATTAGAATATAATTATAATCCCAACACTATTTAAATTTATTTTTTAATTTGATAAAATCACAAATTTATTATAAAATTTGTGAGTTCTCACAAAACTCCTTACGAAAACTCACTTTTGCTTATATAATATATAGCTAGACAGATAGATGTGCTTGGCATACATATAATTTCCACAAGCATACATATAATATTGCTTTTACTTATATAATTATATGGAAATTGTATATATGCCCATAATGTCCTAGTGTATTACGGGCATACATAAATTCTATAGAAATATGTGTAAAATATATTGAACAAAAAGGAGAAAAATAAAAAAAACAAATAGAGAGAAAAATAAAAATGAGATAAAAAAAAATAAAAAGAAAAGATAAGGAAGGTGGGATCATGGGATCATGGGATCATGGGTGAGAAAAGGAAAAAGTAAGAGAGAAATAAGCGGGAAAATAGAAAATGCACATGTAAGATATTTTTTGAAAAATATATCTCAGCTGTTGTTTTATAATTTGAATAGATCTAAGCTATCCAAATGTCCTAGTAGGATAAATGTGTGTCGCACAAATTTAAAAATCATCATGCTTTATTATATAGATGTTGGAGATTCATATAAGTTTTAAATTTATGAAATCTATCAGGTATTAAATATATTTTAAAAAAATAATTAATTGTTAAAATTCATTTAATTTGTGAACTATAAAATTCATTAATGTAATCTCTACTACACAGTAAAATCTGGTTCCTAATTTTAGGATCGTGGACTTTTCCATATAATATGAATAAAAATAACTGAACAAAAAGGAGAAAATAAAAAAAATAAACAAATAGAGAGAAAAATAAAAATGGGAGAAAATAAAAAAAATAAAAAGAAAGGAGAGAGGAAGGTGGGATCATGGAAGGATGGGTGAGAAAAACAAAAAGTTAAGAGAGAAAAGCGGGAAAATAGAAAATGTACATGTAGGATATTTTTAAAAAATATATATATCACCCGTTGTTTTATAATTTAAATAGATCTAAGCCATCCAAATATCCTAGTAGGACAAGTGTGTATAGGACAAATTCAAAAACCATCCTATTTTATTATATAGATATAAATTTTTGTAATGTTTTATTTCATTTTGAAATAAAAATTATTTTTTAAATGTTGTTATTTATTTAATTTAATGATTGTAATATTTTGTTTTATTTTGATATATAAAATTATTCATTTCATTATTACTATATATATCTATCATTTTTTCTCACTAAAAAAAAGACCCGCCAAGGCCAGGGCCTTTGCCTAGGCCGAGATTTTCCCCACGTGAGCCAATCCAGCCCAACCCAAAATTTAACGAGAGCCCACATAGCTTGACGGTGGGCCGACCAAAGCCCGGACCAGGCTGAATTTACACCCCTAACCACCTTGCATTTCACGTGCTGTCCCATGTCCCTAGGGCCCAACAATGATCCAATGCGCAGCGACGCAAGCTACTCTTATCATATGAAAAATTATTTAATATTCTTAGAATATTACGTGTTCATACTTCAGTACTAATCATTATAAACATGTTACTTTTTATTTCTCAATCACTCGATACAAAATTATGAATTCTATATTTTTCACCATTCACAACATCTTTAAAATACTATGTGATCATGTTCTAGGAACACCAAATAACCATTATCATTTTCAGAGCAACGGTCCCAAATGAATTACACGCGGGAGTAGTGGACCCCATCCAAACTAAGTCCATAGTAGCCATCAATTTCTTAAGAGATCAATTTAATAATATTAATTATTTTTCTATCCAAAATCATTTAGTAAGAGGACGGCTAATTTGAACGCGCAACGTTTTCTTTCAATCGGAGTTCCTATATCTTAAGCAATGTGATGAGTTATGGTTGGTCACTTATTCTATAAGTACATTCAAAATGTATCTAATTTTTGTTTAATTCTCCAACGATTAAGGTTATCTCATTTATTGAAAAACATGAATTTAGGAATCGTAAATATTTTAGGCAAGTATGTATTTTTTTTTATTTAAATTTTTATCTAAAAATATATTCTCTAACTTTTTAAAATAATTCTATCATACTTGGATCTAAAAACCCTATCATATTGATATTTGTTTCTACACAACGAGTGAAGTGAAAAAAAAAAAAAAAATTAAATTAAAATTAAAAAAGAATTCTATTATCTCAATATTTGTATATTTTAAATTTAAGCATAAATTTGTGTAAAAATTTTACTATGACAGTGGTAAATTTGAGAATCATGAAATAATTTTAACAATTTTGAGTAAGAATTTGAGTATCCCTTAATTTAGATAAACATCTTAATAAAATTCAATTTGATATAAGTTTAGATCAAGAAGTAAAGAATATTTTAAATATTTTTACCTAAATTTATTGTTTTTTTATGGGATCAAAATTTAAATTTAATATGAATTTGAATCAATGATTGAAGATACCTGATAAGATATGATGAAAATGAAAATGATTGAAAAGTAAACAAGTACCCATAAAAATAAAAATAAAAACACTAATTTGTATAGAGGATATTCACTGGTATTTGTTTAGTGACCCAAGTATAAGTATGATAGAGTTATTTTAAAAGTTCAAATTATTTTGTTAGAAATTTTATTACAATAATAAATTTTTTGGAAACATCTTAAATTCTTAAGATATGTTTTCTATAACATTATTAGGAAATTGAATAGATTTTAATTTATGTAATAAGTGGCTAATTATTTATTGTCAAATCATTTAGGATGTAGGAGCTCCTACATAATGAATTGGAGAAAAACATTTTCCCAATTTGAATCATTTACATTCTGCTACCGGTGAAGTGAATTATTTATATAAAAAATTAAATTATTCATATAATAGTAATCATATATTCGGATCAATTTTATATGTAAAAAATAGATGATGTTTATGATTTTATAATCGTTCATTGTTTACAAAACTAATCCAAATATACGGTTATCATTATCTAATCAACTTAATTTTTTGCATGAATGATTTATTTAACAAATCTTAAAATGTGAACAATTTGAATAATCAAAGGCCTTGTTTGGCAAGTTGCTTCTATTTGTGTGTGTGTGTGTTGTGCTAAAATAGCCAATAAAGACAAAATAAGTTAAAATAATCAATAAGACAAAATGTCACATTTAATTCATAATAATTTAACTTTTTCTTTCACAATCATCAAATCAACTATAAAATAAATAAATAAAAACAATTATCCTCTCAAATATAATTATTTTAACTAGACTAAAATAACTAAAAAATTAAATAACCAACTAAAATAATCAACTTTTCCTACAAGACCAAAGTGGAATTCAAAAGTAAGCTCACTGGAATGATTAGATGATTCCGTCCAAATTGACAATAGGAGAGGAGTCGTCCTCATTTAGTAATTAGCAAACACATTTTAACTTTTCATTTTTTGTGAGACTCACGTAAGCTTAAGTTTGACAAGTTAAAAAAGAATTAAAAAGTCAAAAAATTATTAAAAAAGTTAAAGATATTATTATTTATCAAAAGTTAAAAATTACAGTTGTATAACTTTTAATTCTAATTTTTTCCTACATATTAATTTATACAATTTTTTAATACATATTTTTTTATAAAAAGTCAAAAAGTTAACTAAAATATTCATATTTTTTTTTCTCAATTTTTTAGTCTAAAAAGACAAAAAGTGTACTTATTTAGGACACCCCAAACAACCCCTAAGTCCCTGTAAATCTCACAAAAATTGAGAATCAAGGTGTGTTTACCGAATTATTATGTCAGTGTCACTCAAGATGCCTATATAATAAGAAGGAAAATGATATACAAATTTATTTTATAATCCACTTTTCATGTTAAATAATGTACAAGTGAGATAATTAGTTAATAATTACAAAAAATATTAGAGAGAGAGGGAGAAGTCTTAAATATTTTAATTAATTACCATATCACTAAATTTAAAAAATAAGTCTAATTTTCAAATTAAAATAGCAATGCCATAATAAGAGTTGTATTGACATATTTCTTTCTTTCTTTAGATTTTTTTTTAAAATTTTTTTATTGGGGAGCCCTTGAATTGTTTATTTCTCCTAGTTATATTAGAGTTATTTATTGTGTTAGTTGTTGGACTTCAAACTGTATTCGATTTAAATATCAGTAATGTTAGGTATCATGAAAAGTCTTTCATGAAAATTGTCTCACCTTCAATTTGCTGATGATACAATTATTTTTTGCGAGGCTAATTGGGAGGAAATCATTGCAATAAAGAGAATTTTGAGATGTTTTGAAATAATGTCTGGGTTAAAAATTAATTTTCATAAAAGCAAAGTTTGTGGGGTTGGTGTTGAGATTGATTTGGTGAAAGCGTATGCGAAAAAACTGAATTGTTTGCCCCAGAATTTGCCATTGAATTATCTGGGTATGCCTCTGGGCTCAAATCCAAGGAGGAGGAGAACTTGGCAGCCAGTTGTAGATAAATTCAAAAAGAAATTAGCACTTTGGAAGAGGAAATGTTTATCATTTGCAGGGCGACTAACATTGATTAAGTCTGTCTTATCAGGACTGCCATTGTTCTTTTTATCATTGTTTAAGATGCCAGTGGGTGTTTCTAAGGAGCTAGATAGAATTCAGTCTAATTTTCTTTGGGGCGGTGATGAGGTTAGGAGAAAAGTTCATCTGGTTAAGTGGGAGGAGGTGTGTCTAAATAAAAGTCAAGGTGGGCTTGGTGTGAGGAAGCTCAATGAGGTCAATGAATGCCTGTTAATCAAATGGTGGTGGAAGTATGGATTGGAAGATAAAGCAATATGGAAACAAGTGGTGTGCAGCAAGTATGGCCAAAGTGGTGGCAGATGGAGTCCATGGACAGTGGAGTCGAGGGCGCTCTCCACCATATGGAAGGATATTTTATCCTTAGCTTTAAGTAACCCTTCCTTAAAGGAGTTCTTTGTGTCTAATTTCAAGATTGTGATTGGGAATGGTCTTAGGACAAAATTTTGGCTGGATGTGTGGCTTAATGATCAAAGTTTAGCTATTGTTTTCCCTAGACTTTTTGCTTTATCAGTTGAGAAGGATGGTACAGTGTTTGATCTCTTCCAAAGAAAAGATGGGGGTGATGCTTGGAACTTTCTTTTCCGAAGATCGCTTTTAGCTTGGGAAGAGGGGGAGCTTCAGAACTTGATTGGGTATCTTCAAGGGGTACCTACCTTAAGAACTCAAGCAGAGGACTCTTGCACTTGGTTGGCTCATCCATCCGGATCCTTTTCTGTAGCCTCAGTGAGGAGTTGGATGGAGTCAAATAAAGGGTCTAATTTAAGAATTGCTAAGGCCATTTGGAAGAATATTGCCCCTCCCAGGGTTCAATTTATGACGTGGTTAGCATGGAAAGGCAGGTTGAAATCTGCTGTCTTTATGCAAAGGATTGGAGTATTGAAGCCTGATGCAGACATTCTCTGTGTCTTTTGCAAATTTGCGGCGGAGTCTCAGAGTCATGTTTTATTACATTGTGGTTGTATTTGGAAAGTATGGTCTAGGATTATGGGTTGGTGGGGGCTGTGTTGGGTTATTCCTGGGTCTGTGCAAGCTTTGCTGAGTTGGTGGGATGGTTTGAAAGTCAAAAAGAATGTGCTTCAAATTTGGAAAATTGTTCCCCTGGCTGTGCTATGGTCAATTTCGAAATTACGTAATGACTGTTTGTTTAGTAATGCACATCCTAATTTTGTGGAATTAGAAGATATGGTGAAATTCAGAGTGGCTATTTGGTCAAAATCTAAGTTGAAAAATTTTCCCTATTCTCTCATGCGATATTATATCTAATATATGGCAGATTGGTTATTAAGTCCATTTGTTGGGTTTGGTATGGTGTTTTGGGTTGGTTTGGTGTGGTGTCCTTTTAGTCATGGCAATTTGCAATCTGCTCTCTTTGTGTCTCTAGTGCTTCGGTTGGTAGTATTGCTTTTGGTTTGGGCTTCTGGTTTGTGCTTTGCTCATTTGTCTTTGTCTGGTCATGTCGCTGTCCCAGTTGCTTATGTCCATCCTGTATCAGATCAGATATTAATAGGTCTTGTCTCTAAGTGCAAATTTAGGCTGTTGCTGGGGTTTTGGCTGGAAAGGTATGGAGGGGTTGTTTCCCTTGGATGTGTTCTGTTTGGGTTGAGCTGAGTTAAGGCTCACGTATCCACTATGATGTGGTCTTGGCTAAGGTTCAAATGGATGCAAAGGACAAAACTTCTAAGGATGAAGGCATGAAGCTACTATCACAGTCATTACAGGTCAGCAGTTCTCTGGAGTGTGGTCTGCATTGAGGTCTGGGGGCTTACAAGGTGTGGTGGAGTTGTGTTGTAAGTCCTTTGATAGCATAGGAGTCTTGTGGGATTGACTTGAGGCTGCTTCCAGATGCTAACTTGGTGTGCCTGAGGCTGTATTCTACTAATGCTTTGCAGGGAGTTCAAGTAACATCACAAACTAGGTGGGAGGTTGCTTCTGGGTTGGGAGAACTCTCTTGGGGTCGCTGACAAATGTCTTTGGTTTATGCTCTTGTCTATGGCAAGATACAATAAAGTTGAATGACTTTAGTGTTGCTAGGAGTTTGCAGCTATTCTTGGGTATAAATTGCTTGGTACAGTGCATAGCTACAGTGGAGTTCTGCTGGTGTAAGGGTCCATTTTAAGTTGCTCTTCTGATAGAGTGCATAGGGGAAACTTGGTGCTAGCAGAGGTGGCCATCTTGGAGTAGGAGTTAGAGGGGTGTTGACAGATTTGGCAGGCTGTGTGGTTGGGTGGTTTTATTTTTGCTTTCGTTATTTTTGTTGTTTTGGTTTGGTTTCTCGCCAACCTGTGGGTTAGTGCTAGCAGATGATTGTGCTTCCTCCTGGTGCCAACCTAGTTGGGATTGGGAAGTGTGAGCTATGATGCTTTTTGCACTTCCCTCCTTTCTTGATGTATTTTGTCGCTTGTTTTTGCTCATCTCATCAATAAAGTTTTTCCTTTTTTGCTGATCAAAAAAATAAACGATTTGTGACCTTTAGATTACACTTAAAATAAAACATCACATACTAATCAAGGTAATTTAAGGATCACAAATCTTTCATGATCATTTTTATGAAAAAAATTTCATGATTCCTAACGTTTCTCTTTAAATATAATTGTTCAACTTCATGTAGTTTAAGGGTTAGTTTGGCATAAACTAAATAATATAAAAAGTCAAAAAGTCACTATCCTATTTAAGTCACATCATCTCATTTAAATCACATCACCTCTCTAACACATCACATCAAACTCAATTCAAACCCAACTCATATAAGTCAATAAGTCAAAAAATATATTTTTTTTAAAACATCTCAAATCAACCCTAAGCCTATTACTAATAATAAATAAATTTCTAGGGGTAACTAGACTTTGTGTGACATTTCAAGGGCATTAACTTTTTTTTTTTTTTTTTTAATGGGCAAAACAAAGCAACTATAATAACTAATAAAGTTGATTCGAGGGGAAAGTTAGGGTTTGGAAATTTTTTTAATTAAAATAATCATAAAAAAATATAATAAATTTTTTAATTTAATAAGATAAAACATCACATTTAATTCGTAATTATTTTATTTTTTTTCTCACAAAAATTCAAACATTTGGGTTGGTTTGAGATATTCTAAAAAAGTACACTTTTTGACTTATTGGCTTATATGAGTTGGGTTTGGGTTGGGTTTGATATGATGTGTTAGAAAAGTGATGTGTTTTAAATAAGATGATGTGACTTAAATAAGATAGTGACTTTTTAAATTTTTGTATTATTTAGATTATGCCAAACTTTGCCAAAGTCAAAAAGTCCTTCTCAAATAAGACTTTTTAGCTCCAAACTAAAAAGGAATTTGAGATGTTCTAAATAAGTATACTTTTTGACTTTTTATAAAATATAAGTTGGGTTTAGATTGAATTTGAAGTGATATGACAGAAAAGTGATATAATTTAAATAAGATGATATGACTTAAATATGATAGTGACTTTTTAATTTTTTAATTTTTTAATTTTTTTAATATATGACAAATAAAATTTAAAATAATAAAAAAATCAAAAAAAATTAAAAAGCCAACTCACTCTACAAGCGAGTCCTAAATTGAAGATTTGATTCTATAGGCATAGGGGGGCATATCTTCAAAATGGGGGTTGGATGTCTAAGCCCTGTGATCCTAACATTCTCTTTAAATAACGTTGTTCAACTTCATGTAATTTAAGTCTATTACTAATACTAATAATAAATAAATTTCTAGGGTAACTAGACTTTGTGTGCACATTTCAAGGGCATTAACTCTTTTTTTTTTTTTTTTTTTTTTTTTTTTTTTTGCCTTTTTAATGGGCAAAACAAAGCAACTACAATAACTAATAAAGTTGATTAGAGTACTAAGAGCTCATTTGGAAAGTTGGAGTTTGAAATTTTTTTAGTTAAAATAATCATACAAAAATATAATAATTTTTTTAATTTAATAAGATAAAACATCACATTCAATTTATAATCATTATATTCTTTTTCTCACAAAAAGTCAAATATTTGAGTTGGTTGGAGATATTCTAAAAAAATATATTTTTTGACTTATTGACTTATATGAGTTGAGTTTGAGTTGAGTTTGATGTGATGTGTTAAAAAAGTGATGTGATTTAAATAAGATGATGTGACTTAAATAGGATAGTGATTTTTTGACTTTTTGTATTATTTAGATTATGCCAAACTTGGCCAAAGTCAAAAAGTCCTTTTCAAACAAGACTTTTTAGCTCCAAACTAAAAAGGTAGTTTGAGATGTTCTAAATAAGTGTACTTTTTGACTTTTTATAAAATATGGATTGAGTTTAGGTTAAATTTGAAGTGATATGACAGAGATGTGATGTGATTTAAATAAGATGATATGACTTAAATAAAATAATGACTTTTTAACTTTTTAATACATGACAAATAAAACTTAAAATAATTAAAAAATTAAAAAAATTAAAAAACCAACCCACTTTGCAAGCGAGTCCTAAACGTGTGTCCATGTGTGTCATGTGGGACCTTTTCTTAGACCATATCCCTCCTCATCTCTTTCCCCCATTATTGTCCTACCATTAGGAAACATATGCCCGGTTAGCAGCAAACATATCACCCTTTAATCAACTTATATAAACATAAAAATTAACTTAAATTACAAATACATCTTTTAAAATTTATTTAAAATATAAATTATTTTTTATAATTACATCTTGTCTTTTCAAAATTTTCATTTTATAACAAATGGTATCTTTTATTCATAAATCATCAAATCATTGATGACAATTTTTAATGATGTTATAAATTTATTTCAATTAATAATTCATATAATTTTATCATTGTATGGGAGAATAGTTAGAAATTTTATTTTCATAGTTAATTTTATCAAATAAAAAAATTCTACCAAGGGAATATTTGTAAATTTTTAAACTACATAAGACAATTCGTATTTTAAGCAAATCTTAAAAGATTTATTTTTAGTTTACCCTAAAAATTAAGAATCATGAAAAATTATGAAGAATTTTATTTTTTGAAAAGTGATGTATGGTTTAAATTTAATTATTATATAGTGGGACTTACAATTGAAACAAATTATAATTATACATTATTTTTTTAATTAAATTTTCTAAATTCATATAAATGGAGTGTTGAAATGGGTTGTGCCTTAGAAGATACTAGAGAGAGATTATATAAATTTGGGTAAGTAATTAATTAGATTATTTGCTATATATATATATGGACTTTTCTTAGGTGTGCCTTGCATATGGTATGCGAGGCATTTACCTTTTTTCTATTTTGCATTTACACCTTTTATGTATTGGGTTAGGTGACACTTTTTGAAAGTTTACACATTGGTGACCTGCTAAACGGGTCCTTTGCAGGTAAATTAATTAAATAATATAATATATTAATAATTTCACAAAATGGTGTAAACTTTCAAAAAATGGTGCAAGTGTTTTGACGAAAAGGTATAAACTTTCAAAAATGGGTGTAAACTTTTACAAAATGGTGTAAGGTATAAACTTGCAGCAAAAGGTGTAAACCTTTAGAAAATGGTGCAAGTGTTTTGACGAAAATGTATAAACTTTCAGAAACGGGTGTAAACTTTCACAAAATGGTGTAAGTATTTTGACGACAAGGTATAAGTTTAGAAAAATTTACAGAAAAGGTGTAATGTTTCAGAAAAAGTGTAAAATTTAGTTTAGTGTAAATTTTATCGACAAATAACAGTTTAGTCACTAAAGATTTGAAATTTTATTACCATCGGCCGCCCTCTTCTCTGTTTCCCATCGATACTTTCTCTGTTCTCTCTCACACGCACACAGAATAGTCACCACCAATCCTGACCCCCGCTGACCACCCAAGCGTCGGTGGCCTCCGGTGATCACTACCATCTGACATCGCCACCTGCACGGCGATCGCTACGGCCACCGCCACCACCGCTGCCGCAAATCAAAGGTTTTTTTCTCTCTCGCTATCGATCTTGGTCTCTCTCTGTTGATGTCGGTCTATTCTCTGTCGATGTCGATCTCTCTCTGTCGATCCCTGTCTATCTCGGTCAGTCTCCAGCGATCTTGGTCTGTCTGTGTCCATGTCGGTCTTTTCTCTGTCGATTTCGGTCCCTCTCTGTCGATCTCGATCTGGCTGTCTCTGTCGATCACTATCCATCTAGGTCTCTATGTCTGTCGATCTCAGCTATCTCTCTCTGTTTGTTTGTCCCTTGCTCTATATTAAACACGGTTCTTTTTTACATTGACATATTTGGTTGGATTTGGATTTGGAGTCGCTATTCCATGCCCTCCCAAACTCGTCTTCTCTGAAACAGACTTGTACTAAGAGAAAGACCAAGCCCTCCGAAACGCCATTCTCTCTCACATTGCCATTATTTGAACAAGACAAATACAGTTTGATTGGATTTTAGGAACTTACACATTTTGTGAAAAAATGGAACTTACACGTTTTGCGAAGTTACTTACATCTCTTATGAAAACACTTACACTGTTTGTGGAAGGTTACACATTTGTGAAATAATTTATTTTGTAAAATTTACACATTTTCGTTGAAATACTTACACCCTTTGTGAGAAGTTACTACTTTTGTAAAGAATGTTATTAAAAAATTTACACATTTCATGGAAAAAAATATTTGCATAAAATTTATACATTTTGTTAAAAACATAAACCTTTTCTGAATGGTTACACCTTTTTGTGAAAACACTTACACTATTTGTGGAAGGTTACATATTTGTGAAATAATTTATTTTGTAAAATTTACACCTTTTCGTTGAAATACTTAAACCATTTGTGAGAAGTTACTACTTTTGTAAAGAATGTTATTAAAAAAATTTACACCTTTCATGAAAAAAATATTTGAATAAAATTTATACCTTTTGTTAAAAACATAAACATTTTCTGAATGGTTTCACCTTTTTGTGAAAACACTTACACTATTTGTGGAAGGTTACACATTTGTGAAATAATTTATTTTGTAAAATTTACACATTTTCGTTGAAATACTTACACCCTTTGTGAGAAGTTACTAATTTTGTAAAGAATGTTTATTAAAAAAATTTACACCTTTCATGGAAAAAATATTTGCATAAAATTTATACCTTTTGTTAAAAACATAAACCTTTTCTGAATGGTTACACCTTTTTGTGAAAACACTTACATTATTTGTGGAAGGTTACACATTTGTGAAATAATTTATTTTGTAAAATTTACACATTTTCGTTGAAATACTTACACCCTTTGTGAGAAGTTACTACTTTTGTAAAGAATGTTGTTAAAAAAATTTACACCTTTTATGGAAAAAATATTTGCATAAAATTTATACCTTTTGTTAAAAACATAAACCTTTTCTGAATGGTTACACCTTTTTGTGGGTATACTTACACCTTTTCTAAATGGTTACTGCTTTTGTGAATAACTTTTTCCATAAAATTTACACTTTTTATGGGATATTACACCTTTTCTGCCAGCTAAGCTTACACCTTTTTTAAAAATTTACACATTCTACGGAAAATATGTTTTCATCAAGTTTACACCTTATTTTAAAAGGGTACTCCTTTTGTGAAACAATTTTTTTTAAAAAAAATTTACCCCTTTTAATAGGAGTTACATCTTTGGTGAAGACAATTACACCTTTTTTGAAAATTTACACGTTTTATGGAAAATATGCTTTGATAAAATTTGTTAAAAGAAATTATTTGACAAAAGGTATAACCTTTTCAAATATGGTGTATGTTTTTCCGAAGAAGGTGTAAATGACCTTAGAAAAGATATAAGTTTTGTTTTTCACTAAAGGTGTAACTTCAAATAATAAGTTTAAATTTTATGAAAAAGGTTTTTCCACAAAATGTGTAATTTTTCAAAGAAGTTGTAAATATTTCCACGAAAAGGTGTAAATTTTTAGAAAATGTGTAAAATTAAGGAATAGGTGTAAACTTTGTGAGACAATCAAACTGAATGTTTCGTTTTTACAAAAGATATAAGTTCCCAAAGAAGTTCTAACTTTTATCGACGACTTATACATTGAAAATTTTATCACCACTGACCACGCAACTGTTGCAGGCCACTGTTGCCCACCGCCGCTGGTGCAAATCAAAGGATTTTTCTGTCTCTATTGATCTTGGTCTCTCTTTGTCCGTCTTGGGCTCTTCTCTGTTGATATCGCTCTCTCTCTCTCTCTCTGTCTGCTGATCTCTGTCTGTATCGATCTTGGTTTGTCTGTGTCGATCTGGGTCCGTCTCTCTCTGTCGAACCATGTCGGTCTCTCTCTCTCTCTCTCTCTACCGATCTGGGTTTGTCTGTGTCGATCTAGGTCTGTCTCTCTCTGTCAAACCATGTCTATCTCGGTCTCTGTCTGTCGATATCAGTCCGTCTCTCTCCCTCCCTTCGTCTCTGTCTGTCTATATCGATATCGATCCATGAACAACGCAAATACAGTTTGATTGGGTTCTAGCAACTTACTCGTTCTGCGAAAAAACGGAACTTACACGTTTTGTGAAGTTAATTTCATCTTTTGTGAAAACACTTACAGTATTTCTGGAACGTTACAGTTTTTCGTGAAATAATTTATTCTGGAAATTTACATATTTTCGTTCAAATACTTACACCTTTTTGGAAAAGTTACCTCTTTTGTAAAATAATTTCATTACAAAAATTTACACCTTTTATAGAAAACTACATTTCATAAAATATACAATTTTTGTTAAAAAACTTACACCTTTTCTTAAATTTTACACCTTTTGTTGGAAATACTTACACGTTATCTGAAAAGTTACTCTATCTGTGAAATAATTTTTTCCATAAAATTTACTCTTCTTATTAGAACTTATACCTTTTCTGAAAACAAAGTTACACCTTCTGTGACATAACTTACATCCTTTGTGAAAACACATATTTTATGAAAATTTTCACCTTTTGTTAAAAAGTTACACCCATTCTGAGAAATTACTCCTATTGTGAAATACCTTTTATTATGACTTACACCTTTTCTAAAAACAAAAGTTACACATTTTGTGACATAACTTAAATCTTTTGTGAAAACAGTTACACGGTTTTTGAAAATTTACACTTTTTTATGAAAATATGTTTTCATAAAGTTTACACCTTTTGTAAAAAACTTACATTTTTTTCTGAAAGTGTACACCTTTTGGGGAAAATATTTACACCTTTTCAGAAATGGTGTAAGTACTTTCCCTCAAAGGTTTAAACTTTCAGACAAGGTGTAAGGATTCACAAAATGTATAAATTTTATGAAACCAAATTTTCCATAAAAGCTGTAAATTTTCAAATAACGTGAAAATGTTTTCACAAAATATGCAAGTAATGTCACAGAAGGTGTAAATTTTGTTTTCAGAAAATGTGTGACTTTCAATAGAAAGTGTAAATTTTATGGAAAATACTAACTCACAAATGAAGTAACTTTTCAGAAAAAGGTGTAAGCATTTGCACGAAAAGGTGTAAACTTTTAGAAAATGTGTATGTTTTTAGCAAAAGGTGTAAATTTTATGAAAAAATTTATTTCACAAAAGGTGTAACTTTTCAAAAATGTTTTATGATTTTTACAGAAGGTGTAAATGATTTCAAAAATAGTCTAAATCTTCGATTCACAAAATGTGCAAATTTTATGCAAAGTTTATTTCACAAAAGAAGTAACTTTTCAGAGAAGGTGTAACTATTTTCAACAAAAGGTGTAAGATTTAAGAAAATATGTAAGTTTGAACAAAAGATGTATATTTTTGGAAAGAAGGTATTTCACAGAAGGTGTAATTTTTGAGAAATGGTGTAAGTTTTTCCACAAAAGATGTAAGTAAATTGGCATAAGGTGTAAGGTTTGTTTTCAGAAAATGTGTAAGTTCGAACAAAATGTGTAAATTTTTAGAATAAAAATATTTTACAGAGGGTATAACTTTTGAGAAATGGTGTAAGTAATTTCATTACAACGTATAAGTTTTCAGAAAAGGTGAATGTTTTAAAAATGTGTAAATTGTATGAAAAAATTTCTTTTACAAAAGGTGTAAATTTTTTGAAAAGGTGTATGTTTTTTCACAAAAGATGTAAGTCACTTCACAAAAAGTGTAATTCAAGCTTTCACGAAAGGCGTATGTTTTTCCACAAAAGCTTTAAGGGATATCAGAAAATGTGTAAGTTTTGTTTTTACAAAAAGTTTAAGTTCCAATGTGTAAATTCTATGAACAAAATTAATTTATAAATGACGTAACTTTTCATAAAAAGGTGTAAGTTGTTAGAAAAAGTATAAAATTTTCAAAAATGCCATAGTGTTCGGAAAAGGTGTAAGTTCCCTCGGCCCATCTGTCTCTCTTCCATTTCGGACCCTCTCTCTTTGTTTGTCTTTCTCTCTCCCCGTCTCTCCGTTGTTCCATTTCCCCGTAGCTGTAGGGTTTTACAGAGAAAAATATTTGAGGGCAAAAATCATATTGAAAGAACAAAGCTTATTTACTTGAGTTTGGCGAACATCAATCATTTAAGTTCTTGGGAAGGCTAGCCATGGAAGTGGATGCATAAATTCTTTTTTGAAATTGATTTTTGTCACTGGAGCACAACCGCAAGGGTTAATCGAGCACCATCGTCGGTTTGTCTGCTCCGGTTGGTATTTCTTTTATTTCGTGCTCTCTCTTTCTCTATCTCCTTGTATGTCTTAATTCATTCGCATATACCTTCACACCCAACCTGAAATCGACCCAATAGGAACTGTTCTGTATTTCATTTTGGTATTTTGTGCTATTCGAATAGGAACTCTTCCTTCTACTGCCCGAAATTGACCCAATAGGAACTGTTCTGTACTCGATTTTTGCATTTTCTTCCTTTTGTATAGGAAGTCTTCCCTCTACTATCAGTGCTGCAAGTTGAACATAGGTATCATAGTAGTTAGCAATAAGCATAAAAGGTGTTCTGCATTTACATGGCCAACTTGTTAGGTTAGGTTATATATAACCAAAGAAAAAAAAAATTTGTGTAATGTTGGCACAGGAAATTTTTTTTTTTTTTTTAGAGTACCCAAAAAAGCAAAAATAAGAAACTCGATAAACAAACAATGACTACTCTTGATTCCGCAATGGCTAGCACACTCGGTTGAATTTTGCTTTCAATTTTGTAGTACTCGGTGATTTTATATTGCCGGAACTTATGTTTAGAAACAATCTGTGTTACATGGACTCTTCAAAATATATCAAATACCCGTGTCGGACACCTGAGAGTCGGACAAGGGTATAGGATATGTGTCGGATACTTTTCAACGGACACTTCTTATATAATTGTATATAACACAATTATTATATGTGCAAATTATTGTCAAATTACTATAAATGTCATTTTGACACTATAAGTTACATATAGTACCATTTTATGTCACATATTAGATTAAAAATATGATATTTTTCCCTGCATCGCGTCGTTGAATGTAAGATTTAATGAGTCGGACACATACATACATACACCTTACACGTGCATTCGAGTCCCAGGTAACACAGGAAACAACTGTTTGTTTCAGTGCTGAAGTTCATGCATAGTTGATGGTATTGAACTTAAAACATAGGAAAGCCAATTGAAAGAGTTGAAATGAGGATGACGATTTTCAAATTTTAATGAAATCTATTTGTTCCCCACACCCAATTCTTTTCCCAGAGTCAAACCCTTCACTTTCATGGCTAGCCTTACCAACAACTTAAGCGGCTGGAGACGATGGCTAAAAACCAGTACCTTCTCCTCACATGATTCGGACAAGCCTAACAGATTAAGGAAGAAGTTTGCCTTCAGTCCTTCTCTAATGTCCAACTTTTCTAAGATATGGTCCATCTGGGCATCATCAATGCCCTCTGTTTCTGTGATTGACGTGTCTGTAGGTGAACTCTTTAGGAGAGATCTCAACTGTGCGTGCACATAGAGTGGGATCCCATCCCAAGTGATGTTGAACTTTTTAACTAAGTTGATCAGTTCTTCAACTTCACGAACTGTTGTAGGGCTGAGGTGAAAAAATGCAAAAAAGTCAACAAGCCCAGGCAATTCATGAAGAAAATCTCATTCGTAGAAATGGACAGCCTTGCCTGTCATTGCACGCAACTCTTGAATGACAGTTACCTTTCTCTTGAAATTATCATCTTTCTATTGAATAGCAGTTACATTTGAAGAGAAAGGTAGCTGTCATTCAAGAGTTGCGGGCTGTCTGGACTTTATTGAGCGAGTTCATGAAATGCATACTTTCATTTGTGGGAGTATGACCTTTGTCCAGAATGAGAATGGATGGGTACGTTAGTAATATTTGTTGGCAGGCAACAACAATCTTGCTTGTTTCATTGTCACATACAATTGAAGAAACTTGCTGGTACGCCCAGAAAAGTATTCTTCTCTGATCTGCCCACTGTCTAAGCACCCGAAGGTAATGGAGCGTAGGCCAGGATGTAGCCACCTCGATTCTCTATAACCAAGTTGTTCAGTAGGAAATTGAAGCCCTCAACTTGAAGGGGTTTCATCTAGTTTTTGTGCTTGGGATGAGCACCAATTTCAGTGATAGCAGAATCCTGTCCAAATTGTTTAACCCCGTCATGAAATAGTTCAGTTGCTTCTTTGTCTTTTGTAGTTGGGCCTTCATAAAAGTATGTGCATGTAGTCTTTCAGCCCTAAATGAAAAACAAAATGTAGTCCTTCCTCTTCAATTTTTGGGAAATTATGCATTTATCGCTTGTACACATAATTATTTCAATTGTAAGCTGTGTGAACTAAATGCAAAAATTTGATGTGTGTCATTTCTTTTGTCTGTTTCAAAATCTGTATATGTGTTGGGAAATTCTGCATTTTGTTGTCTGTGTTTACACAAAATTTTTAGGTTAACAGCCACATGTTGCAGCCGTTTGTTTGTGTTCTTGTAAATATTGATTGGAATACTTTGCAGGAATTGTGATCATTGCATCTGATGGATATTGGTCACCTCGCACCAATAATGTTAGTTTTTTCCTTCAAGAGTTGTTACCAGTTGGTTTCATACATATGTTTGTAAACAAACGAAATCCATCACCAAGGAATACGCTGAATTTTTTTTGGAATCAATTCTTACAGCAACCCATGTACTTTTGTGTTTGTGTTATTTGTTTTGCACAAATTTTGAATGGCCACGCTTTGCATCATCAATTGTGAACTTTTGTTTCAATTACGTCCATTTGATTACAACTCTTCACTGTTTTCTATTAGAAAATATGCATATATGTGGCAACTGTACTTTTTGTTGTAGTCAACTTATAACTTTACTGAACTTATATAATCTCAGTCAATTAACATTACAATATTTGTTATAAAAATCACAAACAACATTAGCAATTTGACCAAAATTGTCCAAGAAATTTAAAATGGAGTGTCAGAATTGAGGGAGTTTAAAGTGCATCGATTCAAATTAGACAATGGACAAAATATGTACACCACCACTGTAATTTTCCCTTCAATCTAATTTGTATGATTTGCTCTTTCATAAAGGGGAAGGAAAAAATTGAAGATAATTGTTGAACAACATATCCAAATGTTTGACACTATCGCTGGCTCTTGTCAAAAGCAGCCAGTTGCACCATTCAGTTGTTACAGGTACTAGTTGTTCATTTTGACAATCTGGAATTACATTTTTTGTAGTGAAACTACGTGCCTCGTCAAAGTTCAGTTTGTGATGTTTGAAATTGGTTTCGTTCCGCATGTCTGAAAATGTTTAAATTGGTGTCGATTTAGTCCCGGATGTACAAAAGGTGTCTTACGCAGATTTCGGGGCCAGCTTGACATAAATACTTGCATATATATATATATATATATATTCATATTTAAGATTCAATGATGATAAGCTTCACGATGCTTGTATGCAGCCGGCAACAATTCAAGGAAATGTAAGGGCCAGACAACACTCGACGAAAAATGGTGAGTGTTGAAATCTGTATTCTCTATAATACACTATGATGGAAACACATGGCTGGGTTGCTATCCACACGTTGTATTGAATGGTCGTAGTGGGCTTGTGATTGTTTCACGTTTGTACGATTGTAGCATGTAATAATGTCACCTTTCTATTGTTTTCGTAAATTTCAATTCGTTGTAAAAGTCTAGCTATGTTTTGTCGCTGACTTTTTCCTACAATTGTTATTTGTATTTGCAATCTTATTTAATTACCAACAATGCACGCGAATTATGTTTGGCATAAAGTTGTAGTTACAGTTATTTTGGACTCATAGTTGTTACTTGTCTTGTATGTTTGTCACTTTCGTGGTTAAAGAGTAGAAAGGAGATTGGGGAAAGGTGGAAGGCACTCCCCTCTGATGAGAAAAAAAGGTTTGTGGAAATGGCTAAGGAGAGCGCCAAGGAACACGTCAAAGTAGTACCATGTGCACCGAAGTCTGAAAAGGTCATTACACACTTCATGTTTTCATAAATGCATTTGGTTAGGTCCTGCTTTGCTGACATTGTTGGTTGTATTGTGCAGGGTAAAAGGCAACTCCACATATCATTGAAGTCAATTGTTGAGCTAGTTAACCGGTTCAACGAAGCACAAAAGCAGGCAGTCATTGACATTGGGTTTGCTAGCCTCCTAAGGATGAAGTGTACACGTATAGATCACGACTTGTGCGCATGGTTGGTACAGAACTTCGATCCTAACAATAGTTCATTGAATGTTCATGGTCGTCAACTCAGGCTCACCTGTAAGGCAGTTAATGTTTTATTGGGAATACGGTGTGAAGGCGATGACGTGCAGTTGGCTGGGTCATCAGAAGCATATCCCAATATCTACGATGAGGTTGGAGTTGTTAATGGAGTCATTCCTTTGAACAAGTTGAGACTTTATCTAACCGAGATTGATAGTGCAGAGGATGAGTTTCGGAGGAAATTTGCGTTGTATGTCTTGGGGGCCATGTTGTGTCCTACCACAATGACCGCCTTGAAGCCATCGTTCGTTCATGCCGTGAAGGACGTGAATGATATGCGAGCTTGTAATTGGGCAAAGTTGACACTGCAATTCCTTCACGACGATTTTCGCAAGTATAAAGGTCATCGCGGTGCAACTGGATGTGTTTTCCTGCTAATGGTATGCCAATAACTCGATTGTTTTTTCCATTCCCCCGTTCATATGTTTCATGCATTGTTCTGTCATGGTTCAACAAATTGGCCTTGATTGGGACATACAATGTTACTTGCTTTGTGAGTACAACAAATAGCACTCTTCCTGACTAAGTATGGTACTCGCAGAAATATATTTTTTGTGGCTACCGTCATGAATTTAAGAACAAAGAGTACAGGGAAAAAAGTATGACGGACCTCAATGGAGAAACCAACTTGCCTACGTTGTGAAGAGGGGAACATAATTGATTGATCTTCATCGGTTTGGAACAATCAATCAGACACAGAATGACACAGGAAATATTATACACATTTGTAGGCAGAGTTGAAGAAGAATATACAGAAGAAACCTTGATAGGATCATTACCAAACCAAACGTATTGATTTTGGGAAAGGTCTTTTGGGTTGCAGCCATTCATATATACAAACATGTACACAACTTTTTTTTCTTGGTTTCATCAATAAAGTCCTTGGTTTGCTGTACATTTTTTTCCCAAAAAACATTACATGATATGTGCCTATAAAGTTGACAGCATCGTAAACAAAATCGATATTCTATGTACATTCTGCTGCAAAATTTAGAAGAATGAATGTCATTGTTACTGAATATAGTTGATTTTTGTGGGAAGAATAAATTAATTATGGTGTGCCCCTTAATGTCCACAGCTATTGTACCTTGTTTTTGTTTGTCTGAGCTCGACAAGTACGTCGGCTATAATACGGTCCACGCCTCGGCTTTATGATTAGGGTGATACCCAAATACGAGAGACGCTGCGACGTATCAGAAAGAAGCAAAATTTCCCAACAATTGCGGTAAGCACTCCAACCACTGTGCACATTTCACACCATCGACCCACTTGTCTTTAACATACAATGTCAGACTTCATTTATGCGTTTCTATGATTAGGTGGAGTTTGATTACAGTAATGATGAAAGCGACGCCGATGATGCTGACATGGATGCATGCCATGTCGAGAACCAACAAAAAGGACAGTAAGATGACGTCTGTATGAGCAATTTAGAGTCCGACATTCGCGAACTGAAGGAAATGATGAAGCAAGTTCTCCACAACCAAACAGATTTAATGGAGATGTTGCGACATTTCCAAGGCAAGCAAGTTGTTGACAATGACAAGGTAATCTATCCAATCATTACGCAATTTTGACACAGTTGAGCCACATCATTTGAAGATGATTTATAAGACTAAGTTCACGAATGTGTATGTATGATTAGGTGGAAGGCAATGATGTGTGTATCATTAACCTCTCCTCCAATGTTGCTGAACTGAAGGAAATGTTGAAGCAACTGCTTCAACGTTTCAGTTTGGGCTACAACGAACCGTTCACTGAACAAACCAATTTAGGTGAACTGAAACAAATGCTACACCACCTCATCGAAGGTATATTCTCTAGACCACAACCGGCAGGCGTGGACAAACAAGGTGTGGACCCTGCTGTTGGAGTCGAGGCGCATGACGATGGCGTGGTCAAACTATTTGACGAAGTTAACCCAATAGAGCGTAATATTTCAGATGTACAAGGGGTGGATCACCAACAACAGAATTTGAAGGGAACTTTGGCAAGGGACTGTAGACACCCCATTTTTGACTGACCTTAAGACTCAGACGTCACCGATTGAGCGCTTGGTGATGTTGCATATTGTGCTCGTTCTGAGGTTGTGGAGTCCCGACTGCGAGCCTTACCTTCGGACTTCCGGACTCTTTTGTGCTTTGCCTCGGTTTTCGAACCAGGCCCTATTTTCTCTGTTTTCTCTTCCCAAAGGGAGGGAGAGGTCTCGTAGACCATCTCTCAGTGGTCGTAGGCTACGTTTTGTGGTCGTAGGCCATTTTTCCCGTTTGGAGCCCAGTTTTCGGTTTTCGGTTTTCGGAGCCGTCGGCCGTGTGTCTCGGTTCGGGACCGCTTAACTACCTCCGTTTGCTCCAATTTTTGGTACATACCTTATTTCCTCCCTTTTGAGGGACACTGTGGTCCGAGAGACCGACTTCGTGGTCGGACACCACTTCCGGTGCCTAACAGCCCACTTTTGGGGCCCCGAACTGCGTGTTTTGGCTCCTGAACCTTCATTCTTCATTTTTGGGCTCCAACCCGAACTTGAGATAATCATATTTTGAGGTCCTTTTCATGTTTGATTAAGGACCTTTTGCTGTTTGAGATCTCCTACTGCCACTTGCTTCTTTACCCTTCTTTTAGGCCTTTTCTTGCATGATAGTTTAGGCCTACTTGTATTTATTTTCGTGGCTTTTCATAAACTACAAAGTGTCTTATTTTGAGCCCCTCTTAAACTTTGTTGAAGGGCTCTCTTCAGTTTGAGATCTCCTACTATCACTTGCCCCTTTATCTCCCTTTTAGGCCAATTTTAGGGGGAAATTTGAATTTCATTTCCCCCCCGTTTTCCCCCCTCTTTTCCACCATCTTGTGTCTATATAACAGACCCCCCAGCTGTGTTTTAGGGGTTAGAAAATTTTTTTGTGGAGCTCTCACATTAAATCTCTCTCTCTCTCTCTACATTCTAACCATCAAAACCCTTTGATTCTTACACCATTTTTACACACCAACTCATAGCACAAGACCTCCATCCTCCATTCCAGCACTTTGGGACTCTTTTGAAGAGGTTGAAAGCTCAGATTTTGGACCAAAAGTTGATGAAAGACTAGTTTTCAAGGTTGAGTCTCATTTTCCCTCTTTTTGCTCTTTTCTTGGTCTATATTCTAGCTCATTGTGCTTGCATATTAGGGCTCCGACACCTAACTAGAGATAGGCTTATTTTGAGCTATATTTCATGTTTGTTTAAGGGCCTCTCACCATTTGAGGCTCCCTTGTGGCACTTGCTTCATTATCTCCCTTGTATGCCTATTTCTTGTGTAGCATTTTAGGCCTATGTATAATCTGTTTTGAAGCATGTTTCAAACTGTAAATAGGATTATTTTGAGCCCTTCTTCAACATTGTAGAAGGGCTTATCACTGTTTGTGGCTTCCATTTTCCACTTGCCTTTATATCTCTCTTTTGGCCTCATTTTTGAATGATTTGTTAGCCCCTTGTGTTTGTGTTTTTGGGCTCTAGTCTGAACTACAAATGACCTTATTTTGACCCCCTCTTCATGTTTCATTAAGGGTCTTTTGTTGTTTGAAGCATCCTTTTTGTACTTTGTGTTATAGCTCTCTTTTTGGCCTTATCTTGCATAGCATGCTGAGCATACTTGTACACTGTTTTGGGCTTGATCATCAACTGTAAAAAGTCATATTTTAGATCCCTCTTCAACTTTGTTGAAGGACCTTCATTTGTTTGAGGCCAGCATACATTACTTGCTTCTTTGTCCTCTTTTAGGCCTACTTTTTGCATGAGAGTTTTGCCATACTTGTGTCTGTTTTTTTAGCTTGTGGTAAACTGTAAAACATCATATTTTGGGCCCCTCTTCAACATTGTAGAAGGGCCCTTCTCTGTTTAGGGCCAGAATCTATTAGTTGCTTCATTATCTTGCTTTCGGGGCCATTTTTGCATGCTAGTTTAGCCCCATTTGCGTTCGCTGTTTGGCCTTGCTTAGAACTGTAAATATGCTTATTTTTGGGCTTTCTTGATTCTTTCTTCACACTCCATGATCAAATAATGCATGCATTGCATAGTCATAGGTCATTCGGTATGCCTAATTTCATGTTTCGGGACCTATTCCATGCATCGGGTGCCATTTTGCCATCTTTCGGGGCTGTTTTGCATCACTTATTGCCTCTAAAATTTGCATGTTAGTATGCCATAATTCATGATTTGCCATGTCACGTTAGAGTGGCATTCGTGCCTTAGAGACGGTCCTCGGTTTGCGTGCACGCATGCACGCATCTCGAGGTGTCTCATTTTCATCTAATGGCCTCTTATGTGAGTGTGGCTGAGGTCCACTTGTGTTAGTGTAAGTCCATATTGCATTGTGTATGCCATTTCATTCCATAGCATTGTGTATGCTAAGTTATATGTTAGTGCATTGTGTATGCCATGTTACCTCGTGCATCGTGTATGCCATTTCATAGCATGTTGCATGTTAGGTGGTATCTTAGTTTCATTTCATGCATGTCATGCATATTGCATTGTGTTCAGGATAGGAGTTAGCCGAGAAACACGGTGTGAGCGATGTCTCAATTCCCAATCACCGACGCTCCAGATTATCCATGATGGGGTTAGGTTTTAGTTAAGTTTTCATGTGCATTCATTCTATATTGAGTTGTGCAATTCGATTCCTCGGCCATCATGCATCGAGATGCGTGATTGGTGGCACAAGGATCAAGGCATGCATACATTTGTGAAAATACATCGCCATGCCCCTTTCCTGCTCTCTGTTGCAGCAAATCAAGAATCAGCACTCTTCCGAGGCTTGGCGTGCTTTTCCAAAAAAAAAACCATTGCAAACAGAGGCTAATTGGGGCATCGCAGTGGATTTCTGCACAAGGCAACCCGGACATGCATCATTCATCATCTGGAGAAGAGTCAAGATAGTCCCTGGCTTGCATGCCAGTTTATTATTTTTCTTAGTTAATTTGTAAAATTAATTAAGGGTTTGTACATATTTTGGACTGTATTATTTATTTGGATTGTACTATTCGGGACTGTATATTATTCTTTTGGGATCCTCTGTGCGAGGGCATAATTGTAATAAGTGTGGGTGTGTGTGATGTATGTCTTCCAACCCCACGTCTTTCTTCCCTTTTATTTACCAACTTTTGATGGTTAGATTAGGGCATGTTTCAATTAGCATATAGTATGATAGCATGTTTGCATTCATTCATCTGTCTTGCATGCACCGGGCTCGGCGCATCATACTAACTACATTTGTATTTCAATTCCGAGTTGAATACTTGATAGCTGTTGCATCTCATATGCCATGTTTAGAATAGCCGAGCCCGCTATAGTTGCATTTTTGCATGTGTTGCATTAGGCATTTTCTGTATATTTAGGATCATACATGGATTTCTAATTGGTTTCTGTTTTGGCTTGGAGTACTCGGTGAGTTTTATGCTTTAGCATCCTTGCATGCGTGTGAGTGACTGCCATGAATAGCATGCTTACCATAAGGCTAACTTCTTATGTGATATAACTGCCTGAATGCCTGTGGGTGAAGGTTGGGTTGTTTAGATTGGAACAAATCATTGACTGTGAGTTTTAAGCCTACTAGATAGTGGCAAAACCATCTTTCTAAGCCCACCTGAGGGTAGCAAAATCTGCATTTTAAGCCTACCTGCGGGTAGCAAACCATCTTTCAAAAAACAAACATGAAATGTTTTGTTCCAATTCAGGCAACCCGGTCTATACTTGTATGCTGTGCGCATCACATAGTAAATCTAGGCTAATAACCGGAATAAGAATGCATAATGTTTTCAAAACTAGATATCATGGTTAGTAGAGGCCGATCTTTGATCGGCGAAGGGTGCTCACAATGACCTTCCCCAATCGTACCCAAGTCCCCGAGCCGAGGCAACTTTGGTGATGACAGACGCGTGGCCTTAGGCAAACGAGTCAGGGTTTCCTAAATTTTCCAAAAATAAAATATTTAGGTGGCGACTCTGTATCTGGCAAAGCAGTCCATGTTTGGCACTTCTTTTCTAAAAATCTGTTTTCTCAAAACGATTCGCCGGATTTGGACTCTCTGGTTCAAGATTAAGAACCATGACAACAAATTGAGTCCGACCTGTAGCGAGGTCCCCCCGCGGGCCTGTCTACAGGCACAAAATTCATTTCCATGATAGGCACAAGTTGAACATCGAAGAAGGTGGGGACAACCAGAAGAAGGGAGGCCTTTAGTCGGAGGAAACATACAAAACTGAAGATAAATATAGTCCTGACCTTCAGTCAGTGGGCGTCAAGAACGTGGCGTGCGATGTGCATACTTCTCCTACTAAGCTTGGCCAACCATTGGGAGCAACTAGAATCGTTAGAGGAAGTGCAAAGGGAAGAGGAAGAGGAAGAGGAAGAGGAAGAGGAAAAGGAAAAATGCGTGGAAGTGGAGTTCAAGCCACTGAGGTTGGGGATATGCAATTGTGCATCGATAGCAAAACAAATAGTGGAGTTGACGACATCAGTTCACCTGTGGATGTTGATGGTGTGAATAAGGTGAACAAGGTATAAATACTGCCATTAATGCCCCACAAGTTCTGAATACCCAATTCATGCCCACATCAATAATGTGAATCACTAATTTTACAATCATCTGTGTTGTATTGTACTAGTTGTCAAACAATTGCATGTTTGCAGTTATGACTGCTAGCATATGTTTGTACACATTTGTAACAAACTCCACACCAAACATCACAAGTTGGAAAAACTTTGAGGTTCACAGTTTATACATCATTTCACGTTCTTTTTTATGACTACCGACCTTGTAATGTAAGCTTCAATTTTTTTTATGAAATGTGTAGTGTTAGTTGGCTGTTTATTTTTGTAGGACTCATTGAGGGTGTTGGACAGCGAAGAGTTGTTATCGGCGGAGGAACAAAAACTTCTCGACTATGTATTTGACAATAGCAAAAATGAAATGTATTGTTTCATTTAGTACTTTCAAATTTTAAATGACAGTCCACTGTGAAATAACTATCGTTCTAAGGATCATTATTGCTTGTAGGGACATTGTTGTTTCCATGAATCTTCATGGACGGGCATGTGAAGTTGGTACCTGGATCACGCGCACGCTCAAACCAGGGTCGTGGCTATCCAACACTGTAAGTGTTGGCTGCGCACATATGAATCTGCGTTTTTCAGTATCCCTGAACTCAGAAACCTTTCTAATCAACTTGCCTTGTGTCTTACATACAATGTTCCAACTAATCAACTTGGTGGTGGTGTAATTGACTAATCAACAGAGGGATTTACATAATGACGGTAGGCATACTGATTGGTTCTTTCTCGTATATCTGTCGGTAAGTAAGTGTTTAAAGCTACGTTGTGTTTTGTGTATGACATATTTTGACAAATGTTTCTGTCAATGACCTTTATGCATTACACATGCAGACTTTGAATCTAAATAAAGATACGCAACTTCTGCACCATGAAAATATCGTCACATCATTTTTCAGACATGACAGATACACTAGTGCGATTGATGCATGCCAGAGGGTAATATCAATGTTCATCCCGTTATATTAAAACGAAAATATGAAAGCCATTACATGTTTACATGGCCTCTAAACAAGGTCTGCTCTTGTGTTTGCGTGTAGATTTTCATGCCTTTCAATTACAGAGGAGTGCATTGGTTGTGCGTTAAAATTGATATGGTGGACCGTGTAGCCTACCTATTTGACTCGTACCCATCCAACCAACTGAACAAAAGGAAGCTAAATGCGGCAAAAATTTTGGTATGTCCTAGTGCATTTCTCAACACTACAACAAACTTGAACATCCTTTACATAAACCAACTTCAACCTTGTGGAATAGGTTCAAACTATGTATGACTTGCTACAACTATACTTTGGAAATGATTATGTTACAGACGTGCGTAGCTTCCACCTCCGCATGTTAGATGAGATGTCAGTACAATAACTGGACGAGTAATCCACAATCCCTCCCTCACATTAATGTGTATGCTGCATGACTGACTTAACGAACCTACTAACATTGATGACAAATTTAATGTGAAATTATTTTTGTAGCACGTTTGACTGTGGGATGTTCGTCATCAAATGCATGCAGCAACTTGATTTAAGCCCCGGTCCACACAAGGTACATTCTACCGCTTCATTTCCATTTGTCAATCAAATCCTTCCTTGTATGTCCTGCAATTTTAACTAATTTGTCTTATGATCTTTCTGTACAAAGTTCCATCCCTCTGTGCGTCATAAGTTGTTGGATGACATCGTTACGGATGTCAATAATGCAAAGATCGCAGAGTACCGGAAGCGCCTTCATATGAGCAATGCCACAAGCTAGGCCAGTGATGGGAATGGGCTGCCAGTACGCCAGTAATTTGGGTGGCAACAGGACTTCACTAATTTTTTATTCTTTGATTTCAATATGGATGTTAATTATGGCTCCCCAGTATTATTTTTGCTGGACGATGTAAAGATGGACTAACTGTAAAGTGCAAGTCAAATGTAAACATCGATCAAACATGTCGATGTGGCTGCTGTCTTAGTACTATTTTGTTTACGCATGTTTCTTGTTCGGATGAATGCAACTGAAACAAAGATAATTTACGGCTTTTTTTTTACTCATATTTGGAATAATGTACTTGCTGCCCAATTTGTCAACATAACTTTGATGTCGCAACTGTAATAAAAAAACAATTTGAAATTTTTAAAAATAAATAAAAACTAATATAATTACAAAATGAATTTATAATGAAATTTTTTTACTGGCTGCTATCTTAGTTGTATTTTTTATTTGTTACCGAAATGAATTTATAATTTAATTACAAAAAAGGAAAAATTAATTTTCAGAAATGAAACCAACCACATTATGAATGAAAAACTCAACTCTTTGTAGGTAAGTTATATATCAGCCCATTAGCACATATGACTCCAGCCAAAACAAAAAATGCAACGTCTTACAGGAAATGTTAAAAAAAAAAAAAACAAATCTACATATCTGCTGCATCATCAGCAGCGTCTTCTGAAGAGTTGTCTATACTGTCTGATTGACTATCCTCATCCATTGTCTTATCAGATTTTGCTTCATCCGCCATCAATTTCTCATCAGTCAGCCAATCAACGTTCTACTTCATAGCGCCGACTTGCCGCTCCAAACTTGATAACCGTGTGTCCACTTCATTCAGCCTTTCGTAGATATCTTGCAACTGCTGCAATACAGGAGCAACATGAGCTTCAACAATAGCTTCAATCTTGTTCGAATCAGACATTTTGTAGGACTATGTGTATGGTTTATTTTACTTGCTACTTTTTTAAAGAAATGTACAGATTCATAATATTACACAACACTATGCTGTAAGTATTTGTAAGATATGGTACATGACTTGTATGTTTTCAGAAGACCTCATGCATTGTGACATACATTGTATTAATTTCTCAAACTGGCCGAATTCATCTTGCACAAATTCGTTCCTTCTTGCACACACCAAGTCATCCGTTCAGTATCCTTGATCGTCCATTATTTGGCATTTCCAGCACACATGCATTGTGCCTTCCATCAGTACTATCCCACTGTCATTGATTTCCACACCCACAATTTATCATACATTCACATTCGTCATTTGTATTTGTGCCCCAACCCAACTTTTGGTCTACCCCAACCCAATTACATGTCTACTCATCCATAAAACTTAACAAAATTCCTCTTATCAGATACATATGCCTTTCCAACTATACCGAACCTATTAAATGAAATATTCAAAATAATTAATTTGCTTTTACTCAGTTTGGGTAGGTGTTGCCACCAAACAACAATAACTGTGTTCACATCTTTAAACCTACGACCAATGTATTAATGACTACGGGTTTAGGGTAATTTAACATTTACAACCAACCACAAAAAATTTTGCAACCAGTGTTGTTTCCTTTGCATTTGGCTTTGTTTTTGCGTCCTTATATTCTTCATCAACCTGTGAAAACAAAGTTGGACTCAATCAAGAACCGTCACACCTATGGATGCACACCATGGTAAACGCGGTCGTGGATAATCACTTGCAAAGGCTGACAGCTCCCGACCGAAGTCACCAGAATTGGATTATGCAGGTGGGTATATCGATTCCTTCGGTGATCGAAGTTTCTTTGAAACAGGGTTCCCACTGTGGAGTTTTGAATCTCTACGGGATTACAATTGCACCCCAATACAAGATGCTAGCCTGGGGAAGTATTTTGGAATTCCAGTTTCGTTGTTTGCCAAATGAGTTCAGTGTGAACACCACTGTCGATGTGTTTTTGTCAAGGTTACTAAAGCCCGATCGGTTAAAATGCAACGACAATTCCCTCATGTCAACGAGTTCCAAGTTAGGTATCGTTTGCAAAGTGAGATTGATCAAATGACTTGTTGACTCATTAGGCACTCACGCATAGAGGACGCAAAGGCAGAGTCGAAAATATATGGATCAAACCCAGCATCTGCGATCAAGGCTATAATAGAGGATCCTGCACTGGTGTCGGACCCTGACCTTTCAAATTACTCAGACTCCGAGGTTGTTGATTTGAGTGAGGATTAGGAGACCTCGACATGTGTATGACATAGTAAGCGTAGTGTTGTAAGATGCCATCATGGTGCGAAAAAATACGACTTAGAAACTAACAAACCGTCAAACTCTGCTAACTATTTCAACGGTGCATGTATTAATGTGTTCATCATTTCCACTTTGTTGAAGGTATTTTTTTGGGTCACCGTCATCGGCTGAAAGCTATCTTATGATTTTTGTTGGTACGATGACAAGGTAATTTTTTTGTAATGTCATTAACCGATATCAGAAGCTATCATTAACCTATGTTTTGTTGATTACTTCATGTTTTGTGAATCATTGAATATGGACAATAAGGTTTAAGTGTCAGAATCATTGAATGGAATCACAAGCTGTAATTGCAAAAAAAAATTGTGCACGACCGGCCAATGGTCTCATACACTCTAACATCAATATGGGCATAAATGTTTTTTTTTTCAAACACAATAGTTGTATGGAAGCATACCCCGTGGGGTCAACCTATACATTAGCAATTTTTCTCCCATTGTGCATTGTTATGAACTAATCAACTCCCCTTCAAACAAAAAAATATACAATAGACCATTCAGAAACAAAGTATTGATATTCATTAATGAAGAAGTCAGCACAATGGTGAAGAAATGTACCACGTATTCTGTGCAATACAAAAAAAATTTGCAAAATACACTAGTTTAAGATATGAGGAGAAGTTAGAGGACCCCATTTTGATTGAGCAGCTGCGAGCATGGCTTGGGCTTGAGCAGCTACAGAACCAAAGCATCAAAAACTAAATCTGCCAAATCTACTTTAAACTTGCTAACAGATAATAGTTGAGGCCACAGATAAGTGACAAACAGATACTAGTTGACACATAACAGATCTACCAAATCTATTCATTACAAACAAACCTGCAGCAGATAACAGAAGTTGTTCATTACAACCAAAATTCATACACCCAGATAACAGAACCTGCAACAGATAACAGGCCACAGATAAGTGACAAAGCACCCACAAAATTCAGTTATCCACAAAGCATCCATAAAATTAATCCACATAGCATCCACAAAAATGAATCCACATAGCATCCACAAAATTCATCCACAGATCTGCCAAATAGCATCCACAAAGCTCTAACAATGAGACCAATGTTTTCCAAAATTCATTCCATAATAAAATTATAAGTTACATCATAATAACTTAAAAAATTCATTCCGTATATTCATTCCATAATAAAATTTATTCCACAAAGCTATTAAGTAAGTTACATAAGTTACATCATAATAAAATTCATTCCATAAACATCAGTTACATCATTAAGTACAACGTAACCAAAACTGGTACAAACTTCCCTTCAATTTTCCAAAATACAATAAAGTACAAAAGTTACATGATCAAGTACAAAATGATAGAAAATATAATGAAATACACCGTCGCTTTGATATTATTTTCTATCCTTTCAAGCCTTCGACCATGGTCATTTTCCAAGTCATCAAGCCTCGTCCTTACATCGTTAAAGTCTTCTACTGTTATAGCATCACAATCTCTAGTGTTGAAACGGATTCTGGACGTAACGTCTTCATCATCTTCATCCACGAACTTGAAGTAATTGCGATGGGGAGTGGGAGTGGTACTCTACAATGCACTACAATCAATCAGTTGAATACGAAAAATATTAATGTAACTGCTAAAGGATTAAAATTTCCAATACATACTTACATATTTTGATGGGCAAACAAAGAACAAACGCCCTTCATTTCCATTCTCATTAGTTCTTACAATATGTATGGCAGCAGGTCTTCCACAATTGCACAGCCTCGGCAGTAATCTTATGTTACTATTGTTAGAAGAAGAAGCCATTTTTTAAATCTGCATACATTAGAAATTTGTAGTGCTCTGCTATGCTTGTGTTTGATGGGGTTAATAGCAGTTCTATTTGAATTTGAGGGACAGAGTGTGTCTTTATTGAAAACATCTATTTATTCAAACTGCCATGCTTAATAGCATTTGAACAGAGGTTACACAGACTAAACTGTTAATAGCATTTGAACAAACATGGCAGTTCAATGTCAGTCATTTTCTTCAATTTCAAACATAACATTTGTGATTAATTACACACATGTTACACACATAGCATTTTCAAACTGAACAAACATGGCAGTTTTACAAACATATCAGTTCAATGTCAATTTAATTATCAATCACACATGTTACACAACTATAATCAACAAATCATACTGAAGTGAAATGATTATGGGCAGATTGTTGGAGAGTGTGATTCAACTAATAGTTATTAAACTGAAATAGTTATCAACAAATCATACATGTGATTTTCAATAAAGCACACTGAAATACTTATCAACAAATCAGTAATAGTTATGAACATTTCAGTTCAGTTTGATAATAGTTATCAATGTTGATAATAGTTAATTCAATTCACGTAGCTAACATATTAATTGATAGCAGCTCATTACAACAAATCATGCGTGATTGACAACAAATACACCAAAATTCAATTATCAATCACATATTGAAAATTACACAACTATATGCATTTGTTCAACTAATTATCAATATGCATAATCATACTATGTTTTGCAAAGATGTGATCCTTTCATTTTATGTTCGATCACTTTCTGCATAATCATACTACATTCTGCAAAATTTATACTTTAACTCTAAAAGGTAAATGCATATATGTTTCTCACAATATGTTCCACATTTATTAATCATACCATTTATCTATCTTCATAATAGTAATTTTCAAAGCCCTAATTTTCGAAGCCCTAATTTTCAAAGTCCTAATTTTGAATGAGTAATTTTGAAAGCCCTAATTTTGGAAGCCCTAATTTCCAAATTTCAAATCTATTTTGTCAATCAGAACCCTAACTTTTTGATTTCAGTGTTTGGAGGACGAACCTGGTTCATCTATGGCCTGAAAGCCCACGTTCTCCTCAACAAATTCCTTTACTGCAGCCGATGGTGGTCGCGGTGGAGCTATGGTTCGCGAAGTAGAAAAATGAGGGCTACAACGGTGGGTTGGGTTTACGAGTGGGTCGCCGTCGGGAGTGGTTGCCGGTCAGGCTGGGTTCGGTGGAGGAGGAGTGAGTGTGAGAGTGAGGGGGAGTGAGAGTGAGATTGAAGTGTATAACCTGTATAGCAGAGTGGGAAAATGAAAATTTGTATTTCTTTATTTTAATTTTTAGTCAAAAAGCCAAAAATTCACTAAAAAAATGAAAAAGCCAACAACTCATACAAAAAAGTCAAAGATTTTCTTTTTCTCTCTACTTTTTACACATCTTTTCGTAAAAAATCAAAAAGTCTTCCCAAACATACTAGTTTTTTCTAGCTCATATTTTAGCCAAATAGCCAAAATTTTTCTAAATCAACCTGTTCCCAAACGAGGCCAGTCCCCACTTTAGTCATGACGCAGGTAGCGAGAGAACATTGAACCGACAACAAATGTTGTAGCGAGAGGGCAATATTAGTACAGGTAAATATAAGGGGTGGGATTGTTACTGAGGGAATTATTAGTCAGGGGACTGACAGTTATGGGACTACAAGTAATATTGTCATGGTTTAGGGCTAGTTTGGCATGTCTTTAAGAAGACAAAAAGTAAAAAAAGTTACTAAACAAGCTAAAAAGTTACCACTAGACACAAATTAAAAATTTTAAAAACATAAATTGCTTGATGCAAATTACAAGTAATAATGTATGACACAGTGATTAGTCTATCCCGGTACAAATTACACATGGGCGCACAATAAAATTACACAGGACAGTGTTGTTCGATCTGTGGGAGCTTATCACAAGTCCCGTTTTGATAATCTTAACCATTCAATGTGTAGAACTCGTCGAGTACTATATGTCTATTAAAAATCATGTTCAACGGATATCGCTAACTATATGATCAAATCAGTTTTGTATAAAAATAAGGGATAGTGTTATAGTTAACGGTTGAAAGAAAACTACTCCGATTAGATAGCTATCGATATTCGATCAACGTGATTTTTCATAGGCATGTAGTACTCGACGAGCTGTACACATTTAATGATTCAAATTATCAAAATGGGTCTCGTGATGGGCCCCACGGGCCGAACAACATTGTCCAATGCAATGCCCAATATTTGTGCATTCGGAATACGTTGGGATTATGATACCCTCCATAGATGGGATTAGTAGTCCCCCATGGGCGATGGTATTAGAAAACCAATCCCTTCGATATACAAGTAGATTTGCTGGTTTGGCCCCTGTTATCCTATGTAATGTACTTCCTGGTACTTCCTTAGTAATTAATTTGTTGTCTCAGTTTGTTTGTACTTATGCGATCGATATGTCCAGTCCTGAATGAAAATAATTTACGCCTCGTTTCGCATGTAACAGTTTTACCTTAACAAGCCAACAAGCACTACAAAACATCAACAACCCTAATAATATGTGTAGTAACCGAAGTTAATAGTATAATAATAGGTATACGAAAGTAATTGTTTTTGTACATTATGACGTGGTGTCTATAACTCCTATCTGCGAAAACAAAATTAACTATTACTAATCCACTACTTATTACTGTAAAAAAGTATTTTGTTATAATTATATCGCTAATATTTTAGTTACATCCACAATGGATATGTTACTGTATTTGTTACTATCAACTATTAATTTTTGGCCAACGAAGTTTCTTGTTTGGTGATGCAGTGCAGCGGCTAAGGGCAACGTTACAGACCATAATTACTATGCAATGTTAGATTGCCTATTAATAGTAGCTACCGTTTCAACCATGGGAGGGGGGGCAGGGAAATACTGGGCGAAAGCCCTCCCAGACATCTGGTCGAGAGTCCCACCGGACGTCCACTACGACAATTTCTGTACCGGTCGCTGAACTACAATTTCTTTTTTCGGGGGTTTTTTGTACTTGTTTGCCAATTTTTGCCGGCTGCAATTTTTTTTTAACTGAAATTAATTATACACATTTGTTTATTACATATATATATATATATATTTACAATTTCTGTCAGACACGGATCTTAATACACCCTTTAATCCATCCATTGTATCATCATTCACACAGTTTGCCCTATTTGTTTAGACTGCATAAACGGGGATTGTAATCCACCAGACTATTAGTCGTGCGATACATTGTCCGTCGACCAGTCGGTTCTGGTGTATTTGTATCGTATGTTTGTTTACTCATCGGATTAGATACGAAAATTGGAGTATTTGTAGTGAATCAAATGTTTGGTTCCACAGACTAGATAAGGATAAATTACCAATTTATATTTAATTTATAATACTAAATTTGTAATTTATAATTCATAACTAAACAACACAACCAAAAAAAAAAAAAAAATTAATTCATAGGGCCATACGAAATTTAATTTTTAATTTATAGGCCAAAAATTTAATTTAACGTTACCCTACCTTACGCTACGCCTCGTTTGTGAAAAATAAACAAAAAAAAAAATCAGCAAAAATAATTAATAAGATAAAATGGCACGTCAAACCTATAATTAGTACAAATTTCTTGTCACAAACATCATATCCAACTACAACAAAATCTATTACTTTCAAAACACAAAAAAATAAATTTAAAAATATGAAAATACTAAAATAACATAAAAATAGCAACTTCCTAACCACCTTAGGGCTGGTTTGGCATGTTTAAAAAAAGTCAAAGAGTCATTTTTATTTAAGTCACATCACCTTTCTAACACATCAATTTAACCACAACCCAAACGGAACCCATATTTCACAAAAAGTCAAAAAGTATACTTAGTTAGATTATCCCAAATATTTAATATGTAGTGTCACGTACATTTCCGTTTCCTTCCCAAATTTGGAACAAAAACCAAAGTTGGCAGACAAAGCCTATGAAATCCCATAGAGGCAGTACTTTTCATGATGACCCACATGTCGTAGCCTTTCTAATCTCACAAACTCATTTCCATTTCCCACATACAATTTCGGCAACTTTGTTGTCCCTCATTCTCTCTCCATTTCGATTTTGCTGTCTATCTAAAGTAACACACTCTCTCTGTCTCTCCATTTCGACTGCGCCAGCTCGTCGATGGTAACACTCACCATTTTCTCAGTCATGTGTGAGTTTGTCTATTTTTTTTTCTTTCAGAGCACATTATTATTATGACCCGCTGTGTTCCACTCGCACGACATTACGATTTCTCAACTATTAAACTATTCCTCGTTAGGTCATTGAAACCATACGTACGATTAGGTATACAAACTACACGGGTGACAAACTGATATTGCCATTAAGGAGTTCCATAGTGACAAACGGTCTTGGTTGAGCAGTGTAGCCAGTTTTTTATTTATCTGCATAAATGTAAGTTGCGTATGGGTGGTCTTGGGTTGAATGTCTGATGTGGCCCTGTTTGAAGTGTGCGTATTGGTTGTTGTTTTTAGCTTGAAGTCATCAATACTATAAAACGAGTACAACATATGGCCAATTAATTTTCGTAAAACAGTGGCATGCCATAGGTGCATAAATTAACGACAACAAATCATACTTGAACAATAAACGAAAAGTACCACTCATACAACGTACGTACGACTGAATGGTCCGTTCATTGTAAGTTGTTAATAGTGAATTTCGTTTTGTTACAATTTGGGAGTAACGTTCTTTCTACATCCTTATCAATATTGTATGAAATTCTTTGCAGGAATTATCGTAATTGGATATGGGCGATATGTCAGACAATGCGAAGCAACTGTGAGTTTATGTCGTTCACTATTTCATACAATTAGGTTTGCAAGGATATGTTTCCTATACGTACTAAATTCCACAGTCTGTTCGTGTAGGACATATTGTGGCGGTATGTACTATCATCAGGAGGTTGTGTGATTTGAGTTTCACATTTGTGATAACCTCTAATTGCACCAAGAATTTCGTGTAATGGATTAAAACTCTGTCCATTTCTTAGCAGAATATGTGCACATACGGCACATGTCGCGTATTCTGAGGAGAGAAATTGTGAAATCCATAATTGACTGAGTTATACTAAACCACTTCAGTTAATAATTTTCGGTGACAACGGAAAATGACATTATCAATTTCACGAAAATGGCACAACTTTTGAAATGACAAGGCAAGATTGACTACCTTTAAAGTTAACCGACGAAGATGATAGAATGCACAAAACATACATACCACCGATGTAATTTGGCCTTCAACAAAATTTCATTTACGCCGATATTTGTTACAGGCAAAGGAAAACAATGAAGCCAAGTGGCAAAGGTTCACGAATCAAAACGGTTGACATTACCGAGCCCCCTCGTCGAAAGCGGCCAGTTGGACCATTTATTTTTTACAGGTTCGATCCGTGTCCTTCAAGGTGGCTCACAGTATGAATCCCTCTCGTCAGAAACGAATGACAGTATTTTTGCACAATTGTGCATTACATATTTTGTACTCATAGTTTGCGCCTGTGCAAATTTCACTTTGTACTCACAAGAAATTAAGATTTTAGAGACCAAAAATAAGGGCCAAAATAATTTCTTACAAACCTAATTGTTGTTGCAGAAATCATGTGGTTATTATATTTTTAGCAATGAAAATTGGACATTACTGATGTATTATTATGTAGTTGGGACCAAATTTGTTTGTGTCACAAATTGGGCCGTAAATGTCAATGGTTGCGATTTGTGTACATAAATGTATATATATCCATCCATATCTAACATATACTTACGCTGAAATTCACAATGGTTGCAGCCAGCAACAATTTAAGGAAAGACAAGAAACAGACAACCCCGGACCGAAAATGGTTAGTGTGCTGACATGTACTAACTAGAGTACAATGATGGAAACACGTGACTGCTGTGATAGCAAAGTATGGACTTCTATTCCATGCGCACACCAGTCATGTGCTTCTATTGTGTCGCATTCAGCAATTTCCAGTAGTCAAAGACGCCATATTGCATGTTCTTATAAACTCCGATTATTAGTAAAAGTCCATGTCCATTTTTATTTCAAATGTGTGCGAAATAGTAATTTGCATGTGCAATCATATGTAAATACAACAAAATGTGCACACATTGCGAGTGATACAACTTGTGGTGACAATTATTTTAGACTTACAGTTCTTATTTGTCCTGTGTATGCATCACGTTGGTGTAACACTTACAGAGCCGAAAGGATATTGGGAAAAGGTGGAAGGAACTCCCCTATGATGAGAAGAAGAGGTTTCAGGACATGGCTAAGGTAAGTGCCAAGGAACTGGGCGAAGAAGTTGTAAAGAAATCTGCAAAGGTACTTACGTACTTAATGTTTTCGTAACTGCATTTGGGGAGGACTTCCTCTTGACACAATGTTGGTTAAATTTTTGTATTAATGTTCACGTTAATAATATTGCAGAGTAAAATGCAAGTCCGCATATCATTGAAGGCAATTGTTGATATCGTGAACTGGTGTAACGAAGCATAGAAGTAGGCAGTCATTGATATTGGGTTCGGTGGCCTCCTCGAGTTAAAGTGTACCCGTATAGATCACAACTTGTGCCAATGGTTGGTACAAAACTTCGATTCCGACACGTGTTCATTGACTGTTTATGGCCGTCACCTGAGGCTCACCTGTGAGGAAATGTATGTCTTATTGGGTATATGGTCAGAAGGCAATGACGTGCAGTTCACTGGTTCAATAGACGCATATCCCAATATCTACGAAGAGGTTGGAGCTATTAAGGGAGTCATTCCTTTGAACCAGTTAAGAGTTTATCTGACTGAGAGTGATGGTGCGGACGACGAGTTTCGGCAAAAGTTTGCGCTATATGTGTTGGGAGCCATGTTGTGTCCTACCACAATGACCGCCTTGAGCCTATCGTTCGTTCATGCTGTGAAAGACGTGACCGGTATGCGGGCATGTAATTAGGCAAAGTTGACACTGCAATTCCTTGTCAATGGTGTTCGGAAATATAAGATGAAAGGTCAGCGCGAGGCAACTAGATGTGTTTTCCTTCTAATGGTAACGTAATCGACCGTTGTTTGTTTGTACCATGCTGATTACATATTTTATCCATTGTTGTGCATATGGTTCAATAAAATGACAGTCATTGCAAAATACAAACTTACCTGTTATTGAACAGCATGACAAATATACTTGTACGTGCCACATTTTTGTAACCAGAAAGAGCTTATCTTTTTAACCAGAAAGCTGCATAGGGATTCTACCATCGAGACACATAAACATATAGATATGATTGTGTTGTAAGTTGTATTCATTGTTAACGAATACGGATTATTTTGCTCGAAACTGTATACTAAATATCTTTTCCCCCTTATAAAGCAGCTATTTTACTTGGATCGTTTTGCCCCTCCCTGTAAGAGTATGTCGGCTACTACACGCTTCATCCCTCGGCTAAATGATTGGGGTGATGCCGAAATACGGGAGACACGGCGACGTATGGGAAGGAAGCAAATGTTGGAGCAACATGACGTAATCAACCCATTCGTTGTGCACATTTGACAACATTGCCCCACCTGTGTTATGGAAACAGTGACAGACTGAATTTGTATTCCTATGACTAGGTGACATGCAGTGACAAACAATGACCCATTCCTTAGCGTATGCCACATTTTCACTTTGTCCCTCCCTATTTACTTTCAAATACTCGAACTTTTGCGGGGAAAACATGAAGTTTCCATATGGACAATATTGTAGCCTTACAAATTCAATTTTATGTACTACTTCCGTTATCAAATGAATTTTGGTTAAGCCCTGAAGTCAGATTTTTGGAAAAGCTTGAAGATTTTGGTTTTTTAACCTTGTAAAAAGGTCAAAACATTGTTGTTGAGTTATTGTTAGTTAGTTTGTAATTGAAAGTTTGTCTTTGTTTATCTAAATGGGAAAAGGTCAAGTGGTAAACATGGGATCGACTTTGAAGTTTTTATCCACACTAGATGAGCATCATTTACAACAAATTCTTTGTTCATTTCAGACAAATAGAGTAATTAATTTTTATCAGATATATTTAATATGTAAGTGTGTACACATACGTTGTGTGCAACTTAAGAAAGCGAACCGAAATTTTACGATTCACAGTTGAGATCGATTAACGATTCAGTACATTACCATCTTCATTCATGATTTGAATCCCGATTTGACAACTATGTTAGGTGGAGTTTCATCCAACAATAGAGGAAAGCAACGACATTGATAACGCAATCGACGCACACCATGTCAATAACAAACAGAAACCATGAATTGATGAAGTTCGTTTGAGCAAGGTTGAGACCGACATTGGTGAACTGAAGGAAACCATGAAGCAAGTGCTTCACAGCAATGCGGAAATAAAGGACATGTTGCTCAATTTCCGGGGGAAGGAAGTTGTTGACAATGCAAAGGTAAGCAAAAGCAATCAGTACACATGCTTCACACAGTTCACAGAGGTTACTTGAAGATGAAATATCGTAGTAAGTTAAGGTATGTGTTTGTGTGACTAGGTGGAGTCGACTGAAAGAAATTGTAACATTAACATATCCTTCCACATTGGTGAACTCAAAGGAATGTTGAATGAACTGGTTGCAGCTATATTGTTTGGGAAACAACCGTTTAATGAACAGACACATATTGCTGAAATGAAACAAATGATGCAATAAGTGATGGAAGGTTTATTGGAAACAGTACAATTGCCTCACGCAGAGGAAAAGGGTGTTGACCCTAGCATGGGAGTCGAGTTGCATGACGGCGGCGTGGCCTTCCCAAATTATTATGGTAGCCCAAATGAGGGTAATCTTCAAGATTTACAGGGAGTGGATTGGGAGGACAATAATGTGAATGGAATGTTGTCCAATGAGATAATTGATATGCACGTTGGACAATTGCGTACCGTCCAAGAAGTTGGGGACACGCACAACAACCGTGGCCATGCCTTCGAGGAAACATACGCAAGCGAAGAAAGAAAATCTCTTTCGGTTCAGTTTCTGGCCATCAAGAACGTTGCAAAAGAGAGTTTATCTTCCTTTGATGATTTGCAAACCTTACCACCAATGTAAGGAGAAGCAGACAATGTGCATCCTTCTGCTGGTAAGCTTGCCCAAACATATGGAGCGAGACAAATTGTAACAGGCAGACGAAAGGGAAGAGGAAGAGGAAGAGGTGTTGAAGCCACAGACGTAGGGGATATGCATTCGTGAAACGATAGCAAAATAAGTACTCGACTTACTACAAAAAAATTCCCATATCGCCACATCACTTCACCTTTCGTATGTTTCATTACCAATTGATGCCGACAGCATTACTGATCATAATTGAACCATTATTTGTGTTGTATTTTAATAGTTGTCATTCTAGTGCAAGTTTGCACTAGCAAATGTTGTACAATTGTCTTACAGATTTCGGACAAAGTCTTGTCCAAACTGCACAGGTTGGAGAAGTGGTTCCGTTCAAAGGTTAGACATCGCTTCACTAATTTTAGTGCATAAGGATGTGTTATGTATTTTATAAATTTATTTTCTAAACAGTGTTCAGTTAGTTAATTGTTTATATTAATAGGAGGAGTTGATGTTACTTGATTGTTTATATTGATAGAAGGACTTGATGACACTGGAGAGCAGAGATGTTTTATCAGCAGCCGAACACAAAGTTGTTGACTCTGTACTTGACGACAGAAAAAATGAAAGGTACGGATGAGTTTAGTACTCACAATTAACCTGTTCCGTAGTATTTGTGAAATAAGTTTGAATTCCACAATTTTCATTTGTCGTGCTATGTTTATTTGATTTTTGTAACTACTATATTAGTTCTTTAATTTTTCATTCTATATGATTTTGATGGGTTTATCCATGTCATATGTAGGATTTTCTTTGAATTTAATACAATGGCCTAGGGAAAGATCACTAGCTAAATTTCATCTCTGAAGTTTTCTTCTCTTGGTCTTATCCTGCACATATGTACCTATTGGAAAAATTACAAATCACTGATATTTACACAAAATATTTACAAATTCATGAAAAACTTTATAATTTTAATTATGAAACTTAATAAAGTTTACCAATGATTTGCAAATTTTTTTAAAAACTTATACTGAAGTGCAATTTTCCGTAGCTATTTTCTTCTAATCTGCTGACATTTGCTATTTTGATCATTTTAGGATATTGTTGGCTCTAGTTTGTAAAATACATGTGGTTTTTTTTTTTAACTTGCTCACCTGTAAATGAACATTTAAATTTTCACATATTATTTTAGCAAATACTATTGGACATGTCATAAGTTGTAATATCTAAAACTTTTTCCTTTAATTTTTTTTTTAAAAAACTTAAAACTAATCTTAATTGGATTGGAGAGTAGTAGAATCAGGAATATCTGGCATAGTTCTACAACAGAAAAAACTAATCTTATGTTGTAGAGTTAAGCCAGATACGTTTAAGTTTTACTAAGCTGTAGGTTACTTCTTACTAGTTCATGTATACGTTTAATGTAGGGACATTGTCGTGTCTATGAATCTTCATGAAATGCCTTGCAAATGTGCTACACGACGTGACATGCGCACACTTAAACCAGGGGCATGGCTATCCGACACTGTAAGTCGTGGCATCTGACAATGTTATTTCCACTGTATTTGCATGATGGACATTTCCATGTAGGGACATTGTTATTTCGTATTACATTTAAACAAATTGCAAACCTTATTTCGCAAGTTGCCTCATCTGTTACAATGTTCTAGCCAATCAACTTGGTTGCGGTTCAATTGACTAACGGACAGCGGCAAGTACACAAAGACGAGAGGCATACTGCGTGGTTCTTTTCAGTATATCTATCGGTAAGTAAGTGTTTTAGGTCGGTTGTGTATTGTAGAAGACATATTTTCAGAAAAACTTTGGCTGACTGAACTTTACACACCAAACATGCAGACTTTGATACTAAATCAAAAAACTCAACCTCTGAACCATGAAAATATCGTCAAATCATATTTTGGACATGACAAATATACTGGGGTGCTTGATACATGTTAGAAGGTAATATGAATGTCCATCCCATTGAAGCGAGTAGATTTAATATGAACGTCGGTAATATGAATGTCGATCCCAATTACATGAATGTCAATGTAAATATGAAAGTGCGTACATGTTCGCATGCCCTCTAAACAATGTCTTCACTTGTGTTTATGTGTAGATTTACATGCCTTTCAATTATAGAGGAGTACATTGGTTGTGCCTAAAAATAAATATGGTAGACCATGTGGCGTACCTATTTGACTCATTGGCATCCGCCACACTGGACACCAACAAGCTGAATGCGGCAAAAATGTCGGTATGTCGTGCTGAATTTCACAAATCTACTTCCACACTGTCACATCCTTCACATAAACTAACCGTCTCATTACGCTTGAGTTCAAACAATGCATGCCTTCTTGCAACTACTGGTTTGGAAATGAATATCTTTGTGAGCGTACGTACCTTTGACGTCCGCATGTTAGAAAAAAGGCCATTACAACAGCTGGACGAGTAATCCACAAACCCTGCATCACATTGACTTGACTCCTGAATGACTCAATTAACGAACCTGCTTATATTTAAATGAAACTGAATGTTACATTTCATTTGTAGCACTTTCGACTGTGGGATGTTTGTGATCAAGTGCATGCAGTGGCCTGATATACCCAGCAGTCCACACAAGGTACATTCTACCGCTTCATTTCCAATTGCGAAATAAATCTGTTTGTTTCTTACCGCTGTAACTGTACCTGATTTGTGTTATTCGCTTTCTCTACATAGTTTCATCCTTCTATGCATCGGAAGTTGGTGCTTGACTTCGTTATGGATGTGAATAATTCAAAGATCGGCGAGTATCCTTCGTGCATGTGATTGATTGCAATTACAACAAATACGGCAGCGCTTTTATCATGACCTGCCAGTACGAGAGTAATTTCGATGCCCAACCACAACTGGATTATTGCATCAGCTTGTCGTGACAACTTTTTAGGTCGCAGCTGTGATAATACTAATTTCCCACGCGTATTGATTGTACACATAATTCCAATGTTTGGGACTGGAACAAACGACGAAAAGTAGTAATGTTTGTTTGCTTTTATCGTGGCCTGTACGTAATGTGATAGACATAATTCCAATGTTATGGGTACAGAACAAACAATGCAATGTGATATTTGTCCAAATGAATATAGTAATGTTTGTCCAATGCAATGTGATATTTATCTAACAAACAATGCAAGTTGAAAGTAGTAATGTTTGTTCGCTTTTACCACATGAATTATGTTTGTTCACTTTTTTTGAATGCCATAATTTTGTCCAAAACAAAGCAAAAAAATTCCCACAGAACAAACAAATAGTAGTGACTATAATGCACCAACAGGGGTCCACCTGTCCACAGGAATTCATGTGGTAAACAAACTGCTGTAATTCTCCTGTCGAACCACCTTACTATTATGTTTCCAACTGTCCTTGCACATTATGGACTTCACATCTTCAAGTCAAGCTCTGTATTCTGCCAATGACCGTTTCTGCAATCCATCCAGTTAGTCCATGCAATATCCTCGTAACTCCTACACCATATAGGCCCTCACGTGTAGTTAAACTAAACCCCTTTCATATGTGTAACTGATGGACTCTAACGTTAACTTTCGCACATGTCATGTTGTGGTTGATCCACGTGTGAACAAGCACAAAGAAGTACAAATTTTAAACTACAAACGTGCCACAAATTTTAAACTGCAAAAAATGTCATGTTGTATACTGCCTGGTTGTTTCCAGTATATCGGTCGGTAAGTAAGTGTTTTACGTCAGTTGTGTATTGTAGATGACATATTTTCAGAAATATTTGGCTGACTGACTTTACACACTAAACATGCAGACTTTGATACTAAATAAAAACTACTAAACATCTTTACATTACAGATATACTGGTGTGAAGAAGTATGACATCCTTTACATAAACGAATCCTTGGAAGGGCAACCACATAGGAGATATATAAACGGAAAATATGTGAAGAAGTATTATCCAACCATGTGGGAAACTTTGAAGGGGAGTTGATTACTTCATAACAATGCACAAACGAAGAAAAATTGCACCAAAAAAAAATCATACAACAGACCATTAAAAAACAGAGTATTGATATTCATTTTTTTTTTTTTTGGATCAGCAAAAGAAAAAACTTTATTGATGAAAAAGCACATACAAGGTGTGAATGATACATCAATAAAGAGGAGCTTGGAGCTAAAAAAGCTCCAACCTCCTAGTTGGTGAGAGACCAACGAAGAGAAACAAAACTAGAAGGAAAACAATAAGAATGTAACTCCAAGCTCATCCTCACAAAAACGCATAACAGGGCAACCAGATGAAACTCCAAAGCAGCATAAACAAACTTCAGACCATACAGCTAGGCTTTAGACCAAGAGCACAATGCAGCCACAAAAACCATGCTCAACTTTAGACCATGAAGAAGATACCACCAGCCACACAACCAAAACAAGCACACAGAGGTGAAACAGCAGACCAAATATGCTACTTAGCAGCAACCACCAAAAGACATACAGCAGCAGCTTGGATTTTAATTTGCAGTTAACATCACAAATCTGCAGTTTACAGTAGCAGTTTGAACCATTAACAGTAGCTCCAGATTAGTGAACTGCTGTTTGACCTCCAGACACTAGCCCAGTAACACCAGAGCTGCAGTAGAGAAGAACCATGACATGCACTGTAGCCCTACAACTCAAGCTACACAACCCAGATCCTGCACTTCTGCACTGAATGGATATAACCAAACCAGGAAATCACCTAAAAACATACTGCTGCATCACACTACCAAGTATCACCCCATTTGAGTCTGAATTCACACAGATCACGGCAGACACCAGCTAAGAGTAGGGGTGAGCATGGTCCGGATTGGACCGGATTGGGATAAAACCAGGACCAATCCGTTATCTACGGTTCCTGAAAAATTGGAACCAATCCAATCCGTTTAAATCATGGAACCAATCCGAACCAATCCATTTAAATACGGATTGGATCGGTTTAGGACCACGGATTCACATAATTAAATAACAAAAAAATATATATAACACTTTAATTTCATAAAAATATAAACATAGCGCTATATTAGTTCCACAATAGCAACATGTTTTTCTATAATAGCGACATACTATTCTAGAATTTAAACAACCAGAAGAAAATTGGTTTCACCATAAGTATTTAGACCATTACAAATTAAAACTAAAAACTAACAAACAAAAGTAATAAAAGAAGATATTATACAGTTTTAGGTTTGAGTTTAGATTTTATATAAAATAAGAGAAGATACTATGGGGGAGGATGTATAGACTATTTGTATACGGTCCGGATCGGTTCCAATTCGGAACTGTGGGGTTGAATCCGGAACCAATCCGTGGACTACGGATTTTTAATTCTTCAATCCAGAACCGAACCACAGATTTAAAAAACCAATCCAAACCTATCGGATTGGACTGGACTGGATCAGATTACGGATTTCACGGATTTCTTGCTTAACCCTAGCTAAGAGCTTGATCCATTAGACCTGATCCAAACCTTACAGCAGTAGCCACCATTCAAACTTGAGCCTGATTCTTCAACCTCCAAAACTAATAAAAAACTACAGTAGCAGACCAACAATTGCAACAAGGCCAGCAGTAGACCTCCAATAACTTTCCCCAATCCAGCAGCAGACCTCCAATACAGCACACCAAAACATCATTCCAACAATTGCAAAAAGGCCAATATGTAGTAGCAGACTTAAGCCTATCCCTTGATCCCATATAGCAGAGTACATATATAGCAGAGCAGAGTTAAAGCACACCAGAGCAGCAACCAGAAATGAGCATGCTTGACAGCATAAACTAAGGCAAAGCAACAACCCAAAAATAAGGCAAAGCATAGCAAAATTGAAGCACAGCATAGCAAAATTGAAGCATAGCATAGCAAAATTAGCCACCAAGAAGATCTGCTAATACCAGGTATACACCCACATCCCCTTGCTTCCATCAGCATACCACAAATTGACCAAAATCCTGCATCCTTGCAGCAAAAAACACCAAACACCACCCCCTCAATCAGACTTTGATCCTATCTAGATTATTGACAATGTCCTCCACTGAATACTGTAGGCCTCTATAACTTTGCTTACACCAAAGTGCAACCCTCAGTTTCACCATCTCAGCCAATTCAGGACCATCAACAATCTTATCATTAAAAAGGCAATCATTCCTAGCTTTCCATATTGACCACATAACAGCTAAGGGTACAACTTTCCACATTGGATCACCTTTTTTAATTTAAAACCAGCCCACCAATGCAACAATGCCTCAATTGATCCTGGTAATACCCAAACCAGATCCCACCATTTCACCATATCTGACCACAAATTCCATACCACTGGACATGATAGTAGCAGACGGTTAATTGTCTTCTCCTTTGTTCTACATACCAGACACACTGAGCTAGCTTCCATATTCAACACTCCAATCATTTTCAAAAAAGATGAAGTTTTAAGTCTGCCTTTCCAAACTAACCAGCTATAGATCTTCACCTTGGGTGGGGCAATATTCTTCCACAACATAACAGCAACATCTATAACAGGACCTTTCAACAACACCCACCACTTCCATGTCGAAGCCACAGAGTATGAACCTGATGGATTAGCCAGCCATAAACAAGAATCCTCTACTTCATTTGAAAATGAAGTCGTCCTAAGTACCCCTTGCAGCCTTACAACCTCCTCTTCCTCCCAAGCTAACAGAGATCTTCTAAACAAAAACTTCCACTCATATGCTAAACCTCTTCTATAGGCCATCTGTAAAATTTTACTACCCTTTTCCTCAGATAACCTGAATAACCTAGAAAATTCATCCTTTAGACACAGATTATTTAACCACTTATCCTCCCAAAATAGTAGTCTTTGCCGATGTCCTGCAACTAGCTTGAGATTAGATAAATAATAATTAACTAGCTCTGGACTAGATGCACCAAGCTGGACAACATATGCCTATAATCTTGATGCTAGACTGGACATTTGTACAATTAGAACCCAACTTCCTCCAACCACACCATATTTGCACCTTAACAGTTGTTTCCATAGAGCACTGTCCTCCACTCTAAACCTCCACCACCATTTAATCAAAAGGCATGCGTTGATCTCTCTCAAATTTCTAACCCCCAGACCGCCTTGTGATTTATCAACTGCTAAGTCCGCCCATTTCACCATATGGACTTTCCTTTTTAGTTCAAATTTACCCCACTAGAATGCTGCCTGAATCTTCTCAATTTGCTTAGCCACTCCCATAGGTATTTTCAAAATTGATAGAAAATAGAAAGTATTGGTATTCATTCATGAACAAGTCTGCACAATGGTCTGAAAGATAGCATGCATTCTGTGCAATACAAAAGAATACATATATAAACTAGTCTAGGATTTGGGAAAGAGAATGGCTAGAACACCCCATTCTGATTGAGCATCTACCAGCATGGCTTGGGCTTGGTCCAACTCAGCTTTAGTTGTCTGAATTGATGCAGAACTATGTCCAATTTGGGAGAGCATCATCCTTGCTTCTTGATTAAGCTGGGCATGTTGCTGCTGCAGATGAGCCTTTCTTTACCGGACAGAGGCAAGTTCTGCCATGAGTTTGGTTTCCTGAAGTTCAAGTGCTGAGTGTTGCTTAAGAATGGCTGCAGAGGTTTGCTAGCTGAGTTTGAGTGAAGTAGATATGGTGTGGGCTTCGTTTAGGAAATCTCTTTTGGTTTGAATATCCTTCGAGCAAGTCTGAACCATCTCTGAAAGGGTTGGCGATTTCGTGATGATCTTGGCCAATTGCTTTAGTTGAATGGGGTTGAAAGGATTATGGGAGAAGTTTAGAACAACAGAAAGACAAGCCAAGGTTTTATCAGGTTTGTGGAGAATGATTTCTTCAACTCGGGTGTTAATGAGGTTGATGAAGGTAGTTAAGGTTTGTTGAGTTTCAGCATGAAAGAGATGTAGCCTTTGAGGCAATGGGGATATTTCGTCTAGATGTTGTTGAAGAATATAAAGTCCGGCCCAAATATCCTGACATGGAACGATGGCCTATGAACATTAATAGTTTGGTGAGAATATATGCTTGAAAGTAATAAAGAGTAAATAGGATGAGGTTGGAAATGGTAGTACCTATCCTGATAACGTGTGCACAGATAGTTGGCCTTGTTCGGCAGTGGTTGTGGCAGCAGGAGGAGTTATTTCGGGTACTGATGAAATGGCAGCATCAGCGCCTTCAAGCTCTTTTTCTGGTTCTGCTAACAGGGGAAAGTCATGAGGACCTTCAAGTTCTTTCTCAGACATTGGTCGTGGAGATGAGTCATGTATTATGTCCATCCCTGTAAATTGGAGAACAATGCCAATTACTTAAAGAGAAGTTTTTTTTTTTTTTTCAAACGAATAGTCACATTTGTATTTCTATTCACCTTGGTTGTTGTGAACTTCTGGTTGAGGGGATTTTGTATTGTCATCTGTTGGAGAGGATTGGCTGTTGATTGAAATGTCAAAATCAATATTCTTTGATTCTTTGTTTGAAGTTTGGGAATTGGAGGGATTGGATAGTGATGGTTGAAGGCTAAAGACAGAAGGGACAATAATAGGCTCAGTGCCCCCTGGGTAATCAACCTCCATCGGGACAGCCCCAACTGTGACATCCCTGAGAGCAATAGGAGGAGGTTCTAGCTGTGAAGGATTGTGTGATGCAGATTGTGTAGATTGCTGTGGCGAAGACTGTGAAGGAGGTTGTAAAGAAGTTTGTTGAGATGCTTGAGGTGGTGGTGGAGTTGGTTCTACAGTGGGTTCTCTGGGTACATTGGTGATGGGAATAGGAATTGGATCAATGTGTTGAGGAGAAGTGGAAGGATGTTGTGATGTAGATTATGTAGATTGTTGTGGCGAAGACTGTGAAGCAGGTTGTAAGGAAGTTTGTTGAGATGCTTCAGGTGGTGGTGGAGTTGGTTGTACAGTGGGTTCTCTGGGTACATTGCTGATGGGACTGGAAATTGGATGAATGTGTTAGGGAGAAGTGGAAGGATCCTCATCATCAGCAGCAGTAAGGAGTAATCTCCTTCTTTTTCTCTGCACAAAAGTAAGTGATCAGTCGGGCGTGAATGGAAATTGAGATGATGTAAATATGTAAAGTGAAGGCATACTTGGTAAAGCTGCCCTGAAGGATTTGATGTTGTTTGGCCAACCATTTGGCTGAGAGGGATATCCCAATCACTTAGGTCTGTACTTAGAGCAGGAGCAGTGGAAGGCTCTTCTCTCTTCTTCGTCGTGACCTCTGTCTTGGCAGGGGTACGGGTGGTAGTTCCTCTCTGTGCTTGTGTCTGCGAGGCTACGAAAGAGTCTGCCATTAATTTTAGAACTGAAAGGGTGTTTGTCTGAGTAGTTGGATCCATTGAAGCCTTGCCTTTATGTTGGTCCCTAACCAATGGTTCAGCAGCAGGCCCAATTTTGGCTGTCAAAGGTCAAACAAGTTAGTGTTGTACAGAAAAAAAAAAAATGCATGACATAGTCAGGGATATGAAGTATATGAAGGAAGGATACCTGTAGCCTTAAGCTTGGAAGGCGAGGCTATAGGACCCTAATTATGAATACAAGTATTGTGAAGGCAGGTTTCAAGCAGCTTGCTGAAAATAATGGCAGTCATAAGTCCCACCAATGGTTAAAAGCTGTGGAGCAGTTCGAAGCAGGTTTGAAGAAGAAGGGGCCAAAATCTTGGAAAAGTTTGGTGTTCTCTGTCAGAATGGATTCAGCTTGCCTAGGATCTTTGAAGTAGATTCTGGACCCAATCTCCTCATGGATGGTTGGGTGGAAATAAGGATAAGGGATACCTTGGGAAAGACCTAATTGCCTGGACCATTGATTAGGACAGTATGTCTCAAAACTGCAGTTGGACATCTTGGTGGAGGATATGGAACAGCCAACCAAGACATGTCTAGAGGTGAGAATGTGTCTCCCAGTCTCATTTTGTTCTTGGACTTGCTTATTGTGTAAATCAGAAGGATCTATGAAGAGGAAGTGAGATCTACTGGAGAAGAATTGAAAGTTTTGAAATGTCGTGTACAAGTTGGAAGGTCTCTTTGAAAGAAGGTTGTAAAACATGGTAAGAAGATTTCTGAAAGTGAGGATGGGTTGGCTGTTATAAGTGAGCAATTGCTCAGCATAAGAGTGGAAAACTGGTTTCAAGGTGTTAGCTTGTAAGGGTCGTGCCTCAAGGAAATAGGCATACAACCAAGCCTGGAAGAGCCAGAAAGGGCCACCACAGTTGCCATAAATCTTCTTGTCGACAAAGAAAAATAGGGCCTTGTAAATGGTAGCAAGAAGATAAGGAGCTAAAGCCATAAGTTGGCCATCTTGCATACACAAGGCAAGAGGGAGGTATTCTGTCACGATCCAAACCCGCCCCTATGGATTTAGCATCGTAACCGGCCAGTAATCCTTGGATTACCGAAGGCCTCTGAACTGATTAACAAAATTAAGGGGCTAGCGGAAGCAAATACATAAATATAGTTGTCCAATGAGCTGTGTAGACTTACATGAAACAAAATATTTAAAAGTACATATACATAACCAAAAGTCATTTTCTCATTATACCCACACACTTAGCAAAACATCTCAAGTACAGCCAATAAAACAAAGAACCCATACATAGAGAAACAGTAGAACTTTAACACATGACACTTCAGGAACCTCCATGTGAGGCGCAATGGTTGGCTGACAGCAGGACACAGGTCCAGACAAAAGCCCTCAGGCTCGATCACCAGAATGCTCACCTATACATATATATACACACAGTGAGCTAAAGCCCAGTGAATAACATTAAGGTAAAGGGGTTAGTGAACGAAATCCGAACATGTCATAAGCGTAAAATAGATCATAGCATAAACATTCTTGTATCTGAACATAATAATGGTACATCCCATAGAACACATCACATAACGTCTTATGACTAGAGTAATAAGTTCCGGATACCGATTAAACACATATCACCACAATGAAGTGGCTAACAAGATCTCGTAATCACATGTGTGTCATGGACCCGCATTAACATGTCGTCCCCCATGACTTGGGATTATCTATGGATGCCATAATAGATTTCAAACATGGACATTCGTTCACAAAAACAGATATCATTTCAGAAGTCATAACTTGACATATCACATTTGGAACATAATTCATATCAACATATCTTTACAAAAATGTTACTCACAGTGGTTCCCGTAACCGGTCAATTAATCTCTAGACGTTGACCTACAGACACAAAAGCACATAACACAAACATATCTTATCATTACACATTCATGTGGCTATCACGGCTTGACTTTCATTACGTTGATTCTTGTTCATCCTTAGCACATTGCTTAAAACACACACACTTATAGTCTCGTAACTCAATACATTCTTTACTTAATGTGTTTCTAATCCATAACCTCTTTACTATGGCTTAATTAAGGCTTAGAAATGCCTAAGATGCAATGAGGATGCCAAAACATGAGTTGGAACACTTAGTAAATTTTCTGAAAATAAGGTCCCCGCTCGAGCGTAGCTTTCCTCGCTCGAGCGGACATGCAAACATGAGAGGGGTCACTTGAGCTCATATTCCCTTGCTCGAGCGGCCTTCAAAAACATGAAACTTCTGAGAGCTTGCATTTCACGCTCAAGCGGACTTCTGGTCGCTCGAGCGGAAGTGCACGCACTCAGAGTGGTCGCTCGAGCGTAAACTACCACGCTCGAGCGTAGATGCAAATTCTAGAATTTCCAGATTGCACCCCCAAGCTCAAAACTCGAATTCAACTCTTCAAAACACATCTCTTGGGCCCCAAAACTTGAGATAACATAGTAAACTTGTAAAACATGATGAATTAAGGATTATTTCATAAAATCATGGCCCAAGAGTTTGCCAAAAGCTCACAATTTCAACTTAAACTTTAAGAAGCAAAACATGCATGTGAAATCTTTCAAACTCTTTTCTTCAAAACTCATGAAACCAGCAAATTGAGCTCATAAACGCCATGCATGTAAGAAATTCCTTCCCAAAACATGTATTCAAGTGATTAAACATGGTAATTCCAACATGCATGTACCAAATAACTTATGGTAGCAATTAAGATGCTCAAAATCAAACTCAACATGTCAAAACTCCATATAAACATGCATGCATGTGGATTTCTTATCCAAATTCTCTTTCAAGACTTCAAAAACATGGGATTGACTTACCAACTTGAAGAAACTCGTAGCTAACATGGTGAATTAACACCTACATGGGCATGTATGTATGAATTGTAACCCAATTCCTTATCCTAAGCTCAATGTACACATTTAAACACATAATCTTCAAGTTGATAACTTCGATTCAAAAATTAGGGGTGGAATTCATACCTATGGTCTAGAATTAACTAGATTCTTGCACAAAATTGATGAACTCAAGCAAAGCCTTCAACTTCTACCTTTAATTTCTTTTTCCCTCTCACTAGAATGCACTCTCTCTCTCTCTCTCTAAAGTAAATTCTCAGATTTTGCACTCAAGGAATGAGAGAAATGAGCTAAATGTGTTGAATATATAGTTATGGTGATATAATGCATTAATTGAAACATTAGGCTAACCAAACACAACCTAATTAATCGTTCTGAATCAATTTTTAATAAAATTTGCCATAGCGTTCCAAAAATTCCAAATAACAAATTAATGTAACTAATTCCGATTTCGGATGCCGATACGGCTTTCAATTTTCATATTAAAGTGGGATCCCAGACAGATATTTCTACAAGTAACAGATAGAAAACCAAAATCATGCAAAATACAAAATAAACACATAATTTATTTTATCCACTTAATTAACATCCTTAATTACCGATTAGTGGCTAATTGCGAATTGGGGTTATTACATATTCCTTCGTGATCTTGTACCCAGGGACACAAAAAACAAACTCACAAAGCCAAAGTAAGTAAAAAGCAGTTCTTTCTTTGTCTTGGACAGGGGAACCAAGCTCGCCTTTGTATTTTTTGGCGAAATCTGTATAGCACATGTCAGTATTTAAAGTAAAGGTCACTTTTGGAGGCTCAAGAAGAGCATGAATTGGATTGCCCAAGATTGGGAGACCAGTCAAGTGAGCTACATCTAATGATGGGGCCAGTATATTTAAATACTCTTATATTGGGCTGTAGTTTTTGTTTGTTTTGGGCCCGTATTAACAAATTTGCTATTGGGCCCAAACAATGGCCCCCTTGTTGAAGTTAAATATCATATGACTTGGACCCCCACAAGGGGGGGCACCCCCATGACCCCCTCTCTCTCTGATTAGCCAGTTTTTTTTTTTTTCCCTCCAAACACCAGCCCCCACGTGTGTGTGTGTGGGGGGCGATTGGAGGGGGTCTCAATCACTTCCGCAAGGTTAATTCATATGATATTTAACTTGAACAAGGAGGCCATTGTTTGTACCAAGTTTTGCGAGCCTCTATCAACAGATGGTCCACTTAATCGAGGACACATGGCGAAGCCTGAAGGAATATCCACCAGTTAAAAGTGGGCGCTCTGCATGTGGGTCACCTAGAAGTGATGGGGGAAGTTTTTGGCACCAGTCATAGAGTTAGTGGGCACACTTTCAGGAGGAAGCATGAGACAAAGCAGGAGCCTTGCTCTGTCGACAGAAGTTTCAAACAGTTGGTGGCCATGAAATAAACACAAGAAAAGGCAGATCGCCAGATAGAAGTGGAGGTTTAGTATACTTGGAAAGCCTAGAAGAGAGATCGTTGGTTTCGATATCTGCATACTGTTTTTGTGGCCCATCATTGCATGATCCCACACGTCTACACCATAACTGCCACTGTAATTGCCCCCTAACTTCGAATCTTCAAGTCCCCTCTGCCAAATATTAACTCTTCCCTATCGATCTTCCTTTTCACCATTGTGGGGCATGTCCCTCATCATTATGAGAGAAAAATCAATAGAATATTGTCCATTAAACACAACCACAATCCTTGTAAACTGGGCCACTGAACCACAACACTTGGCCACTCACTGTTACTACCCCTAACTTTGAATCATCAAACTCTGCCAAATATTGAATTTGGAGGGCGGGGTGGGGTGGGGTTGGGGTGTTGGTGCAAGTGTTGATTGGGGGGGTCTCAATCACTTCCGCAAGGTTAATTCATATGTTATTTAATTTGAACAAGGGGGCCATTGTTTGCACCAAGCTTTGCCAGTCTCTATCGACAGATGGTCCACTTAATCGAGGACATGTGGCCAAGTCTGAAGGAATGTCCACCAGTTGAAAGTGGGCTCTCTGCATGTAGGTCACCTATAAGTGATGGGGGAAGTTTTTAGCACTAGTCATGGAGTTAGTGGGCACACTTTTAGGAGGAAGCATGAGACAAAGCAGGAGCCTTACTCTGTCGACAGAAGTTTCAAACAGTTGGTGGCCATGAAATAAACACAAGAAAAGGCAGATCGACAGATAGAATGGAGGTTTAGTATACTTGGAAAGCCTAGAAGGGAGATCATTGGTTTCGATATTTGTATACTGTTTTTGTGGCCTATCATGGCATGATCCCACACATCTACACCGTAACTGCCACTGTAACTGCCCCCTAACTTCGAATCTTCTAGTCTCCTCTGCCAAATATTGACTCTTCCTTGTCGACCTTCCTTTTCACCATTGTGGGGCATGTCCCTCATCATTATGAGACAAAAATCGACAAAATATTGTCCACTAAACACAACCACAATCCTTGCAAACTAGGCCACTAAACCATAACACTTGGCCACTCACTATTACTGCCCCTGACTTTGCATCATCAAACTCTGCCAAATATTGAATTTTCCCTATAATTTAATCAAAATATATTCAATGTCGGTAAACTTGTTAATATTTGAAATAACCTTTTTCTGGATTGTAATGACTTAAACACAACTGTTGTCCTACATTTTACGTAACCAAAATACACAACTTATTTATATCGAAAACAAAATATACATCTCGGGTTTATAATCATAAAAATGGAAACTACTTTTTTTTATAAAAAAAGTTCACTCATATTTTTAGCTAAATTATGATTGGTTATTTTTAAAAAATTCCTCTTTGCACCTATTTTTCCCATATCCTGCCAACAGTTGATCCATTCAATTGAGGACACATGGCATGTCCACCTGAAGACAAGGGTTATCAACTAACATTGAATCTTGCATGCCACCTGACTTACACAGTGGAGCAGTTACTGGCAATGCTCATGGATTTAGTGGCCAGCCTCCAAGAGGAAACATGAACGAATTGGGAGTCTGTGTATCTGTCCAGGAAAGGCTAAAAGGACTTAGGCACAGGTGGTAACTTCCATTATGTACACTTTGACAGGTTTCAAGACACGGAAATGACCGTGCAATTACAGAAGTTGCACAGAAGCAGTTGCAGAATCGACAGATCATGGGGCTGTGGGAAATAATAGCTATAAAGAGCAGAATGTTTGCAGAGAGAGTGGACATGAACAACAACACAACAACCTACTTTCTACATTGTAACTTCTGAGTAGTTTCTTCCCTTCTACTTTCTACTTTGTTACAAACAACACAACAACACAACAACTTGCTTTCTACTTTCTACTTTCTACTTTGTACTTTGTTACTTTCTACTTTGTTACCATCAATTCATCGAAAGAAGTCTTCATCATTTTCAGGCATTCGAACCAATACCACAATTGCTTGATTTTCTTCTTTAACTTGTCAACTTTAAATTACTACTTCGTTGTTGTCGATATAGGCCCACCATAATTTTACTAACAATAAACCCATCACTTTCATAGTTAACATGAAATAATTTCACAACTCCTGTTCATAACTCGTAATTCATATACCAATCGGCATGGAGATAAAGTAACGAGTTGGGTTACTTTCTCTAAGTAACACCCAAAATTAACTGTCACTTGGATTATATACAAAATGCATGTGCTGGGATGTAATTTTGCAAACCCATATGGACAAAATTCGTATTTTACTCGAAATATAATACTAATTTACCGAAACAAGTCATAACAAATCAATACGAAGCCAAACACATCGTTAGTTGATAAACCACACCGCAAAAAACCCTTCAGTTAGATCCAACCAAATATGGAACAGAAACAAGCAACCCGCAATATGAATCTTGGAATACAGATATAAACCAATTTCCAACCCAAAACAATACACAGACAACCCATATATATCTCACATTCAATTAGTTTTCAAAATGATAACTCACTGCAAACCCAAATGACAACATCACTCTAAACAATATGAAAAATTCACAACTCGTGGCCTTGTACATAAGTAACGTTGTGCCATTTCCTGACATTGTATGTAACCAATTATTTACACGTTACGTACAACAATCCGTGCAAAATGAAAACTACATACATTATTTACATGTGTTTTAAGGGAATAAGTAGTACTGTCTACCTAATAAATTAAGGTCATGTTTGATTCACAAGATTAATAGTGAAGTATTAATAATCCTATTAAATTAGTGTGGTATTCATTATCCAATTGGATTAATATCCATTGGATTAATAATCCCACCCCTACCCCATTACTAATAATCCTACAAATTTGTTGGATTAATTATCCATTGGATTAATAATCCTAAACTAAAATGTTAAAACAAACATAGGATAATTGGACTCACAGATTAATAATCCCAATCCCATGCTCTAATCCACCCAATCAAACATGCCATAAGGGAATAAGTAAATCATACAATTTATAAAATTACCTGATTCACCTCATCAATTGTGGTCGAATCATGTTTGCACAATGCTGCTTCAACACTACCGTATTGGTCCACAGGCTGCTTGGAATCAGGAGAAGCATCGAAAAATAGTCGTCGTTGCTTAATGTGTGGTGTACTTGGATCCACCAACCCAGTTTTGCAGCGAACAGGCAATGACTCCGCATTGTACTCACGGTCAGTTATGTGGGTTGTATCTGCATCTGAGTTACTATCCACTGTTCGGCTAAACTGAACATTAGGACATGTTCGCTTTGTGTGCCCAATGCATTTGCAATTTCCACATTTTCTTGGTCTTCAACAGTTGGACGACGCTCGTCCCGGGTTCCCTTTTGTTTTCACAACATCAGGATCTTCTACTCCAAATTGTCGAGGGAATGAATGTTTCCCTTTGTCTCCATTCCTATCGTTCAGATTCCTCTCATATAACTCCTTCATCTGGCTCGTCATCGGAAGACATGCATCCCTAGCCTCTTTGAAACCTTCCGTTGATTGCGAGGCATAGAAACACATTTCATTATATGAAGAACTCAATATCCCATACCGGGCCGTTTGTGTTGTAGTGCTATCAATTGAGGGTTGAGGCCATTGCTGGCCATCCTTACTTGCAGCTTTTGTCCATCTATGTAGCACACAAGTTAGGGGAATTTGCATTAAATTTTCGGCTTTCATAACACATATCATGTGACAGCAAGGTAGCCCCAATGACTCAAACTTCATGCAAGAACATCTTATTGCAGCATCTATTGGACTGTGTGTATCCATGATCTATCCTTCACTTTGTACTTATGAATATAGTAGCATTTCTGACCATCCGGCAAAGGGAACACGTCCTTGACATTCAACTTCCCCTCTTCTAAGATTTCATCACGGAACATTCTAAATATATTTCGAGTCAATAGCTCAGCTCCATGTCTCTCTATATCTCGCAATGGGGTAATCAATACCGAAAAAGTGTTATTTGTTTTAGCATCATCTCCAGCCTCGTTATACCTTATCCATGCAAGAGCCCAATCATAGTGCCTAACAAATTCATATAGCTTCAATTTGTGTTGGAAGAAGGGATTAAAATAAGCATTCATACTCTCCGAGCGCTGAGTGCTCTTCATCCTAGCAAAGAAATGTCCACGCATATATGCCTCAGCCCACATATGTTGCTTCTCATATGTCTCCAACACCCAACTGTTGGTTTGAAGTCCAAAATTTTCGACCATTGTCGTCCAGCCATGCTCAAACTTTGTCTCATCCGTTTCCATGTCCATGCACTACTTGAAAGCATGTGAAAAGCCACTTTTGTGAACATTTGAAACAACATCTTTCCCAAGATGTCAATTATATAATCGATGTCTTGCGTCTGGAAATACTCTTTTGATTGCCTCTCGCATCGCCTTATCCCCATCTGTCAGTACGAACACAGGTGCTTTATTGCCCATCGCCTTCATAAATATTTCCAAACTCATGTGTATGTATCAATTGTCTCATTAGCTAGCAAAACACATGCAAATATCGTGGTCCTAAAGTGGCTAGTCACACCAGCCAACATGACAAAAGTTTTCTTGTATGCATTGATTCTGTAAGTTGAGTCAAATATCAACATATCACCAAACTTTGTGTAGTCGGCCAGCGATTTTGAATCTGCCCAGAACAAATTTTGTAACTTGTTATTGTAACACACATCATACTTGTTAAAAAATCGTGCATCAATATCAAGTTTTGCACATAGGTAAACCAACGCACCCTACACATCACCATCCTCAACTTCTGCTCTACGTTCGGCTTGAATATGGTTGTGCAGATCCGTACGGATGAAACCAACATTCTCATAAGACCCGGATTGATTTACCATATAGTCCATGATTTGGCTAGTCTTCACACCGACGTTACGTATAGCCATTGCTTGAGCTTTGTCAGCGCTGTTTAAACTGCGATGTGACCTCAGATACATCACATAGCGTTGTCTGGCCAATTCATGGTTGTGGTCTGCGACGAAGTGAGTCACAATATACTTTTCATTTTCACCAGCATCTGCATCGTACTGTATGCGAAATTGGGCTTTGCAACCCACTCTTGTTAGTGCCTTGGGAGCTCTACTCTTCTCCGCAACACGGTCCAAGTATTTTGGTAATCTCTGACCTTCCCTTGAAAAACAACCACAGCCTATTAACAACCTTTTCCTCTTTATTTGTGTTAAATTTGGATTTCTGTATACTAAATCCCTTGGCTTTAGCATACGCATTGTAGAAAGCTTCTCCATCTTCGACCGAATCAAATTTCTATTCCAGAATAGCACGTTCAACATCACCAACCATGCCATTGCGATGAGCATCGTCAACCATTTCTTTTTTCACATCAGCTCCGCCATCTTCAACGTCCATGTTGGTTGCTTCTTCATTGCTCGGACCAGCTTCACAACCATAATAAGGTTCCACTCGACTTTCATTCATCAAACGAATGTCATCTGCTTCATTTGGAATGTCATAATCATCACCTTCCCTTTTAACTTCCACTGGGGCCATACTGCACATGACATTAATACAAACAATTACCTGATGACCAAAAAATGTTAACACAAACACAAACATGACATTTTCACACAGTTTAGTTGTTTGTGCAAACACAAACACTCGTTTTAGAGAAAGAAAGGTTAGTTGCCAATGGAGGGGTTTCCGTTTGAGCGAAGCGTAGAGCGGTTGAAGTTAGGATGGGGGATTAGTTAAGGGAAAATAGCTGAAGTGAAGAGGCCAAAGAGAGAGAGAGGGAGACAGCTCCATACCTCATATCTAGTTGGAGAGAACTGCTTCACTTCAGCAATGAAACCAACACAGCCTTGTAGTTCCGTTGTTGTTGGAAATCACCCGTTATACTGTTCCCTACAGAGCTTCATCAATGGAACCAACCCAGCACGGGCTTCTCGCTGTTAATGGAAATCAAGGGTTACACTGACTCAACCTTACATAGAGAGGAGAACAGAGAGAGATAGAGACGAAATACATAAAATGAGTGGGATGCAATTATGCAAATACAAGCATTAACCGGTTGCCCCAGTTTCAACTTTTTCACGATTAAACAATTTAATGGTCTTAATCAATTGTTGTAATTTAACGGTTAACAATTGGGTTGCATATGGTGTGCAACCTTAAGGGGGTTGCACACTTAAACAGCTCTATATATATATATATAAGCAATGTTTCTTAATTTTATTTTATCTCTTCATTGGTGTATATGATTTGGAACAAGGATCTCTAAGTCTCTCACTATATCTCAATGCAATATTATGTTGTCATGCATAGGTTATTCATGGGTCGGTTTAGTTTGATTTGGTACTAAATTTAGAACCAATCTAATTATGATTGGTTTTAAATTTTTGGATTCAAAATTAAACTAATCATGTATTAGAATCAACCTAACCCAACCCAATATAGCTCGGGTTGGTTCGGATTGGAACCAGGATTCTACTATATTAAAAATAAGTGAATTAATCAATAATAAATAATTAAAATAAACAAATATTTTACATTTAAACACTACACAAACACAGAGCAAAATATTATTTAATGTAAGCTAATACAAATTAAATTCAACTCAAACTTAAACAAAACGAATACAAATTAAATCCATTAATATAATCAATACAAATTAAATCAACTACGAAATTCAACTCAATTTTCTAGTACTTCCTTCGTTCACTTAATAATTCTTATATGTGGAAAATTATTACATGCAATCAAATATATTGTAATAGGCCAATTAGGTAAAGACATGTTAATATAAGTAAAATTTTAAATTATATATATAAATTGATTCGGTTCTCGGGTTGGTTCGATTTAGGCCAGGCCTAAACAAAGAACCAACCCAATTATATCAATTTGATGATTTGAAAACTCAGAACTAAACCAATGCACTCAAGAACTAACCCAATTCAAAGAGAACAGTTTGGTTCAATTCAATAGGTAATTCGAACACCCCTCATGCATATGCTTCCCTAAAGGAATATCGTAATTTGAGTAGTTTTATATTGTAAGCCCCTATATATATATATATTATGAGGATTGCTGGTTATCATTAATCTCTTAATAAGTATCTTTTGACAAGAAACTAATCATAAATATCCAGGTATAAAGTGGTATAAAACGGTAACAAAAAATCGAACCATATAGTATTTCTCTTAGATTATGAAATAATCATAATTACATGGTTTAATCATGTTTATTTATAAAAAATATAAACAACAACTAGGATTCTGAAAATAGAATATCTATTTGTAAGTAGTTGGAACAGTTTTTTAATTATCAGGATATTTTATATATGCCTTATGAGCAGCAACCAGTTTAACTACCAAAGTAGAGTCAAATTAAAAATAACTTAATAAGGTGTTATCATGTGCTCAAATTCCTCTTGTCCCATTATAGTAACCCCAATCATTAGACAATGTCTTTCTATTTTTATCAGTTAGGTTGTTTTAACTCTGTTGTTACTTTTATTATATTGATTTAAATGTAGACCAAGCATCTCCAATTGTATGCTCTATGACTTGTTATTGCTATATTTTGTTTTGAAACTTTCAAATTTCTACTCCAATTGTAAGATATATGATTTGCTATATGTTACCTATAGATAAATGTTGTGTCAAATATAGCACAAGTTTTACCTATAGCTAAATCTTTGTATCTCTCTCTTTCCTCTAGAAATTCATATATAGCATTCTGATTTGACATTTTGTGTGAAAAGTTGAAAAATTTTACATTGTATCATTGGAGCAAAATTGTTAAAATTAAAATATTTTAACACTATTCATTACTAAATCATAACAATAACTAACTATTACCTATCCAACCATTGGAGACACTCTTAAGCATGTATTTGGATCAAGGATTTGAAAAGGAATTTGAGGTTGAAAAGAAAAAGGATAAGAAAATTTGAGAAAAATTTAACTTATATTTTGTTTACTTTACCCTTCTTATTTCGTGTCCCTTCACAAATTTTAGATCCAAACACAGCTTGAATTATCGAAAATTAAAAAAATAAAGCATGATTAATATCATTCATAAGATATGTGTGCACATGAATGGGGTGCATGCATCAAAAGCTGCATTTATTTTGCTCTTTGTTACATATATTAATGACGGATAGAGTAGCATTATTTAAATTTAGCTTGATGTGTTGATTACATTATTGAATAAATATTGATGATTGCATTGCATGGTATTAGGTATGTAACCATGTGTTAATCATAGAGCATTAGCAAACAAACACTATGCTTTTGAATAACTCCATTCTGAGATCATCAACTGATATGGTGTTTAAATATATATAGTGAATACACTTTCCCAACTGTCTTGCATGTATGTATAACAGTTCCCTACTTCAAATTAATTAAATTATATACCATGTTGGAAATATTGACACAACCTTGCTGCGTTCAAGATGCATGTGGTCATATGTTCACTACGTTCTATAATTTTTAAATATCATTGTAAGATTAAAAAACATAAACTTATGTTTGAAAGTGAAGTTTAATAAAAACTATCAAAATTTGGAAAGAAAAATTAATATTTTAAATGAACATTTCTTGCTTTTGAAAAATGTCATGCCACAAGTAACGACAACTTTCTTGCTCCATATTATTGTCATATTAGGACACTTGTTTTGTTATTTTCTAGAAAGAAACACAAAAGTGATGCATTAAAAATTCAAATTGAGACATCACATGCACCATTCTTACATTGCCGTTGCCATTGTCATTGTCATTGCTATAATCTTGCTCTTTTCTTTTCTTTTTTTAATTAGCAAAAGGGAGAAATCTTTATTGATGGTAATTGTCGAAAAGAGGATAATACATCAATAAAGTAAAAGAAGATGTAAGTGCAAAAAGTATCATAGTAAGACAAACCGATCCCAACTAAGTTGGCATCGAAAAACAAGAACGATCATATGAATGGCAATCACTCTTTCTCTTTTCTTTTTTTTCTCTGTCTCTTCACTTGGATGAATGACAATCACTCCGTATAGTTTTGGAGTCATCAAAAATAGTTTTTAAAATTTCAATTTATATATATATATATATTTGTGAACATTTTTAATATTTTAATCAAATTATTTTTACTATTTAGATTCACTTAATTTAAATACACTTCAAAAATATAAAATTTGTGAAAAATATTTTTTAAAATGACTAAATACTATAAAATATTTTTAAAAATACAAAAATTTAGTATATTTTTTGTAATTTTTTTTATTTATTGATTTTGTTTTAAAGATTTTTTTCTCAAAAATAGTTTAATTTTTAAAAATATCTAAAATATTTGCATCTGAAAAATACAAATAAACAATTGACTAAAAAATTTAAAACTACTTTTAAAAAACTCAAAATCAAATAGCGTGAATATTTTCTCAACCATAGGTTGTGTGAATGATCGCTTCTTGATTGCCCACATATGAGTAAATTACAAACACATCCCTTGAGGTATGCTTAAATTATAAATTATTTCTTATAGTTTTAAAAATTATATTATCGCTCCTAAAATTTCTAATTTCATAACAAATAAGTCGTTTTATTAATAAATTATTAAGTTACTTAACAGTTTTTAATAATGTTAAAATTTTATTTTAATTAATAGTTTAGATAATTTTATTATTGTATAAGTGAATAGTTAAAAATTTCACCTTTTAATTAATTTTGTTAAATAGAAAAATTTGTAATTTTTCAAATCAGTCCCCAAAAAAGCATAATAATGAAAGCAATGAAGAGAAATCAATCATGAGAACCTTGGCTGTGAAAGACAAATAATAATATTTTATTAGTGATTTTTTATGACAAGTGATTATGGAACTAAAATAACCTTTGATAAAACAAAAGGATATATTCCAATGCAAGGGAACAACCAAACCAAACCAAATCCTAATCGAATATGGCTCTATTCACGCTTTGTTTGGCTATGTGGGTTGGGTTAAGTTGGGTTGGGATTAAATTAGTTATTAAAAAATAAAATAAATTAAAAATTAATAAGATAAAATGTCACATTCAAATTATAATTATTTTATTTTTTCTCTCATAAAAATTTAAAAATATACAAAAAAAATCAATCCAAACAAATTTTTTAATCATAAGCTTAAAAAGTCTTAATTCCAAAAAACCAACTAAAAAGTTTTTGTTAAACCACAACTCAATCACCTCAAATCAAATCAATAAATGAAAGAAGGGGTTGTGCTCGAAGGGATAGGCGAATGGAAAATTTTTGTAATTTCATAAGTAGTCTTGAACTGATTGACTTACCTATGTTGGGAAGAAAATTTACATTGTGTAATTCAATGGAAGGTGAGAGATGAAGCAGGCTAGACAGGTTTCTTATTGGGCCAGAATAGTTAGAATGGTTTAGATACAAACTTTGGGATTTCTCTAGATCCATCTCAAATCACTGTCCAATTATCCTAATGGAGGATGTTAGAAATTAGGGCCCAAAGCCTTTTAGGTTCATCAATGCTTGGGCATCTCATCCCTCTTTTCTCAATGTAGTGAAGCAAGTGTGGGTAGGTACTCAGGTGGAAGGCTGGGCAGGGTACAAACTGAAAATTAAGTTGAAGGCACTTAAACAATCTTTAAGGCAGTGGAATTTCGAAGTGTTTGGGAATATGGAGTCTAAACTGAGGCAAGCTGAAGAGAATCTTCATGCCATAGATCTAATTGCTGAGAGTAGAGACCTAGATGAGGTTGAAGGTAGAAGGAGAAGAGAGGTAAAAGGTGAAGTGTGGAAGCTCAAAAATATGATGGAAAGAATTTGGCTACAGAAGTCAAGGCTGAACTGGAATCTTAAGGGAGATGAAAATACAAAATTTTTCCATATCATAGCTACTAAAAGGCAGAACGCCAATGCAATTGATCATATCTTAGTAAGTGGGGAATTAGTGAAGGAACCTGCTGAGGTCAAACAAGCTGTGTATGATCATTTCAGGTTAAGTTTTTCTGAGCACTGGAAGTATAGACCCAAGCTTTTGAGCCCATTTAATGTCATTGCCCAGAGCCAGCATTTCTGCTGTTTGGATGTGGAATTTTCTGAACATGAAATTTGGGCAGCAGTGGCAAACTGTGATGGGAATAAGGCACCTGGGCCGGATGGGTTTTGTAACAACCCTCGCTTTGATTACCGATTAACCACTGAATTACGTACTGATTATTGCTAAACCGAACTGATAATGACTGATAATTGAATTAACTGAAGTACTGAATGGACTGATTGAAATCGAAACTGAAATTGAATAAGTTTATCTATTGAATTGCATATTGCATATGTTTGATTGATTGATTATCTGTTTGAATTCATATGTTTAAACTGTTAATTGAAGGCCTTATCGGCGGCCGAATTAGGAACCGTTTAGTGTTTTGTAATCAGGAGAATATTTGTGATTTAGTGGTATATTTATCTAAAATGTAATTAGGTATGATTAAACTAGATTAAATATTGTCATATTGCAAACTTCGGCTTAATTACCATGTTGCCACCTAGTGGGCCACTACACCACACCTTGCACAAGACTTGGTCTTGTATTATACAACACTTCTTTAGCACATTTGAGTCCACCACCGAATATAGAGAGAGAGAGAGATTAGGGAGTGAGTGTTTTCATCTTGTGTTCATAAGAATTGCTTGAAGAAATTGAAGGGTAGTTGCTAATTGAGCTCATAAACCTTGTAATTGAGACTTAGGTAAGGATTTTGCCTTCTTAATGTTGTGTTTAAGCTAAATCTTGCATGTTTCATGGCAAATTGTGGGGCTAAGCCATGTTTTAAGTTCTAACATGTTGAAATAGAGCATAATTCTTGCATGCATGTTGGTATTGTTGATTTTGGAGTGAATTCATGTTGGAATTGGACATACATGTTCATGATCATGTTTAAATCTATGTTCTCGTCTTGTTTTTCAAAGTATTGAGCTCATTAGAGCATCACATTGGAGCTTTAAATTGATTTGATTGCATGCCTGTCATGTTTGAAGGTTGTTTATGCATGTTCTCGAGAATTAGTTTGAAATTAAGTTTAATTGAAACACCCTTGGGCCTTGATTTCTTAAATTGAGCTTTAAAACGTGTTATTCTATGTGTTTGAAAGAGTTTTCCAGAAAATGGGCCCAAGAGGATCGAGTTGGGAGCATCAAACTTGAGTTTTGAACTTGGAACACAAACCTGGATTTTCCAGATTTTTGATGTCCGCTCGAGCGGGGGAAGTGCCGCTCGAGCGGGGAATTCATGCTCCCAGCATTTTCTTCGACTTGTTTTACAGTCCGCTCGAGCGGAGTGTTTCACGCTCGAGCGGAGAAATCGAGCATCCAGCATCTTGCACCATTCATCAGTCCGCTCGAGCGGTGGAATGTACGCTCGAGCGGGGACCTTTGTTTGCTTGTCCGCTCGAGCGGGGAAACTCAAGGCTCGGCGGAGGCCCTGTTTCACTGAAAATTCTGAAACTGATTTCTGTGCACATCTTTGCATCCTCATCCCATCCTAGGCATTCTTAGGCCTAGTTTAAGGCATCTTAATGAGGATTTAGACATAGAACCACACCAAGGGAATTTAGGAATTTAATTATCATCCTTTCGACTGTGAACTTAGTGTGTGTTCTATTTGTTAACTGTTTAGGGTTGGCTCTCGGGGACGCGCTCTAGCTGCTATTAGCCCAATCTCTGTGAGTAACAATTGTGTAAAGATATGTTCACAATGATTATCTTTTGAATACTGAATCAATTGTTTATTGAATCGATATCGTTGGTGAATGAATGTATGTCCAGATTCGAATCAGACAGGCATCCTTAGCATTGACTATTCTTATTCTGAGCTCTGTCCCCTTGTGGAACCATACTGCATCGATCGATGGCCATCATTCTTGTTGGGTCTGTAAGACCGGTCCTTTGGACCTACGTTTATAGGCTAACGGATGTACCACATATGACCGATTGATCGAAATCTTGAAAGATGAAATCTTGTTTAATGAACTGATTTCATTATCAGAAGGACATTCATTCATAACCTCTTACGCATTATGTTATTCATTGGGCTTTAGCTCACTGTTTATATATATATGTAGGTTCTCGAGCTGCAGACCGGAGCTAGGAGCGTGGGTTGGTCCCCAGTTTTGTCAAGCCAGCCTATGTGCCTCACTGCGAGGTTCCGAGTTGCCATGCTATGGCTTGGGGGTGTTTTTGTGTCCCCCATCGGTCTTCTTACTGTTTTGTACTACTGTATAGATTGTCTACTGTTTTACTGTACTGTTATCGAGGGATTAGGTCCCCGTACTGACTGTTTGTATATGATGGTATAGACTGTACTGTATGAATGCATGAAAAATATTTTTGGCATACAGATTTTCACAGCTCAATGGACACGAGTTACTTACTGTATTGGCTTCCGCCAGGCCTCAGATTGCTTAATCTGTTATCGTTATTCAAGAGGGCCTTGGTAATCTCGGACATCGCCGATTCGGTGCTAAACCCATAGGGCCGGGTTTTGGTCGTGACAGAGTGGTATCAGAGCGATACCTACCACGAGTTATACCGCACACACGTGTCCAAATGAGCTATAGGGTGTCCTAGAAAAGCAATTAGGACATCTCATGAACTTGAAAAGTGTGTGCTTCTGACTGACTGATTATATGTTAAAATGTTAAACTGTTTAATGATACAACTGTTTATAATGATAACTGTTATAACTGCTTATAGTGAAATGAATAATGCAAATGAACCTGAATCATCATCCTCTGAGGCCAGAATGGCCAGACTTGAACAAATGATGGGACTGATAATTGAAAGACTAAATCAACAACCGAACCAATGACCCTCACCTCCTCCTCCGGCAACCGAATGTAATGTACAGAATGTGAATGCTAATGAGATGGACATTATTGCACTGACCCATAAGTTCAGCAAGATGAAACCGCCGTCCTTTCGGGGAGGCTTAGAATCGCTAAAAGCTGAAGCTTGGGTGCTGGAAACAAAAAAGTTGTTTGAAATGTTTCCGTGCTCCGAAGCCAATAAAGTACTGTTAGCAACCTTCACCCTTCAGGAAGAAGCAAGAAGGTGGTGGATGTTGACCCGCGATGCGAATACTATTGTGACTTGGACTCAGTTCAAGGAGTCCTTCTTTGAAAAGTATTTTCCCCAGTGCATCAGGGACAGAAAAGTAACGGAGTTTGAACAACTGAGACAGGGCAAAACGTCTGTTGCCGAGTATGAGAAGAAATTCACTGAACTTGCTAGATATGCACCACATATGGTGGATACCGAATATAAGAAGGCCAGAAGGTTTGAAGGAGGCCTTAGTGCTGCTATACTGGATAGGATAAGCTTCTTGAAGTTACCGACTTTTGTGGGTGTTCTCGACCGGGTATTGATGGCCGAGACGAATATTGCAGCAGTGAAACAATCTGAAACACCAACAACTGAGTGGCAAGGTAAAAGGCAAGGTTTCAAATTTAAGAAAGGTAAGCATAACCCAGCAACCAAGAAACAGAATACGGGGTCGACGACTAGCCCCAGCCAAGGGAGTGGGTTTACTCCACCCTGCTCCGTATGTGGCAACAAGCACAAAGGGGTTTGCTACAGATTGGAGCTTGTTTGAGTGTGGCAAGGTGGGCCTGCAATTAAAGACTGCCCTCTACCCATGAAGAGAGTAAAGCTGCACTAAGCGCAAAGATCACCGCAACACCAAAATCGAACCCCAAAGCTACTGGAAAAGAGCCTATGAGGCAGGGCCGAGTGTTCGCCCTAGTACCGGGAGACGTGCAAAACACTGAGACTGTTGTGTCAGGTATCCTCTCTATCTGTGCTCAAAATGCTTATGTATTGATTGATTCGGGGTCTGCACATTCTTATGTGTCGCATGCTTTTTCGCGTAAATTGAATAGACCCTTAGAACCCATGAACTATCTGCTAGCTGTATCATCACCTGTTGGGGGATCCATGACATGTGCATATATGTATCCTTCTTGTGAGATTATATTTGGGGATATGCACCTATTTATTGATTTACTGCCATTGAATATTGATCACTTTGATGTAATATTGGGGATAGATTGGTTACAAAAATATCATGCCACTATAGACTGTGTAACAAAACAAGTAGTTTTCCGTCCACCGGGTTTGCCTGAATTTGTGTTTAATGGGAGTGGAGTAGTACCTCCTCCGTATCTGATTTCTTCTGTGAAAGTTGTTTAACTGATTAGAAAGGGGTGTAAAGGATATCTGTGTTCTGTGCTAACTGTGCCTACTGATGATAGTGTTAAAACTGATGTGAATTGTATTCCTATAGTCAGAGAATTCCCAGATGTATTTCCAGATGATTTGCCAGGGGATTTGATTGACAGGGAAATTGAATTTACTGTGGATGTGATTCCGGGTACACAGCCGATATCTAAAGCTCCTTACAGAATGGCCCCAACTGAACTGAAGGAATTGAAAGTACAATTGCAGGAACTGTTAGACAAGAAGTTTATCAGACCCAGTACTTCACCGTGGGGTGCACCTGTTTTATTTGTGAAAAAGAAAGATGGCTCACTGAGACTGTGCATTGACTATCGTGAACTGAACAAGGTAACCGTAAAGAATAAATATCCATTACCGCGTATTGATGATTTATTTGACCAGTTACAGGGTGCACAAGTGTTTTCCAAGATTGATCTCAGATCGGGGTATCATCAACTGAAAGTCAAACCGGAAGACATTGATAAAACTGCTTTCAGAACGAGGTATGGCCATTATGAATTTTTAGTTATGCCGTTCGAGTTCTGAATGCCCTCTTTGCATTTATGGACCTCATGAATGTAATTTTAAACCATACCTTGATGATTTTATTGTGGTATTCATTGATGACATCTGATTTATTCTAAGACTAGAGAAGAACATGAACACCATCTCGAGACTTGCCGCAAACCTTAAGAGAATGTAAACTGTATGCTAAATTGTCTAAATGTGAATTTTGGCTTGATCATGTGATGTTTTTGGGGCATGTTGTTAGCAAAGATGGAATTTCTGATCCGTAAAATTGAAGTCAGAGTGAACTGGCCTAGACCAACCAATATAACTGAAGTCCGAAGCTTTTTGGGATTGGCCGGATATTACAGAAGATTTGTCAAAGACTTCTCCAAAATTGCCTTACCACTGACTCAGTTGACACAGAAAGGGATATCATTTGACTGGACTGACCAAAGGGAATCAGCATTTTAAGAATTGAAAACTAGACTTGTGACTGCACCGATTCTGACTCTACCTTCAGGTACGGATGGTTATACTGTATTTAGTGATGCTTCTCATAAAGGTTTGGGATGTGTTTTAATGCAGAATGGGAGAGTTATTGCTTATGCTTCCCGACAGTTGAGATCACATGAAAAGAACTACCCAACCCATGACCTAGAACTTGCTGCAGTAGTGTTTGCACTGAAAATTTGGCGTCACTATTTGTATGGAGCATCATGTGAAGTGTATACTGACCACAAGAGCCTGAAGTACTTTTTCACTCAGAAAGAACTGAATATGAGACAGCGGAGATGGCTTGAACTGATAAAAGATTATGACCTACAGATTTTGTACCATCCGGGAAAAGCCAACACCGTTGCCGATGCATTGAGCCAAAAGTCAATTGCCAACTTAGCTTGTTTGCTGACTGGACAGAAAGAATTGCTTCATGATCTAGAAAAGTCTGAAATTGAAATTGTTTTGAGAGAACAAGGCGGAACCTTAGCTGCTATTTCTGCTCAACCAGCATTGATTGAGGAAATTAAAGAAAAACAACAACTGGATGATTTCTTGAAAAAGGTTATTGAAGAAAGAGATTCAAAACTGAGACCGGGGTTCAAATTTGAGAACAATGTTTTGAAATTTCAAGAAAGACTGTGTGCAAATGACCTTGAATTAAAAAGAAGAGTTACGCAAGAAGGCCAGTTCAAGTTTTCGATTCACCCAGGAATCTGAAAATGTACCAAGATCTCAAACAAATTTCGGTGGCTGGGAATGAAGAAGGAAATTGCCGACTTTGTGTCCAAATGTCTTCACTGCCAACAAGTCAAAGCTGAACATCAACGACCCGCGGGCTTACTGCAACCCTTACCCATACCAGAGTGGAAATGGGAGCATATCACGATGGATTTTATCGTTGGATTACCTCGCTCCAGAAAAGGTATGGACTCTATTTGGGTTATTGTTGATAGATTGACTAAATCTGCACACTTCCTACCTGTCAAGACAATTTATAATGCAGACAAATTGGCTGTTATCTATATTGACGAAATTGTGAGATTGCATGGAGTGCCTGTATCTATTGTTTCTGACAGGGATTCGAAGTTTACATCGAGGTTCTGGCAAAGCCTCTGAGACCGTGGTAATCGAATTGAAGCTGAGTAGTGCCTATCATCCTCAGACAGATGGCCAGTCAGAAAGGACCATCCAGACTCTAGAGGATCTGTTGAGAATATGTGTCCTTGATTTTCAGGGGAACTGGAAAAGTCATTTGCCGTTGGCTGAATTCGCCTACAACAACAGCTACCATTCGAGTATCGGAATGGCGCCTTTCGAGGCATTGTATGGCAGAAAGTATAGATCTTCAATTTGCTAGGCAGAAGTTGGAGATGGGCCGTTGCTTGGGCCTGACGTTGTTTATGAAACGACTGAAAAGATAAAACTGATACAGCAAAGACTAAAAACTGCACAGAGTAGACAGAAGAGTTATGCAGATATTAGAAGACGAGATCGAGAATATGAAGTGGGTGATCACGTGTTTGTGAAAGTGACACCAATGAAAGGCCAGACTCGTTTTGGAGTCAAGGGCAAGTTAGCGCCGAGGTATGTCGGACCGTATCAGATTATTGAGAAAATCAATCCGGTGGCGTATCAAGTTGCGCTCCCTCCTGAAATGGAGCATATGCACAACGTCTTCCACATTTCGATGTTGAGAGACTATCTTCGAGATTCGTTTCATGTGATTGAGCCTACTCGGATAGTGCTTAGTGATGACTACACTTACGAGGAACGGCTTATACAGATTGTGAACCGACGGATCAAGAAACTGAGAAACAAAGAGATCCCGCTAGTGAAAGTTGATTGGCAGAACCATGGTGGTGTGTATGCCACTTGGGAAAGGGAAGATGACATGGCGAAAAGATATCCTGATTTGTTTCCATTGGACCCTGTTTTCTTCCAGACTGAAGGTAACTCGAGTTTAGAGGACTAAACTCCTTATAAGAAGGGGAGACTGTAACAACCCTCGCTTTGATTACCGATTAACCACTGAATTACGTACTGATTATTGCTAAACCGAACTGATAATGACTGATAATTGAATTAACTGAAGTACTGAATGGACTGATTAAAATCGAAACTGAAATTGAATAAGTTTATCTATTGAATTGCATATTGCATCTGTTTGATTGATTGATTATCTGTTTGAATTCATATGTTTAAACTGTTAATTGAAGGCCTTATCGGCGGCCGAATTAGGAACCGTTTAGTGTTTTGTAATCAGGAAAATATTTGTGATTTAGTGGTATATTTATCTAAAATGTGATTAGGTATGATTAAACTAGATTAAATATTGTCATATTGCAAACTTTGGCTTAATTACCATGTTGCCACCTAGTGGGCCACTACACCACACCTTGCACAAGACTTGGTCTTGCATTATACAACACTTCTTTAGCACATTTGAGTCCACCACCGAATATAGAGAGAGAGAGATTAGGGAGTGAGTGTTTTCATCTTGTGTTCATAAGAATTGCTTGAAGAAATTGAAGGGTAGTTGCTAATTGAGCTCATAAACCTTGTAATTGAGACTTAGGTAAGGATTTTGCCTTCTTAATGTTGTGTTTAAGCTAAATCTTGCATGTTCCATGGCAAATTGTGGGGCTAAGCCATGTTTTAAGTTCTAACATGTTGAAATAGAGCATAATTCTTGCATGCATGTTGGTATTGTTGATTTTGGAGTGAATTCATGTTGGAATTGGACATGCATGTTCATGATCATGTTTAAATCTATGTTCTTCTCTTGTTTTTCAAAGTATTTAGCTCATTAGAGCATCACATTGGAGCTTTAAATTGATTTGATTGCATGCATGTCATGTTTGAAGGTTGTTTATGCATGTTCTTGAGAATTAGTTTAAAATTGAGTTTAATTGAAACACCCTTGGGCCTTGATTTCTTAAATTGAGCTTTAAAACGTGTTATTCTATGTGTTTGAAAGAGTTTTCCAGAAAATGGGCCCAAGAGGATCGAGTTGGGAGCATCAAACTTGAGTTTTGAACTTGGAACACAAACCTGGATTTTCCAGATTTTTGATGTCCGCTCGAGCGGGGAATTCATGCTCCCAAAGATTTTCTTGACTTGTTTCTGATCCGCTCGGCGGAGTGTTTCACGCTCGAGCGGAGAAATCGAGCATCCAGCATCTTGCACCATTCATCAGTCCGCTCGAGCGGTGGAATGTACGCTTCGGCGGTACCTTTGTTTTGTCCGCTCGGCGAAACTCAAGGCCGGCGAGGCCCTATTTCACTGAAAATTTTGAAACTGATTTCTGTGCACATCTTTGCATCCTCATCCCATCCTAGGCATTCTTAGGCCTAGTTTAAGGCATCTTAATGAGGATTTAGACATAGAATCACACCAAGGGAATTTAGGAATTTAATTATCATCCTTTCGACTGTGAACTTAGTGTGTGTTCTATTTGTTAACTGTTTAGGGTTGGCTCTCGGGGACGCGCTCTAGCTGCTATTAGCCCAATCTCTGTGAGTAACAATTGTGTAAAGATATGTTCAAAATGATTATCTTTTGAATACTGAACTGAATTGTTTATTGAACTGATATCGTTGACTGAATGAATGTATGTCCTGTATTCTGAACTGTATTGTGGCATCCTTAGCATTGACTGTTACTGTTACAGAGCTCTGTCGGTCCCCTTGTGGAACCATCTTGTTCTTGTTGATGGCCATCATTCTTGTTAGTCTGTTAAGACCCGGTCCTTTTGGACCTACTGTTTATAGGCTAACGGATGTACCACATATGACTGATTGACTGAAATACTGAAAGACTGAAATACTGTTTAATGAACTGATTTCATTACTGTAAAATGGAAGGATCTAACCATGGATAAGAAGCAAGGTGGGCTAGGCATAAAAGACTTAAGAATATTGAATAATAGCTTCCTTGCTAAATGGTGGTGGAGGTTTGGGAAGGAAGACAGCTGATTATGAAAACAAGTCATTTGCAGCAAATATCAATCAAAATGAGGTAAATGGTTTCCATTCCAGGTGGAGGCAAACAATATCTCAAGAGTTTGGAGTGACATTATTCTTGTTAGTGATTCTAATATAAGCTTGTTCAATTATTATTTGGAAAATGTTGAAATTAAGATTGGTAATGGTGAAAGAATTAGTTTCTAGGTTAATAATTGGATGGGAACCAGGTGCTTGAAGTCCCAATTTCCTAGACTTTACTATTTATCAGAGGATAGAGGCATCACCTTGTAGTTGTAGTTGACTAGGGCTAGTCATCAAAACAATTGGGATCTTAGCTTCAGAAGGCCCTTATTGGCATGGGAGGAGATTGATCTGCAGAGATTAAAGGTGGTCTTAGGTGAGGGCCCTTCATTAAGATTGGAATCTATGGATATGTTTTGGTGGAAATATGATCTTTCAGGTATGTTTACTATCAAAAGTGTTGTTAAATGGTGTGAATCATTGAATGGACCTCCTTTGGTAGTTACTGATTTGATTTGGCATAATCCCTCTCCTCCTAAAGCTCAATTTTTCTCTTGGTTAGCTTGGAAATGGAGGATAAAGTCCTCTGACTACTTACATAGAATTGGCATCCTCAATGTTACAGTTAGCTCTGGCTGTGTGTTTTGTCAAGTTGAGGTTGAATCACTTAACCATGTGCTGTTGTTGTGCTCCTTTGCTTGGAAAGTTTGGTCCAACCTAATGAAGCGGTGGGGTTTGCATTGGGTATCCCTTAGTTCAGTAGTCATATTAATGCACTGGTGGCTGGGCTGGAAGTTTAAAAAAAAGGAAAAACAAGTTTGGAGATCAATTCTGATTGCTGGCTTATGGTCTCTCTAGAAATACAGGAATGATTATCTGTTCAATGGGTAGTAGCATACCGGTGACGATCTCTGTGAGCTTATTAAAGTTAGAGTGACTCTTTGGATGCAATTTCACTCAGTTGGGCAAGGGTATACAGTGAATGAGTTTGTGTTTAATACTCGTGAAGTTAGAAGCTGCTTGTAGTGTAGTTGGTAGGGCCTTATAGTGGAGTTGCTGCTGCTATGTCTCAGATTCTGTTAATCTTACTCTTTTGTTGTTGGTCTGCTCTACTCAACTGTGGACTACTATGTGTCTTGTTCTATTTGCTACAGAGTTGCTGTATGAGTTACTCAGCTATGGACTACTATTGCAGTGTAAGATTGAACAGCTAATGTGAACTGCTATGGAGTTGTTCTATTTGTTCTGTTTTTGTTCTGATTTTCACCTTTAGTTCTGTTTTTGTTAGTTGTGGCTGGTGTATGCCCGTTTTAGACTTTTTTTGTTGGTTGCTACCGCTTTGGCTTGGTTCAAGCTCTTTTGTTGACCACTATGCCTGTGGATTGCTTTGAGTCATGTTCTTTTTGCTACAGAGTTGCTACATGAGTTAATCTAGTTGCTATGTGTCATGTTCTATTGGCTACATAGTTGCTACAGAATGGAGGTGTATGGTTAGGTGGTTTGCGACAGAGTTGTAGCTGGATTGCTGCTGCTGTGTAATTGATTGCTACTGGTATATGATGCTATATAGGTTGAAGGATTTTCAACCAAATCTGGGCGATCTGAGGATACTAGTTATCCTTGGTTGCATAAAGATGCACTTCTTAAGACTTAGTCCTCTGGTTGATGCTTCTGGAGAGTATCTATCTGTGTTGTTTTGCTTAGATCTACTATGGCTTGCTGTCTTGTTTTGCTTGTCCCCTCTTCGATTGGTTTCTCATCAACCTGTTGGCTTGAGCTAGCAGATGATTGTGCATCCTCTTTGGTGCCAACCTAATTGGGATTAGGGTGGTTTACAATGATACTTTTTGCTCTTGCCTCCCCTCTTTGTTGATGATGTATTTTTGTTGTGTTATCATCAATAAAGTGTTTTCGATTTTGCTGATAAAAAAAAAAATCACCTCAAATCAAACATTATGTTTGTTTTCAGATTGTTGTGATGTGATACACCTGATGTTCAATTTATATCACTCAAATGACAATACTAATTAGTAATTGGAAACAAACATGTTCTTTTCTCTTATAGATTTAGATTATAGGTAAGTCCTTAGGCTGCTCTTTTTTTCTTTTTTCTTTTTTATACCTGTTTCTTTCACTATATTTTTCTTAACAGCCATGATTTAAGCAATTATCTACCTTTTTTTTTTTTTTTTTTTGGGTTCTAAATTCAGCTTGATGCGCAAGTCCAATGCAAGAACAATTTTTTTTTTTTTTTTAATTATTCATGAATAGGGTTGCAAACAAGCTGAACTTTATTGAACTCGAGTTCAGTTCATTTTCTTATAGAGCTTGTTTATTGAGCTCAAGTTTATGTTGATAAGTAATTGGGTTAGAGCTCAGCTCAGTTCGGCTCGACTCGATAAATTTTTTTAAATATTATTTATATTATTTAAATAAAAAATATTATTATATATATATATATAAATATATATTTATTATATAATTTAAATAAAGATAAACGAGCTGAACTTGACAAGTCGAGCTTATTCGAGTTTGAGCTCGGCGCATTTATTCAATGAGCCCTTAACGAGCCGAGCCGAGCCGAGCCGAGTCGAGCTTGTTTGTGAATAGTTTGGTTCATTTGTAGTCCTATGATCAACAGTTACACTGAGTCCACAGGAAAATTGATAAAGAAATAATTACAAAAAGAGAGCTTATGGACATGGATTATTTACAGGAATTTTTTTTAAAGTTTTTGATATTAAGATTTTATAAGATAAATGACATATGATATTTTCATAGTAGTTGGGGTTCTTCAACATTTTCATAAAAAAAATTCAATACAGAGAAATTTCGCCTTAACACAAAGAAATTTTAATTTTCATAGAGAAATTTCTCTGATTTCACTAAGAAATTTTGAAAAATATCTCTGGTATAATCATAGAGAAATTTCTTCAACGGACTTTAGCTAATAAAAAAAAAACACACACATATTCTTTTACTACCCAAAGTTGAAGAAGGATGTTTCACTAATTTTTTCATTATTTACTCATACATTGTGAGTGAAAACTATTACTTATCTGCCACATGTTTTTATAGTAAGAAAATTTTGAGATCTTTTAATTGTTTGTTTTGAATTTCATTTGTTATTGGTAATGATACTAAGAAATTTATCAAAGTGATTACTGATTGGGACATTTTGATTTTTGTTTGTGAATTTTGATTTATTTTTAGTTTATTTGTGTTAATTTATATTAAAATATGATGTGAGAAGCGTAAGTAATTGGATTATATTTTTTATAATAGTTTTATAGTGATACATTTATCATTAAAAGTTGGAGCATAACTTACTGGTTAAGACCAGACCAGCTCATAATTGTTCCAAATTACTACAATAATAATAATAATAATAATAATAATAATAATAATAATAATAAGAGTGAATTACAGTGATCTCCCTTGAGATTAAGAGAAAACACAATAAGTTCACAAATTTTGAATAATTATATTGCATTTTATTGATATTTTAATTCATATAACACTTAATCTATTTTTATCAATAATTTATTAGTTATATAAATGAAAAAATAATGTTGTCACATGTTTTACACGAAAATTTATAATTTACGTTATTTACTTTTATATTTTCATATCATTTAGATTAATTTAAATTTATTTAATTTTATTAAAATAAAATAAATATAATTATATTAAAATTATGAGATTTATTATAACTTTTTTCACACTTTTGTTAAGGTCAGTGTGATCTACCACCAAAAAAAAAAATTTGTTATTGGCCAGTTTTTGGGAAGAGCTCCGTCTTGTCCATGATAGTCCGTGTAGTCCAATCACGTGGGTACAATACAATTCTCACTTTTATTATCTAAATTATTTATTGTATGGAAAGTGAAAAATTCCCCCAAAAAAACTCTCCCTAATCTCCTTAATTTTTATTTTTGGCAAATTATTTTTTTTTTCTGTTTTTTTTTTACTTAAAGTGGAAATTCGGGGGATTCGGGGCTCCCCCATTCGAGCCCCCAATCAAAGCCCTTATTGTATATAGACTGAGTAAGGATTTTGTAAAATTTATAATTTGATCTAGTTTAGTTTAATTTGGTAAGTTTAGATTAGTTTTTTTAAATTTATGGTTTGATTTCGGATTAAAAATTTAAAATTCATAGTCCACGAATCAATTCTGGATTGAAATCGATCCAAACCGTATATAAATAGCTTACATTTATATTATACACCCTCCCGTATAGTATCTTTTTTTATTCCATATAAAACTTAAATCAAAACCTAAACTCACATAGTATTAGGGCTGAGTAAGGAATTCGTAAAATTCGTAATCTGATTCGGTCTAGTTTAATCCGATAGTTTTAGATTAGTTTTTTGAATCCGTAATTCGATTCCATATTGAAAAATTAAAAATCCGTAGTCTATGGATCGGTTCTGGATTGAATCTCATGGTTCTAGATTAGAACCGATCCAGACCGTATACAAATAACCTATATTTATATTATACACCTTTTCGCATAGTATCTTCTCTTGTTCCATATAAAATCTACACCCAGACCTAAACCCGCATAATATCTTTTTTTATTGTTTTTGTTTGTTGGTTTTTAATTTTAATTTGTAATAGTCTAAATACTTATGGTGGAACCAGTTTTCTTATTGTTATTTAAATTCTAAAATGGTATATCGCTATTATGAAAATACATGTGACTATTGTAAAACTAATATGATGCTATGTTTATATTTTTATAAAATTAAAATGTTTTATATATTTTTTTTGTTCTTTAATTATGTGAAACTGTGGTCCTAAACCCGTTCAATCCGTATTTAAATAGATTGGTTTCACGATTTAAATGGATTGAATTGATTTTAATTTTTCAGGAACCGTATGGATTGTTTCTAATTTTATCTCAATCTAGCACCAATTCGGATCATGCTCACCCGTACATAGTATCTTCTTTTATTATTTTTGTTTGTTGGTTTTTAAATTTAATTTGTAATGGTCTAAATACTTATGGTAAAACCAGTTTTCTTATACTTATTTAAATTCTAGAACAATATGTCGCTATTATGAAAAGACATGTTGCTATTGTGGAATTAATGTGATGTTATGTTTATATTTTTATGAAATTAAAATGTTCTATTTTTTTTTTAGTTATTTAATTATGTGAATCTGTTATCCTAACCGGATCAAATTCGTGTTAAATGGATTGGTTTGAATTGGTTTTACGATTTAAACAGATTGGATTGATTTCAATTTTTTCTTTTACCCTAATTCAAACCAAACCGAACTATGCTCACCTCTAATTTTATGTCTCTATTTATAAATTATGTATAAAACATTTAAATTAATTGGACAATGTAATTTATCAAATTTGTCAGCCAAACCAAATGAATGGTCTCTATTTAAATTATTATTATTTTTGTTCATTTATTTACTAAATTAAACATCCCATCCCATTATTTATTTATTTATTACAAATGTGATGAAATGATATATTTACAATTATTAGATGAATTTAAATTTTTTTTATACATGATTTATGCACAAAAATATATATAATAAACAATTTGGGTTAAAAGAGTGGATACGGTACGGGCCAAATTGCACGATCCTGTCAACGTCATGGACTGAAGATTATTATTATTATTATTTTTTGTTATTGTCCATTTAGTTACTATTAAACACCCCATCCCAATGGGTGATAGGGACCTATTTCTGGTTTGACCTCCTCCTTTTTCTTCTTTTTCTTCTTTTTTTTTTTTTTTTTTTTTCTTTTTTTTTTGGAGTATGCCCTTTTTGGGTAACTTTTTTTTTGTTTTTTGGGGTTAAATTATAAAAAATTTGTGTTCCCCTCAGGCTTCTGAAGTGCCTGGCCCCCCAAACGGGTGCAAAGTTGACTGACTCCAGTAGAAGGCCACACATGGTACTGGGCTTGGCCCCACTTTCAGGGCTCATGTATGGTGGATACACCTCACAGTGGGCTTATGAGCTCTTACCACACAAAAATATAGAAATGGATAAATAACATCACCACATGAAAATGTTTAAAAGTCTCATTTTTTTAGAAACACTTATTTTTTTAGAGATTCTCATAACTTTTTTTAGATCTCCATCATTGATGTATGTGTGGGATCCACTCGTGTATGTGTAGGACCTACACCATCAATGGTGAAGATCCAAACAAGGTTGTGAGAGTCTCCAAAAAATAAGAGTCTCAATCATTGTTGAAATAGGGCTAGGCTTGGCCGTGCTGTTGGGCTCGTGGAGCTTATCACGGGTTCTGTTTTGATAATTCAAACCGTCAATATGTAGAACTCGTTGAGTACCTCATTCCTACAAAAAATCACATTAATTAGATATCAATAATCCCTTGATCAAATCATATTTCTATCAACGGTAAATACGATTTTTTTTAAAAAAATTGTTGATAGAATCTGATTCAATCAAGAAGCTATTGATATCCGATCAACGTAATTTTTTATACAAATAAAATACTCGACGAGTTCTACACATTAAACAGTTCGAGTTTAATGAAATAGAACCCATAATGGATCTTATAAGCCCGAACAGTATGGTTTAATTCACTATGTAGACTAAAGAATCTGATTCCTTCAAATATAACACATAGCATGACCCCTAGACAAATAGTTATCCTATCATATTATATAATGTCATGTCATGTTATGTTATTAAATTTTAGGATAAATTACAATTATACTCCCTGAGGTTTGTTTAAAGTATAGATTGCTCCCTATAGTTGAGAAAATTACAAATACCTCATTGTTAGAATTTTTTATTTAATAGAATTAACTAAAAAAATGAAATTCATAATTGCTCTCTTATACAATAATAAAATTACCTAAATTATTAATTAAAACATATTTCTAATATCATTAAAAACTATTAATTAACTTAATAATTTATTAATAAAAATGACAATTTGTTATGAAATTAGAAACCTCAAGGGGGTGGAATGTAACTTTCAGAACCACATGAAGTAATTCGTATTTTAATTAAATCTCAGGAAGTGTATTTATAATTTATCCTAAATTTTATTGGGATGTTTAGAAATCATATGGTTTTATTTGATTTGTTGAAAAAATAATTAAAGCTCCAGTTCGAAGTAACTAGCAAATGTTGATTATAGTTCAATTTTCAGATTAAACTCAAAACAACCAAATCAAACCATTCTTTAAAAATATGATTTTTTACACTTTCTATATTATTAAAAATAACATTTGTGTTGTATTTAGAATATATTATAAAAAACTTGATGTATTTTAACATATTTTTAAAAGTTGGACGCAAGAATATTAATAAATTTTTAACCATTTTTATTGGTAGAATCAATATTTGTTGGACTTGATAATTTGACAGTATGTATATACTGATAAATTGTTTTTAACTAATTGAACCATTTTTTACGCACTACAAGAAAAGATATTTTTGGCGATTACCTATTTTTTTTGGTCGTAAATAGTTCACTTTCTGTGACTAAAATTTAACTTTTGGTGACCACAATTTTTTGGGCGCAGAAAATCACCTTTTGGGGACCAAAAAAAAAGTTAATAGCGAAAAGTATACCTATTGGCGACCAAAGGCTTTTTCGGTCACGGAAGATCACCTTTTGGGGACCAAAAAAAAAAATTGGTCACGGAAAGTATACCCTTTGGCGACAAAAAAAAAAAAGTTAGTCGCGGAAGATTACCCTTTAGCGACAAAAAAAAAAAAGTTGGTCGCAGAAAGTATACTATTGGTGACCAAAGGCTTTTTTGGTCGCAGAAGATCACCTTTTGGCGACCAAAAGAAAAAGTTGGTCACGAAAAATATACCATTGGCGACCAAAGGCTTTTTTGGTCGCGGAAAATTACCCTTTGGCGACCAAAAAAAAGGTTGGTCACAGAAAGTTATAGCGGGATAAATTTAAAAAAAAAAGGATAGTATTGTAATTACATGCTATTTTTTTTGTTTAGACATTAAAAGTTTTATAAAATAATATATAATCCAATTTTTATGGGTTATAATTTTTTTTGCCAAATATGAACAAAAAGCTTTTATTGGTAGAGTGAATTGGGTGCATGGTGACTCCTTGGTCAGGAGTTCAAGTCCTAGGCAGCACAAAAGAATTTTTTTTTTTGAGTCAAGGCGCTGACTTTTGGCGACCAACTTATCTTTGGTCGTTAAAAGTTTACTTTTGGCTAATATGAATTAGACTTTCTGCGACCAAAAAAGTTGGTCGCGAATGGTCCCTTTTAGCGACCAAAGGCTATTTTGGTCGCAAAAAACTATCTGTGACGAGGCTTTAGCGACCAACTCGCGACCAACCTATTTTGGTCGCGAAAAGATTTTAGCGACCAAATATGATACTTTTCGCGACCAAAATGTTAGTCACGGAAAATGTTTTTTCTTGTAGTGATGGTTGGTTTTGATTTTGCACTACAATATATAAAAGTTTTAGGAACTAATTTTTTTTTGTCTTAAAAATTTTGTTGCAAAAAATACTTAACAATTCTTGTCTTCGCGAAGATAGTTACTACTAGGTCGTCTCAAAAAATAAAAAATAGGATTTTTAGCGACAAAATTTTAAAAATATGATTAAAGATGATTTGGTCCAAAAAATCTTTATTTTTTGAGACATAAATTTTGGTCCCAAAAGAAAAATAATTCATCACTAATGTCTAAATTTCATCGCTAAAAATATAAGAACGATATTTTTAGCAACAAGAATATTTGGTCCCTATAAAGTTATTTTGTCTTTAAATTTGTCTCTAAAACCTTAATTTGTTATAGTATAGTTTCGAAAATATTACAATTTAGTTTAATTCCTAAATTTAAAAAATAACAATACCACTCATTTTTTTTTTTTTTGGTAATCAAAATAACAATAATACAAATTCAAAAAAAAAAAAATGGTATTTAGAAAAACACATTAATAAATCACAATCATTCTAAGTATGACCCATATTTCACCAACTATTTTTGATCAGCAAAAAGATCTACTTTATTGATGAAAATTCAACAATACAGAAGAATACATCAACAAAGAAGGAAAAATTTCACCAACTATTTAATATACACTACAAATCTTATTTTGAGTTAAATTTCATGACAATGGCACATAGCATTTCTAATTTCATCACCTATGAATTTTTACATTTATTACCTAAACAATAATATTTATCGTTTATTTTTAAAAATAAATGTGATTTAAACATATAGTTATCGATATTTAATATTCACTCATCTTGATTTTTTATAAAAATATTATATTCAACAAGTTTTAAAATGAACGAGTTAAATGAGTCCTGAAACGAGCCCACTAGGCCCAACTATTTAAGGGGGTACTGCATAGGATTGGGTGGTTCCGTTTGTGCCAATCTAGTTGGAATGAGTAGATTTTTACTATGATACTTATAGTACTCCCTCTTTTCTTTTTCTTTATCTTTATTAATATATGATATAAAGAATTTATTTTTTATTCTAATTCAATGTAATTTTCTATTTTGCTGATAAATAAAATAAAAGTTAGATGGTTAACTAAACAGAATCTAAGTCATTATTTGGAATTCATATAGCAGGCTAGTCCTCTCCTCTTCATATATATTATATATACGATACAATATATTTGTATTTAATCATGTAGCTCCTCAATAAGTCAGATCACATGGCCTGCTCCCATTCAACACATCAAACGGCCATGATAAAAACCCACCAAATCATCAAAAGATCAACAGTCCTAGGATCTGCCCAACATCAAACTTCAAGATTGCCGGCCGTTATAGTGTTTTAGGTGTGAAAAATAGGCCCCAAAATGCCTTTTGTTTCTCATATGACCGACCACTAACCCTCAGTTGACCTGCCTTTGCTCCCACCATGTCTTCCCTCCTCACCTTCTCTCTATAAAAACCTAGCCATTTCAAACAACCATTAATTCAATCCAAAAAAAAAAAAACCATAACCAAATTGTAGAAAAATTGAATACCCATCTCTTGAAATGGAAAAGGAAGGGCTTGGACTAGAGATCACAGAGCTCAGACTCGGTCTTCCGGCCGGTAACCCTAGTTTTTCAAATAAGAAAAATGAGAAGAAGAGGGTGTTTTCGGAGATGTCCGGTGATCGAAAGAGTTCTACTGGAGAAAACAAGATGGAGAGAAAGAATCAGGTTGTTGGGTGGCCACCGGTGTGTTCATACCGGAGAAAGAACAGTTTTAATGGCATTGAAATGACGAAAATGTATGTGAAAGTTAGAATTGATGGAGCTCCTTTTCTTCGAAAAATCAATTTGAGTTATCATAATGGGTATAGTGATCTTGCAATGGCTCTTGAGAAGCTCTTCGGTTGTTTTGGCATAGGTCAGTGTTCTCATTTCCTTAGTTTTGCTTTTTTATCTTTTCATATTTTTTAGGTTAGTTGTGATTATTAAAAAAAATAATAAAGTGTAATTATAGTGCAGTGTTTATTATGAAAAGTTTATTCATGTTGTGAGTATGCCCTTTTTAAAAATCTATAATGTAGCAACTCCATAATAATATATAACCAGACACTATAATTACACTTTAATTTTTTAGGTTAGTTTTTTAAAACAATAATTTTTTTTAAAATTTTAATTGGCAAAAAAAGATAATATTATTGATGAATGAAAATGATACAACGAACTCACTCTACAAGACATCAATAAGTAAACACTCTAAGTTATGCATTTATCATTCTTACTAGAAGTGAAAATGTTTTGTACGTCCTTTTTTGGATTAATAAAAACGCTTTGTGGAAAAAAGAACAAAGTTAGTCATTCGAAAATGAGAAAAGTTAGGCATGATGAAATTTTTTTTATGAAAATAATCATGAAAAAGTTATGATCTTTGGATTATCTTGATTTGTGTGTGGTGCTTTATTCTAAGTTTAATCCAAAGGTCACAAAACTTTAATGATTATTTTTATGAAAATTTTTTCATGATACCTAACATTATTGTTCGAAAATAGTAAGGGACGGCAATTTAAATGCACATAATTAATTTGATTTGTATTTTTCTTTTTTGTTTTTTTTTTTTTTTTGAGTAAAAGGTAAGAAAAGAAAAGTAGAAAAATATCGTTGGCCCGGGACCAACCAACATACACATACAAGATACAAAAACGAAAAATCAAAAGACAAAGCAAGATTAATTTGTTTTGTTAAATATTTAACCTGCCATATGTGTTATTTGGAAATGTTTTTCAAATTGTAATTTTTTTTTTTCCTTCAGTATTTAAACATTTAACAAGGCAATCCAGAATAATTACAAATAGGATTGAAAATAAAATTAATGAACTATCTCAACAAAGTTTGGCTAATAGTTGACAATTGAACATGAATGTTTTAGATTAAAAGTTTCTCTATGTATATAGCTTTAATATTTAGTATTTAGCTAGAAAATAATATAGCTTTGTGAAAACCTTAGTATTTTTTGGGATATATATGGGGTGTACAGTTGAGGCGTTGAGGAATGCTGACAACTGTGAATTCATCACCATCTATGAAGACAAAGATGGAGATTGGATGCTTGTCGGAGATGTTCCATGGGAGTAAGTCTCTCTCTCTCTCCAAATTCATTTGCAAAGTACTAATTAACTAAGCCATTTGTTGTATAATCCATGATCTAAGATTTATGATGCATTCAATCTATGACTATGATTTATTCAATATAGGACTATGATTTAACCATCTAAGGGCTAATCAAAGCACACATTTGATGAAAATTTAGTAAGGAAAAAAAAAAGGGAAAAGAATTCTGGTTGTGAAAATTGCCTTTTTTTAATGGATTAATCAAATTAATTGTTGGGTTAGGATCATCAATCCCCAAAAAATAGTTGTCTCTTGGTCCCATTACTTATAAACACATGTTCCTATTTTTTTTGAATTGTTAATTAATTAAAAATCAGATCATGTGGCTGTAAATGCTTGACATACGATTGACATATATGTATTTAGGAAAAGAAAGGATAATTTTATTCATTCACTAGGTAAACATCTTGATTAGTTATTTCAAAGGAAAGGAATTATTATTATTATTATTATTATTATTATTATTATTATTATTATTATTATTATTTGTTTTTCTTTGTTTTTGGCATAAATAAATCATGGGTCTACTATATACATTGGACTCAATTGATCACCCAAGTTTGTTTTTCTACCTTAAAAGGTAGAACTTTTAAATTTGTGTTTTGATTTTTGATTTTTGATTTGAAGAAAGATTCATAGATAAAAATAAAAAAGTAAGTAAATAAAATAGAAGTTAGATTTTTATCATGTTTTTCCTTTCTCCTCTCCTTTCTTTCCACATGTAAGATTCAAACACAATTTAACTGAATCAAGCAAATTTTCTATAATGTGCTTGTTGAAAGAATAATGTTATATGAACAAAATTTGTATAATAAAAACATCCATGTTCATTTGGTTTTAACAAAGTTAAAAAATTTGAACATATTTTTATCGGTTACTATTTTTCTACCACAATTTTTAGCTCATAAGCGGTTTCCTATGCGTTACAGTAAGTTTTACATTTTTTTTTTTTTCAAATATAGTAGGTTTTATTAGAGGGGTACGAGCTCCCCTAAACCTTTTGAAATTATCAATTAACCCCATATGTTATGAATAATTTTATATTACATATAGAATAATCGTTACATTTTTGAAAATTTCTTCTATCTTTCCTATATTGCATAAGTATTTTTATAACATATAAGATGATCTGATAAGAAACAGAGTAGTATGAGTCTTATCTGACCTACTTCAGCCTATGAGAGAGAAGCAGTCTCGGCACCACAACAGAGACTCGGCCACTGAGAATCGTGAAGATCTCGGCCATTTGCAGTGCCATCAGCCACAACAGACTCAGACTCGGCGGCATTCCCGGCTGCAGTGCACTTGCGTGAAGGCATTACATCAGTCTCAGCAGTTGAAGCCACAACAGAATCCACAGCTTAGTGTATCACATATAGCTGCACAGAAAGATAAATATCAGTGTTGTAATGGTGGTTAGTTTATGTTCAGTTAGTATCTGTTAGTTTAGAGTTTGTTAGGTCAGTTAGAATTTGTTATAACAAACTCCTAACAAACTCTTTTGTATTAGCTATAAATAGGTGTATGCCTAAATGTAATGGTGTGTGGTAAATGAAATATCAGTTTCTCATTTCTTGTTATGGTATCAGAGCCAAATAGCTCTCACGAGCAAGAGTCAGTCATGGCAGTTTCATCATCTTCTCTACCACCAAATCTTAGTCTACTGATTTCCAATTTTCAATCTCTAGTAACAGTGAAACTTGATTCTTCCAATTTTCTTATCTGGAAACATCAGCTTCAGAATGTGCTTAGAGCCACCGAAGTGTTTGATTTTGTAACTGGAGTGATTCCATGTCCAGCTCCACAGATTCTTGATCCATCTGGCAACAAAATTGAAAATCCAGAGTTTGCAAGATGGAAGCTCATTGATGCACATTTATTAAGTTGCATTACTGCAACTCTCTCCTCCTCTGTGTTCTCCACAGTTCTTCATTGCCAAACCTGTGCTCAAGTCTGGAGTGCTTTAGAGAAGAGATTTACCTCACTCTCTCGATCTCACATACATCAATTGAAGAATAAACTTCAATCAGTCACTAAGAAAGGCCTCTCAATGGAGGAATATTTGACTCAGATTCGCAATATTGCAGATCAACTAAGTCTTGTATCAGCTATGGTTGAAGATGAAGATTTGGTACTGTTAACACTCAACGGCTTACCAGATGAATATGCAGCTTTGAAAACTACTATTCGTGCCAGAGCAGAGGCAATTACTATGGCAGACTTGAGTTCACTACTGTGTTCTGAAGAAATCCATGTGGAAAATAAAACTAAACATGTGCTTAGTGATTTACCAATGGCTTTGTCTTTACCATCGACTCTGATCTCGGATCTCGCCGTATCCTTCATCTACTAGAGGATATTCATCTGGACATAGAGGTAGATATCAATTTCGTGGTAATAGAGGAGGAAGATACAGAGGACATGGACGGTATCACAGAGGAGGCCGATATGGAGGACAGTCAGGGAGATATGATAACAGACATGATAGTTGTTAAATCTGTGGGGGTCATAGACATAGTGCGTCTGAGTGTTGGTTTCAGTGGATTCCACCTATCGGCCTCCTCAGCTTCTTCTCCATCTAATTCTCATCTTTTCCACCTCATGCTTACTCACACCGCAAATCGGTCCTCTTCGATTCATCCACTCCATGGTACATAGACTTCTGCAACAAATCATCTCACCAATGATTTGGCTAATCTTCAACTCTATCAACCTTACCAAGGCTCAGACCATGTCACTGTTGGTAATGGTCAGACTGTTCCCATTCAACACATTGGTAAGGGATTACTCCCTACTCCTCAGTATTCTTTTTCTCTCAATAATCTTCTACATGTGCCTAACATTTCTGCTAATCTCTTGTCTGTTCATCAGCTCACCAAGGATAATAATTGTTCAGTTACATTTGATTCTAACTCCTTTGTGGTTCAGGACAAGCATACGAACCAGGTTCTGCATAAAGGACCTAATGTTCATGGACTCTACCATTTTGCTGATTCATCCTCTTCCATGATTCCTCAAGCTTATGTTGCTCAAGCAAAATCTCAAGTCTCTATGTCTACCTGGCATCAAAGACTTGGTCATCCTTCCACACTAAAATTTCATCATCTTCTTCAATACTTACCTGCACCTCTATCAAATAAAAATTGTAATTCATTAGCTTGCACTTCTTGTAGTGTTGCTAAGATACATAGGTTGCCTTTCAAGTTGTCTACTTCTACTGTTAATAAGCCATTTTCACTTGTGCATAGTGATGTTTGGGGACCATTTAATTCTTCTCTCAGTGGTTATAAATACTATCTTTTGTTTGTTGATGATTTCACAAGATTTACTTGGATCTATCCTCTTTATGTTAAGAGTGAAGTTTTTTCCACCTTTCTTTTGTTTAAAGCTTATGTGGAAAAACAATTTGATACATTCTTGAAAATTCTTCGAACTGATAATGGAACTGAGTTTGTTAATCATCAACTGGATAGATATCTTGCTGAAAATGGTATTCTCCATCATCTCACTTGTCCTTATACTCCGGAACAAAATGGCATTGCGAGAAAACATCAACACATTGTTGAGACAGCTATTGCTCTAATGTATCACTCTAGCATGCCTCTTACCTACTGGTTTGAAGCTCTAGCTACGGCTGTGTTTCTTATAAATAGGATGCCTAGTTTTTCTCTTCATCATAAATCCCCTTTTCAGTTACTCTTTCATGCTCTTCCAGATTATGAATTTTTCAAAGTCTTTGGTTGCCAATGTTTTCCATGGCTTCGCCCTTATATTGATCATAAACTTCAACCCAGATCTTCCCCTTGTGTTTTCTTAGGTTACCATCCTTCCACTAAAGGATACAGGTGTTTAGATCCCTCTACTGGAAAAATATATTTGTCTAGACATGTCTTGTTCAATGAAGCTTGCTTCCCATTTGCTACTCATACAACTACTCCTCCTACTCTCCATAATCTTACATCATTTTTCTGGTCTTCTTCTCAGTCTACCACCTCTACCAAACCTCTCTCTTCTGTTCCTTCCTCATCATTTTCTGCTCCTTCTATCGCTTCGCTACAAAGACTCCGCTTTCTTCCTTCGCAGCCTCTACAAAGACTGCCATCGTTATTCCTACCATACCTACTCCTATTTACGATGCCTGCTGTCATTGTTCCTATTTCCTCTTCTATTCCTATTGAATCCATTTCTATTCATCTTCCACCTCTTCCTTCTCACTCTACTTCTTTGAATACTCACCCTATGACTACTCGATCTAAAGCTTCTTCTCTTTCTCAGCACCTTGCAGCCCCTTCTTGTCATCTTACTCACACTCCTCCTGTAGATCTTACTTGTACTGAGCCTCAGAATGCTTCTCAAGCTTTAACTTCTCCTCTCTGGCTTAATGCTATGAATGAGGAGTTTCAAGCTCTCCATAATCAAGGAACTTGGACCCTTGTTCCTCCTTCTTCTACCAAATCTGTTATTGGCTGCAAATGGGTGTTTCGTATTAAAAAAAATTCAGATGGTACCATTGCTCGTTACAAGGCTCGCTTAGTTGCAAAGGGATACTTGCAACAAGAAGGAATCGATTATGATGAAACCTTTAGCCCTGTTGCAAAACAACCTACCATTAGGATTCTCTTGTGTCTTGCACTTCAAAATCAGTGGCCTCTCAAGCAGTTGGACATCTCCAATGCTTTCTTACATGGTAAGTTGGATGAAGAAGTATATATGTCACAACCTCAAGGGTTTGTTGATTCCACCTTTCCTCATCATGTGTGCAAATTGCACAAAGCTTTATATGGTCTCAAGCAAGCTCCTCGAGCTTGGTACTCCACCTTCTCATCTTTCTTACTTACTCAAGGCTTCTGTCATAGTTATGCTGATCCTTCTCTCTTTGTCAAAAAGACCTCTACTAGTATCACTATTTTGCTCATCTATGTAGATGACATTCTGCTAACTGGAAGTGATCCTAGTTTGATTCAAGCCTTACTTGCTCAGATGCATGTGGCCTTTGCCATGAAGGAACTAGGTGATGTATCCTATTTTTTAGGCATCTCTGTTCAAGCTCTTTCCACTGGTTATTTTTTATCTCAGCACAAATATGCTCAAGAGCTGCTCCATAAAGCTGGTATGAGTCATTGTAAACCCTGCTCCACACCTATTGCTCCGAAGTCTTCTGCTGCTCCTTCCTCCACTGATGTGCTTCCTTATGCACAGCCTTCCTTTTATAGAAGCATCGTTGGTGCTTTACAATACTTAACCATCACACGTCCTGACATTGCCTTTGCTGTCAATCAAGCATGTCAGCATATGCAAGCCCCAACTAATGCTCACTTTGCTCTAGTTAAACGCCTGCTCAGATATATTCAAGGCACTGCTTTTCATGGTCTTACTTTCAGAAAAGGGTCTTATGATCTCCATGCCTTTACTGATTCCAATTGGGCCGGGGATTGCACTGACAGACGCTCTACTTCTGGGTTTTGTATATATCTTGGCTCCAATCTTATCTCTTGGTCCTCTAAAAAGCAACCCACTGTGTCAAGATCGTCCACAGAGGCAGAATATAGATCTATGGCTCACACTACAGCAGAAATTTGTTGGCTGCAACAATTACTCAAAGAGTTATCTGTTCCTACTTCTGCTGTGCCTGTGTTATGGTGTGACAATGTTTCTGCTATGGCCTTAGCCTCTAATCCCGTGTTCCATTCTAAGTCTAAACACATAGAGGTAGACTGTCATTTCATTCGGGAAAGAGTGGTCTCTAAACAAATTTCGTTGGCTTATATCGCTTCTGATGATCAGATTGCTGATATCTTCACCAAGCCCCTTTCTTCTTCTCGGTTTCTTTATCTTAAGTCCAAGCTTCTGGTGCTTCCTAGCCCCATCATCTTGCGGGGGCCTGATAAGAAACAGAGTAGTATGAGTCTTATACAGCCAAATCTGACCACAACAGACTCGGAAGATTCCCGGCAAGATTGCAATGCTACCGGCCGAAGGCATTACATCGATCTCGGCATTGAAGCCTGGCAGAATCCACAGCTTAGTGTATCACATATAGCTGCACAGAAAGATAAATATCAGTGTTGTAATGGTGGTTAGTTTATGTTCAGTTAGTATCTGTTAGTTTAGAGTTTGTTAGGTCAGTTAGAATTTGTTATAACAAACTCCTAACAAACTCTTTTGTATTAGCTATAAATAGGTGTATGCCTAAATGTAATGGTGTGTGGTAAATGAAATATCAGTTTCTCATTTCTTGTTATGATCCCAAATTATTTAATATAATAACATATAATCCTATTGATCTTATTACTAACTAATATAAATTTATTAAATTTTCTCACTATTAATTTTTTTTTCTAAAATTTCCCTTTTGCTATTTTTTTTTTTTTTCTACAATTAATTTGACAACTCTTAAAATAAATTTCTGATTTCGTCTGTTGGATCAATGCAAAAACATTATCACATAGATAGAAAGTGTTTGGACGATATTTCCAAAGACGAATAGGTCTCATGTGTGTATGTATTGTATGTATTTCTTTCATTAATTAATCAATAATGAAAATAAGATAGGAAACTATTGATGAGGAAACTATTGATTGATTAATGAAAATAAGATAGGAAACCTTTCTAAAAAAATAAGATAGGAAATTTCCTTCATGCCATAAGGTTACATACTATTCATTTACAAACCCACTGTAACTTCACTTTGATAAGTCCAAACTCTCTTATTTCAATTTGTAGCAATTAAATCAAAAGTACTCTGTAAAAAAACTAAAAACAAAAGAAAAATGCTTCAGAGCTAGAATTTTCCGTGGCTCGAGTGGCCCGAATCCAAAATGACGTCGTTTTGGATTCCCCCACCCTCCTCTTTTATATCTGAAACAAAGGGAGAAAGGAAGAGAGAGAGAGAGAGAAGAAACGGGGAACAGAGAGGAAGAGAGAAGAGGATCGGTGCCATCACCGGCGCCCACCATCCTCTGTGTATACATAGATAGATCTGTTTGTGTATATACAGATCTATATCACTCTCTCTTTCTCTGTGTGTATCTATCTCTCTCTCTCTCTCTTGTTTTCTGTATCTCTCTGTGAAGTCTCTGTGTGATGATGATGATGTGTTGGTTGTTGATGATGATGATGATGATGATGTGTTGATGATGATTTGAATCTCTCATCTTCTCTCCTTTTTTCTTCTTCTTCTGTGAGTTACAAAAAGGATGAAAAAAAAAAAGGCCAAAACGACATCGTTTTAAGATTTCGGGCCATTCAAGTCACGAAAAATTCGAGTTACGTAGCGGGATTGAAAACAAAATTGGATCACCTCATACAAATCTGAAAGGGTACACTTGGCTTGCATATGCATGATTTTTAAGACTTTATGAGGGTACAATTGGGATGACTAATTTATATTCACATAACGTTCCAAACACAGAATATATAAATGTAAAATAAAAAAATATTCACATTTGTACATTCTGTAGACTTTTTCCAATTATGAGTGTTTGGTGTAGCTAATATAAGATGTTTACATATTTTTATTTTATTTATTATTATTTTTTTTTAGAGTTTGTGCCAAATGTTTTGGTTCAACTTTTTATTGCAGCTTATTAGATAAAAATAACTTAAATGAGTTTAAAAAATAGGATTATCCACAAATTGAGAAATGAGTACTTTTGACTTCCATTTTATGATTCTTTTAATTTATAAAAAGTTGCACTAAACAAAGCCTTATTAATCTTTTTATAATTTTAATAAACAAGCCTTATAATTTTAATAAACAAGCCTTAAATAAGTTGAAGGCTCAGGTCAATATAGTTTTTATAATATTTATAATTAAATCGACGTCAAGCACATATCAGCCATCATAACACCCAATTCGGTAACTTATTCCATTTTTCAAGTCCATATATATGAATCGATTATTTATATAAAAAAAATTAAATTAATTTAATAACTATAATCACGTGATTTCTTATATTTATTTTCTAAGAAATGAACCATTTATTTTAAAAAGTATAAATGCATGTCTATTTATTCAAAAATAAATATAATGAAATCATGTGCCCACAAATAGTTGATTAACTTGATTTTTTCATCGATGATTTACACAAGTACTTAAAAAAATAAATAAATCAAAATTATTGAAGTAACCCACATAGTCACCAGGATGATCTAATCTTGTAGAAAGACAAGAGACAATCCAGTCCCTAAACTAAAAGTAAGTTAGCTCAGTTGTTTGTACACTTCTATTGAGTAGGTCAATTATTGCATTAATTTAGCGAAGTTTGATAAATTCTCTCCTGGTATAGGGCCTCTTTAGTGTATTATTAATTTCTTCTTAATTGTGAGACTCTTTGTTGGATTGGTTGATTGTTGAGCTCGTTGTTTCTTCTCCCCATTACGAGGCTAATCGTTGTACAGTAATCGTTGGATAGGAGATTATACTGACTAGATTTTTATTTTTGAGGTCAACTTGACTTCTATAGTTGTTATCGATTGGCTTTAAAAATAAAAATCTAGTCGGTATCTAGCTCATTTCCTATTAATTGATAAAATTAAAAATAAAATAATACTAATATCTTTCTCATGAGCTAATTTATCTGCTATCCATTTTGCAGGATGTTTACTGAATCATGCAAGAGGCTGAGAATCATGAAGAGATCAGAAGAAGCCAAAGGCATTGACATTGAACTATATGCAAAAAACTCTCTGAAGGGGGGCTCAAAAGGTGGATGATCTTCAAATTGCTTGATTGGAATGGAGAATTGCATGATCTCTTGTCTTTCCCAGGCTTTTTTTATGCTTATTTTCATGGTGTTTATTTATGTTATAAGTAGATTTTTGTTGCTTTGATTAATTAATTGACTTGTGATGACTTTGATGTTAATTATAAGGTGAGAGACAATTAATTTGCCTCCTCACCTCACCATAGATTAATATGATTTATTTTACATATGTATTTAACATGACTTGATTATCAAATTGTGAACCAGTTTTACAAAAAAAAAAAAAAAAAATTATTCATTATTCATTGTTACTTCTAGCAATATCATAAATAGATCTTCATTATCTATGTATGTGAACTTCATGTGAGACTCATACGAATGAATGGTGAGAATTTGCTTGTGATATAGCCACGTCAGTGTCTATCACTAGTGGCTCTGAATAATTGCTTTTGTTCTACCTTATTCTACAGACACTGGCTAATGACATTTTTCTTTCTTTCTTTCTTCTTCTTCTTCTTTTTTTTTTTTTTTTCTTAAAGATATTGTGTGCTCCGATATTATTGGTTGGAATTTATAGCCAAATTGACTGGTGGCAAGTTATGATGAGTTTTACACATACAAATATTGTGACATACAAAGTTAAAAATAAATAAATAAATAAATAAAAAGAAGAAGAAGAAGAAAGAAGGAAAATCCTGATAGAAAATGTTATGTACTCACACAAAAAAACACAAAACGTGCCCACACAGATAAGATTTGGAGCACTAGCAATGGGCTAGGCGATGCCGCTGCACAGACGAGACAGGGGGTACAGGGACGGGCCTTTGTGGAATGGAGCTACATCTAAAGAGTTTAAAGTGGTTGACATGTATAGATTTTGTGATTCATTACAGGGTCCCCAACTCAATATTTGCAGATTTGTTTGGAATAATGATTTACCCCTTAGAGTTCAATTTTTTGGATGGTAGACTTGGAAAGATAGAATTGAAATAGCAGAGTTTCCGCACAAAATTGGTGCTCTGCATAACAATGTGTCCACTCTATTCATTTCTGCAAGAATGAATCTGAATCTGCCATACATGTGTTACTCCACTGCTCCTTTTCTTGGAAAGTTTGGTCTTAAATGTTGCAGTAGTGGGATGTACAGTGGGCATTACCTGGCACAATCGAGGGACTGTTCAATTGGTGGTCTGGTGGGAAACTTAAGAGGCTTGAAAAAAAAGTTATGGAAGGCTGTTCCTTTTGCAATACTGTGGTCACTGAAAATTGAGGAATGAATGTGTCTTCAATGGGGCTCAACCAAGATGCCCAGACCTGTGTGAAATTATTAAAATCAGGTTAGCCTTTTGGCTTAAAGCTTCAGTTAAAGGTTTACATTACTCAGTGAGTGACTTGGTGTACAATCTGAGACAGACAAGGGCCTGCATCTGAAATGTAGGTGGATTGAATAGCCTTGGTGGGGTTTTGCTTGAGTGCTGGGTTGGACTCTGTCCAACCCTTGATGTGGTGCTTGGATATGATTAAGTTAGCTTGTCGGTGTCAACCTAATTGGAATCGGCTTGTCTAGTAATGATGCTGGTTGCACCCATCCTTTCTTTATGCTTTATTGATGTAATAATCTTCTTTGTACATTTGATTTGTCATCAAGAAAGTTGTACTTTGATGATCAAATAAAAAAGATAATAGTAGATGTAGACAGAGTACTTAAATGCACTATGCATATTTAAACTTAGTATGGTATAAGCATAAATTTCATTAACATAATTTAAATTTTAAGCACTTTTTTTAAAAAAAAATTGTACATATATAGCGTTGTTGATCTTCATATATTGAGCCCTTGTAAGATTTTTTTTTTTTTTTAAACCGTCACTAAAGGGATCAGTTATCAGATCTATATGACTTTAGACTCCCATCTTTGTTCCAATCCACCTTATAGGAGATTAGCCTATACTCATCATTACTTGAGCCCATGTTATTGTTTCAATCATAATTTGGCATAACATATGTTTATGTACTACATGTTCATCATGTTAGCAATGTTATTAAATTCACCCAAATTAAATGTCATTTAAACTGTGTTTGTATTATAAATTTAGTATAAGGATTTAGAAAAAAAAAAAAAAAAAAAAGAAGAAAAAAAAAAAGTGAGTGAAATATGAATGAAACATAACGACATTTTATCCACATTTTTCTTTTTCTTTTTCAAATTCCTATTTGAATTTATGATCTAAACATAACCTTATTATGTATATCTTGTTCTTAGTTTATTTAGCTAAAGAAGGATAAAAAGTTATCTTGATGTCACGAGCATGTTTTGCCTTAACTGTTTGTCAACTAGTACTGGTTTTATATATTGTGTGAAACTTTGTCAAAAATCCAATTTATTAGTAAAGATTCGACCATAGTTTTGTTCGAAACAAAGACTGTCAAATTAGTCTAGGACATGAACTCAAAGTCAACTTATTTCCTAAACTTCTGATGATTGGTAAGTAAATAATGGAGAATCTGTGGAACTCAAACCATGTTCGGCTTTTATGTCATGTTCTTATATTCTTGGTGCAAAAACACATTCGTATTAAGGGGAAGAAATTAATGTTGTTTTTAATCTAAAGTTTCATTATTATTGATTTTGTATCTACCCTTTTTTCTTTTTTTCTTTTTTTCTCTCAACTTCTATTAAAATATCTGCAGGAGGTGGATTGGATTATTTTTATTTATTTATTTATTTATGATCAGCAAAATGAAACTTTATTAATGAAGAAAGCAATACATGCAAAAGTTTACAACAATAAAGAGGGAAGTGCAAAGAGCATCAACGCTAACCTTAACAATCCCAATTAGGTTGGCACCGCTAAGAAAGCACAATCATTTGCAATCTCTTGACCCAAGATTGATGAAAAACCAATCAAAAGGAACCAAAGGCAAGAAAAGAACAAAAAAACAAAACAATAAAACCATCATCAACAGAGCAAAAACCAGTGCATCAGCATTTCAACTCCTCTCTAGCTACAAAGATGCCTCCTGCACAGACTAGACCAATCAAAAAGACCAGCAACATATAGTAGGCCAAAAATAGACCAGACCAATCCTCTGAACAAACCAAACTAGATCAGCAACTTTTCACCAAGTCTTTTAGTAGACCTTAGACACATACCTTTACTACAAAACAGCAGCAGCATCACACAACACCAGCAGTAAACAAAAATAGCAGCAGTAAAAGACTAGTGAAGTGCTTAAAAAATCTTAACAACAGAGAACAAAAAGTAAAGAATTAGCAGCAAAGTGATAGCAGTAGAGTAAAAGACTACACCTTACCAAGCAATTGTTTTATGCCACCTGACTTGAGCCATTTCTGATACAAAACTTCGCCTAAGCAAAGCAATCCAGCAGCAGCCATCAAGATCAGCCAAGAAGCAAAACACCCAAAAACAGTAGCCAAACTCACCAACAATAAGAATTCAGCTAATAAAACAAATTGACATATGGATAGCTCAGCTCCCATTCCTAATGTAATATTGAACCTTCTGGTTTAATGTACACTTTCACACATATACCTCATCTACAGTTCATAAACCCCAGTCCTTGAGCCCAATCTTCCCACCCAGCAGCAGGGAAGCCTCCTTATAAGCCCAGAAGACCTCACACCAATGCAAACCACACTCCAGAGAAATCGAGGCCAACCCACAACAATATATAGCAGAACACACCAGAAAACAACACCAAGCTCTGGGCACACTCCAAAGACTTTTGCATTTGGTCCATATATTTCTTTATAGTAATCACTTGGATTTATTTTATATGTAAAGTATTTCACTACAACAAAATCACTTTTAGCAGCACTAAATGCAAGTCGTAGATATGCTTTTACAATGTGTAATGTAAAACCATATTATGACATGTCATGAAAAGTTATTCACTTCAACGACAATAATAACATATCTTTAAAAATATTTGAACAACGGACCTTATACGCCATGTTTAATATTTTTACAACTCATGTGGCATGTTGTTAATGTAAGGTTCAATCACGACGCACAATGGTAACTGTTAAATATTTAATACAACTGTTGCTTTTGCATGCCGTAGAATTTTTTTTTTGTTTAAATAAATAAATATATAAATGTATATATATTTAGCAAGTTGTTCATATCATCCTGCTCTTACTCCATTTCACCTGTTCAATACAATCTCAAAAAAATATTACAAATGTTCATTCTAACAAGCTTCACAAAACATGTGTATATGTAAACATCAATCACCAAAATATAGTTTTAAACATCAAAACATATCCATTGGTTCTAATTAAACATCCAAAACTATTTGTAGGTTCTAAACATTAAAAAACTATCCACGAGTTCTAAACCTCCAAAAACTATTTATATCTAGGTTCTAAACATCAAAAAACTATCCAAAGATTATAACTATCCAGAGTCCATTAGATTTCACTTTCAAGTTTTGTGGATGTCTACTAACATCATTCGTCTTCATTAATTATATGTTTCTACATAGAGGAAGGATAATAGAAAAATAAACGTTGATATCTACTTATTGGTTGTAAATTTCACAATTTCACTCTATCATCATTCCCCATTCTAAGAGTTCATTAGGACATCCCTTGCACCCTTGTACCACGTGTGAATCAGATTTCATAATTTAATTTTATCGAAGGTACAAAATTTAAATCATTGAGTAGTGATACTGATGGCAGAATAATAACCTAAAAAATGACACTTCTAAACAATAGAGATCAAAGCACATTCTTGAACACAACACAGAAATAAGATAAAAAAATCAGAGAAAATCTTGTCAATTTGGAGAATAATTCTAAGTTACTATAAAAACAAATTAAGTATATAAACTCTTCTCGAAACCTGTATTTTGACACTCCTATTTCAAGAAAACAAATAATGAAGATACATACATTAGAGTTGGGCATAGGATTATCTGATCCACAAAAACTGCCCAACCCGAGCTGCCTGCACCTATTTGGGCGGTTTTGCATAATTGTTAGGGTCGGATGAGGGTTAGAATTTTACTGTTTTGCGGGTTGTGGACGAGTTGCGATTTTTACTAGCACCCGCACTCAGCTGCCTACATTTTTGTACATTTTTTTTTTATATAATCTGAACTGTGAAATTTTCTTGTAAGTTTTGTAAGTGTGTAACCCTGATATTCTCTTTTTTCACTCACTTGCAAGTAAACAAATGTTTTGCAACTTGTTTTGCATTGTAAGTGTGGAAATCAACAAATACTAGTAACTTGTGATAAAATAAGTAAAATGGCTTATTCATGGTTATACTTCCTTATTTTTACTAGTTAGTGAGTTCAACAATCCCGAAAGTCAATTTTTCAGAAGAGATGTTTGTTTCATTTTTATTAAAACAACTATGGATTTTATTTCATTTATACATTTTCTGCAAAATGAATGTGAGTCAATTGATCAATCTTAACCTATGCTTATGGTCTATTTCCTTCTAAAAGTAAATTGGATAGATAGGCTGTAATTTATTTGGAATAAATCATTTGAAAAATAATTATTTTATGATAAGAAATATGTGATTTTATGACCCAAAATAATTTTAAGAAAATGGGAGAAAAATGTCCAAAAAGAATATTTAAAAAACGGAGAAAAACAAGCCCAAAAATAAATTTTTAAACAAAAAGCCTAGTCTGCAAACTGTCCGCACATCCGTAAACTCTATCCGCAGAAACTGCAATCCATACTACGGGCGATTGCGGGTTAACTTTTTCCCAAACTACAGACATACGGGATGGATCCAAATCACAAACCAAACCGTTAAAAACCGATCCATAAATATCCCTAACATACAAAAACTCTCTCTTTTTCTATTATTTATTGTACGTGCATTATATAAGTTCACATATAATATAGTCTGAGATAATTCATTCTTAGCTTATTCAATTCTTTGTACCAAATAATAATTTTATATTTATTTCAGTGATGGACAACTTTTGAGTTGTGAGTTTTTTTTTTTTTTTGACTGCGTAGTAGCGAGTTTGAAAGTCGTTTTGCATGTCGACTACTTCATATGCTATTTTGAACTTTTTATGTTAATATTTAATTTTTTATTCTTTATTAATTATTATTATTGTTATTATGTTTATTATATAAAAAAATCTTACTGAATTAATAACATAATTAACGTGACAAATGTGAACTCTTTAGCTTGGTTTTAGGTACGGACTCTATTCTACATGATACAAGTAACTATTTTGATAACTAACTAAATTACCATTTATTATTAAATACCGACCGGATGTGATCCGATCATTTAACTAATTCTTTTAGATTAGTTATGATTGATTCATATGATATGGTCAGATTGCTTAGACTTTTTTTTGGGTGAATAGATTGCTTAGACTTGTTCACTGTATTAGACAGGCACTTAATTCTAAAACTTTTACCATTTTTAATTTAATCAGTTACCCAAAACGCAATGAATGACAAATAATTTTTTGGGTTGTTGACAATCTGTCTGCTGTGAAATTGATTTATGAAAATGGATATCTACTTTGTTTAGTGAACTCCATTTGTTGCATTAAGAATAACCCTTTTATAATTTGAAACGTCAATTGTAAACAGAAAGTAAAAGGTTAACTGTTCTATGTTCTTACATCAACAATGCTACAAGGACAAACAAATATCTTTTAAAAAGAACATAAATAAATTAGAAAAAAATTACAATAAAATAAAATAAAAACTGACGGTCTAATCTCGTTAAAAAATCAATTTTTTTTTGAATTGTTTAAATTTAAATCATTAACTTTTTAAAATGATATCAATTCTAATCATCTATTTGTATTCATTAGTTATAACTAATAGAGACGGGACAATTTAGATAATTTAATCACTGTTTTTTTTTTTCATTACTATTGGCAGTCAGCTCGGCATTTTACTGTGGTCCATCATCACCCCTCATCTTTCCCAATCTACTATCACTACACCATCTTTTTTTCCCCATCCATTGCTACTCGTCCTTCCTTTCCTTAACCCACTATCACCCCTTTTATTGCTTCCCCAGTCCATAGCCACCGCTGTCGCTCAGTGTAGCACCCCATACATATAATTTCCCATTGAACAATTAAAAGAACATTCTCCACATAAACATAATTTCATTCAAATATTTCTTTTTCTCACTGAATTGTAGATTTTGTTTACAAAATTACAAAATATGGATCTCGGTTCAATGAGCTAGAGAAGATTACAAAACAATTACATTGTCTTCTGAGTTTACTAATTACATTGTGACATGTAATACAAAAATACGAAACTTAATATAAAAGTAGAAAAGGAGGTTCACCGTTACATTACAATTTCAAGTTCACAAAAGTTTAAATTTTGAAAAGAGGCAGTTTTTTTCCTTTGTCTTCATTGACGGTTATGGGGCTCTTCATTTCCTGAAATGTTAGCAAATAGGAATGAGCAATTGCCTAGTAGAGAATAACTTTGACCAAGTATATAAATATTTGTTTTAATTATGCATGATCTTAATAATGCCCATGGATTTTCATTGGTTTAGAAGTTATTACACAACACACAATTCAACATTCAATCTCCTCATTTTTTTGTCCTCACATGGATGGTCAGTGGACACCTCAAACCTTTTACTTTTGTTGTCCTCACACGAACTAGCTAATGGACACCTCACAATATCCCCACATTCGTCGCCCTCATGCAAACCGGGCAAGTGGGCACCTCAAACACATTCCCACATTCGTCGTCCTCACACGAACTGAGCAGTGGGCACCTCAAACACATTCCAAAACATTAACATTTTAAGCACAACGCAAATAATCACAAGCACTCCCCAATTTTACTTAACAATTATCCATTAAGTCAAAATCAAGAACAACCCTTGGGGTTACATATGAAAATTTGTGACTTTCACTTTTAAATATTTACTTTCCATGATTTAAGTATATCTACTCACTATTTCATAATTGATTCCACAATCCACCATCAATTTCACACAATCGCTTCAGCAACACAAAGCCCATAAATATATATATATACCACATTCATCTCAATAGTTGCACACACCTTAAGATTCACACACATCTAAGTCAAAATATAGATATATAAGAGTAAAGGTATTCCTACCTCAAGGTTGCAAGAGGAGACATGAAGGTCCACACGATAAGCTTCTGGAATACCACGATCTAATCGGTTCAAAAGGTAGCTTTTGACGAGAATAACAACTTTAATGAAGGCCCAAAGATCAATTCTCGTTCTTACTAGAAGAAATCCAAGGTTTTCTAGCTATGGTTATGGAAAGGGAGCTGTTAGAGAGAGGAGTGTGAGAGAAATGAGTTAGAAAAATGTTTAGATCGCAATATAACTCTACTGTCTCGACTAGACCGTTCGAGCGAACTTTCCATCGCTCGAGCAAAGTGCCAAAATACAAAGGAGCCACTCAAGCATTAAACACAAGGTCTCAGAAGTTTTGTAGAGTTACATTGAAAATATTGGGAGCTTGCATTTTATGCTCGAGCGACCATTTCTTCACTCGAGCTCTCTCGCCTGCAAACCTGCAAAATACTGGAAGTTGCAAAATACTGGAAGCTGCAAATATCCGCTCGAGTTACCAAATGATAGCTTGAGCGGTCACCCAAAAACAGCTGTTACAACCTACCCCCTTAAGGAACTTCATCTCTGAAATTTCATAGTTCATGCCAAAACAACTCCAATAATTCCCAAGAAAGATGAATATTCACTATAACGATAGTCTCAATCATCACCACTTCTCAAACCAAAACAAAATCAAAGTTAACTTCTAACAATAGCATAGAAATTTAGATTTGTTTCATTTACTTCCTTCTACAATCTCCTATACAATAATTTAAGATAACAAAAAAGCAAGTTTTGGGGGGTATTTCTCACGAACTTTAGCTTCTTGTACTCAAATGGCCTCTTCTACCCCATGGTGATGCCATAACACTTTAACTAAAGGAATGACTTTGCCTCTCAAAACTTGTTCTTGAATGTCCAATATTTTCGTCAGTCTCTCTTCATATGAAGTATTCTCGGCCACCTCTAAATTTGTCTAATCCAAGACATCAGAAGGATTGGGCTCATACTTACGAAGCATGGAGACATGGAACTGTAACATGCCCGCGAGGGACCTCGCTACAGTTCGGACTCGATTTTGTTGCGGTTCTAAATCTGAACCAAAGAGTCCAACTCTAGCAAATCGTTTTGAAGAAAAATAGATTTTTTTGAAAGAAGTGCCAAACATGGACTGCTTTGCCAGATAACAGAGTCGCCACCTAAATATTTTTAAAATGGGAAATTTAGGAAACCCTGACTCGGTGCCAAAGGCCACGTGTCCGTCATCACCAAAGTTGGCTCGGGAACTTGGGTACAATTAGGGAAGGTCACATCGTGAGCACCCCCTCTCGCCCGGTCAAAGACCGGCCTCTATTAACCATGATATCTGTTTTTGAAAACATTGTGAGTTCTTATTCCGGTTATTAGCCTAGATTACTATGTGATGTTCGCAGCAAACAAGTATAGACCGAGTTGTCTGAATTGGAACAAAACATTTCATGTTTGTTTGTTTGAAAATGGTGTGATGGTGCTACCCGCAGGTAGGCTAAAATGCGGATTTGCCACCCTCGGGTGGGCTTAAAAAAAAACGTGATTTTGCCACTATCTAGTGGGCTTAAAACAAACAGTCAATGAATTATCCCAATCCAGATAACTCAACCTTCACCCACAGGCATTCAAGGCAGTTATATCACATAAGCATATAGCCTCATGGTAAGCATGCTATTCATGGCAACACTCACACGCATGCAAGGATGCTAAAGCATAAAACTCACCGAGTACTCCAAGCCAAAACAGAAGCTCGTTAGAAATCATGCATGATCCTAGATATACAGAATTGCCTAATGCAACACATGCAAAATGCAACTATAGCAGGCTCGGCTATTCTAAACATGGTATATGAAATGCTACAACTATCAAGTACTCAACTTGGAATTGAAATACCGATGCAGTTTGTATGATGCGCCGAGCCCGGTGCGTGCAAAACAGATGAATGATGCAAACATGCTGTCATACTGTATGCTAATTGAAATATGCCCCATATCTAACCATTATAAGCGGATAAATAAAAGGGAGAAAGAAGTGGGGGTTGGAAGACATACATCACACTCACCCACCCTTATTACAATTATGCCCTCGCGCAGAGGGTTCGAATAAACAATAATACAGTCCCAAATGAAAGAATAATACAGATTTCTAATTAATGTACAGATTAAACTAAGAAAGCTGTAAAGCTGGCATGCAAGTCAGGGGGCTGCCTTGCTTCTGATGGATGATGTATGCCAGACTGCCTCGGCGCGGAAATCCACTGGGATGCCCCAATTAGCCTCTGTTTGCAGTATTTCTCGAAATGCGCGCCGGACTCCGGAAAGTTGTTGATCCTCGATTTTGCTGTAACAGAGAGCAGGAAAAGGGCATAGCAATGTATTTCACAAATATATGCATGCCTCGATCCTCGTGCCACCAATCACGCATACCGATGCATGATGGCCGAGGAATCGAATTGCACAACTCAATATAGGATGAATACAGATGAATGCTACAACAAAACCTAACTCCATCATGGGTAATCCGGAGTGTCGGTGACTTGGGAATTGAGACACACTCCGTCACTCGGAGTACGGAATGTACCTCGTTTCCCGTGCCTGGGCTAATGCCTATCCCGAACATGATGCAATATGCATGGTATGCATGAAAGGCAGCTAACATGTGATATAGCATGCACAATGCTATGAAAGTGAGATGCCTCGAAATGCGTGTCCACGGGCACGTATCGAGAAAATACATGAATGCAATCTAAGATCTGACCTAGTATGCACAATGCCGTGAAAATGAGATGAAAATGAGATGCCTCGGTGCGTACGCGGCACGCAAACCAAGGCGATGGCATAAAATGCAAATCGGACAAAATAGAGTGCCTCGAAATGCGTGCAAACGGGCACACAAACCGAGACGATGATATGAAGTGCAAATCGGATAAAACCGAAGTGCCTCGAAATGCGCGCTCGCAGGCACGCAAACCGAGGTGATGATAAAATGGAAATCGAATAAAACCGAAGTGCCTCGAAATGCGTGCACACAGGCACGCAAACCGAGGCGGTGATGTGAAATGCAAATCGGATAAAATTGAAGTGCCTCGAAATGCGTGCACACAGGCAAACCGAAAGGCGGATGATGAAATGCAAATCGAATAAACCGGCGTTTCGAAATGCGCGTCCACAGGCACGCAAACCGAGACGATGATGTGAAATGCAAATCAGATAAAACCGAAGTGCCTCGAAATGCGTGCCCACGGGCACGCAAACCAAGGCGATGATAAAATGGAAATCGGATAAAATCGAAGTGCCTCGAAATGCGTGCCCACGGGCACGCAAACCAAGGCGATGATGTGAAATGCAAATCGGATAAAACCGAAGTGCCTCGAAATGCGTGCACACAGGCACGCCAACCGAGGCGGTGATGTGAAATGTAAATCGGATAAAACCGAAGTGCCTCGAAATGCGTGCACACGGGCACGCAAACCGAGGCGATGACAAAATGGAATGAAATGGCATACGGAATGCAAATTGGGCTTACGCCAACATGAGAGGACCTCAGCCGCACTCACATAAGCTGCCGTCGGATAAAAACAGAGTGCCTCGAAGTGCGTGCACACGGGCACGCAAACCGAGGCAATGCACTAAGGCATGAAATGACATGGAGAATGATATGAAAGCATGCAAACCAAATTTCAGCAGCTAAATGAAGGGGAAAACAGCCCCGAAATGATACGAAATGACAATCAAGGCATGAAATCATCCCGAAATGTGATTCTAAGTGCCCGAAATGGCCTACGACTATGCTAAACATGCAAAATTGGCACATGACAGAAAAAACAGTAGCAAGGCAGCCCTAAAAATAGCATTTTTACAATACAAAACATGGCCAAATAGTAAGCATAGATAGGGCAACAATGGCATGCAAAAATACGGGAAAAGAAGGGAATTACAAAGCAAGTGGTATTTACAATACTCAAACCCAAAAACTCAGTTCTACAAAACTAAAGAGGGACAAAAAATATGTATATTTACAATAGATGACAGCCTCCAATTCAGTGTGTAGATATACCAAATATAGCATGCAAAATTTGGGCCAAAAGAGGACTATAAAGAGAGGTATCATAAGCACTGACCAAACAACTTAAGACCCTTAATAAAACTTGAATAATGGACCAAAACAAGACATTTTCTAAGCCTGATGAAGGCCAGAAACAGAAGCTATAATGGCCTAAACAAACATGCAATTTTACGGTAAATTTGAAGAATTTCAAAGTAAGTACTAAAACCAAACATCAAATGGCTTAAGGCCCTTAACAAAACACAAAGAACAGACCAAAATATGACACTTTACAAGCCTGATGGAGACCCAAAACAGAAGCATGGTAAGCTTAAAGAAGCATGCAACATGGGAGTAGAACAAGAATTCAAAGCAAGTGCATGATAGAGGATGAAAACCAGGTTGAGCCCTTCTTCAATGTTGAAGAGGGGCTCAAAATGAGCACAATATCAGTAGGTTTCATGCTCCAACTCAGATTACAAATGGGCTAAAAATAGCATGCAATTTTACGGTAAAATGGAGGAATTTCAAAGGAAGTGCATGCTAGAGCTACCAAACATGGTTGATCCCTTATTCAATGTTGAAGAGGGGCTCAAAATAAGCCCACCCACAGTATATAGTTTGCTCGAAAACAGACCACTCAAAAGCCAAATAAAGCATGCAATTTCATGGCATAAAGAGTGATATTGAAGCAAGTATATGAAAGAGATACCAAATGAGGTTGAGCCCTTCTACAAAGTTGTAGAGGGGCTCAAAATAAGCACAAAACTAGTAGGGGTCAAAGCCCAAAACAGTAGGCAAGTAGGGTAGAAATAGGAAGCAAGAAAGTGATAGGAAAAGGGATTTAGAGACTTACCCTTGAAGACCTTTCTTTCCTTGCTTCTTGGCTTCAATTTGTTGCTTCTTGGTCACTGGAAAACACCCCTTTGCTGCTGGAATGGAAGTGGGGATGGCGGAGCTTAGGGTTGATGAAGGATTGAGCTAGGGAGCTTGAAGGTTTTTCAAGGTTTTGGCTATGGAAATGGAGGCTATGGAAGAGGGGCTCTTGAGAGAAAATGTTCCAACCCTAGCAAAGGGGCTGTCCAGCCCTTCAAATAGGCACAAAAGATGTAAAGGGAGGAAATGGAGGCAAGATTTCCCTCCCAAAATATCCCTCGGATGGGGGAGATATTTCAAAAATATCTCGACAGTGGAAAGAAATTTGGAAGCAGTAGTCGGCCAGGTGGATTTCTGGAAGGTGGCCGGCCGGCCACCCCACCTGGTCGGCCAGCCACCTCTATTGGCCGGCCGGCCATGGCCAAAAAAAAAAAGTGTTGAATTAATGTCCGGCCATGCTTTTTTAGGGTCCTCCCATGTGTCCTCAACACAACCCTGTGGTTGAAAATTGGCAACTGTAAACCAGGAGGGACAACAATACACTTTAAAGAGGGGTTCAAAAATGAAAAAAAGAATTAATGGCCGGCCATGCTTTTTTAGGGTCCTCCCATATGTGTAGAACAAGGTTCCAAGGTTGAAAATTGGCAACATTGAAGCAGGAGTCACAACATTGGATTTGAAGGAGAGGCTCAAAAATGAAAATCAAAATTGCTGGCCGACCATACATTTTTAGGGTCCTCCCATGTCCCCTGATCACAAATATGTAGCTTTGGTTGGAAGAAAATACCCCTAGGGTGTTTAACATTGGCCCGGAAGTGAGCAAAAGCAGTGGGAGGAGCGAAGCGGTTATCTGGGATAATTCGGCCTCCACCCCAGTGATCTTCTGGTATTGAAACAGAGGTACCGCCAAATTTGAACAAACACTAATGAGAAATGAACGCCGAGTCAAAGCAAGACAGTCGGGATCGAAAATGGGGGCTGTTCAGTGGTGACAGTGTCTCGGAATGACAAAACAGAGGTACCGCCAAAAACCAGAGAAAACCGATGAAATGAATGCTCGGGACCAAAACCGCAGCCGTAAGTCCCAAACCTGAGCACCGAAGTGGCGTTCGCCAAGGTGGGCATCGAGGCCGCAGATGTCCTCGGTATGATAAAAAGAGGCACTTGCCAAAACCGAGAAATCGGAGATGGTTGGGCGGTCCGAGAGGCACACGGCCCGACGGTTCAAACCGGAGACTCGAAATGGGCAAAATGGCCTACGGCCACAAAAAGTAGCTCACGGCCACTGGGAGATAGTCTACGGGACCATTCCCTCCCCTCAGGAAAGAAAACAGAGAAAACCGAGTCCGGTTCGCAAATCGAGACAAGGCACAGAAGAGAGTTCGGAAGTCCAGAGGCAGGGCGCACGGCCGCGACTCTGAAACTTCTGAACGAGCACAACATGCAACATCACCAAGCGCTCAGTCGGTGACGTCTGAGTCTTAAGGTCGGTCAAAAATGGGGTGTCTACAGGAACACATCGCGCACTCTGGATAATTACAGTGGCAATGCAAGGCGATAAGCTACCTCTTCTACCCGTTCTATAATATCAAAGGGGCTAATGAATCTAGGTGACAATTTTTCGCTTTGCCCAAATCTCATTAACCATTTTCTGGGCGATATCTTCAAAAATACATGTTCACTCACATCAAAAGATAGGGGTCTTCTCCTCCGGTCTACGTAGCTCTTTTATCGACTCTGAGCCGTAATTAACCGTTTTCGAATGAGAACTATTTTCTCAGTGGTTTCTCAAACCAATTCTGGTCCAAGCATAGGTGAATCTCCCACCTCGGTCTAACACACCGATGACCTACACAGTTTCCCATACAAAGCTTCAAAAGGAGCCATCTCGATGATAGCTTGATAACTATTATTGTAGGAGAATTTCACTAAAGGTAGGTGTCTCTCCCGAGAACCTTTAAAATTTAGCCCACAAGCTCTCAACATGTCTTCCAAGATTTGAATAGTGTGTTCAGACTGTCCATCAGTTTGTGAGTGATAAGTGGTGCTAAAAGTTAATGTGTCGTTTGGTAACACTTACGTTTTCAGTTTTCTGTTTATATTTACAAAAATTTAAAAAATTCAAATAAAAACTTGTTTGGTAAACTTTTTGATTTATAAATCAGTGATCTCAGTTTATAAATTTGGCCAAAAAATGAAAACATAAAAAATGTGTTTCCATTTTGAGTTTTCAGTTTTTTTTTTTTTTTACCACCCAACACTAGCTAGCCACCAGCCACCACTATTTTCCACTACTGTCTTCCACCACCACCACCCACCCCCCATCCCCTACCCCCACTTGCCACCACCACTCACCACCCACTTGCCACCACCACCCACCACCACCTACCACCCACTCGCCACTACCACTCACCCACCACCACCCCACCACCACCCACCATCACCACCACCACCACACCACCCACTACCACCACCCACCACCACCACACCGCCACCCACACCCACCACCACCACCACCACCACACCACCACCCACCACCGCCACCATCACCCACCACCCACCACCACCACCATCACCCACCACCCACCACCACCACCATCACCACCACCCTGCCACCCACCCACCACCACCACCACCCACCACAACCCATCCACCACCCACCACCCCATCCACCCACCCACCCACCATCCACCCACCACACCCACCCACCACCACCCGCCATCCACCACACCACCACCATCCACCCACCACACACCCACCACCACGCCACCACCACTCCACCCACCCACCACCACCCACCACCCACCCACACCACCCACCACCCACCACCACCACCACCACCCACATACCACCACCACCACCACCACACCCACCACCACCCCCACCACCACCACCACCACCACCACCCACCACCACCCACCACCACACCACCACCGTCCACCACTCTTCCGCCGCCACTTGCTTCACTCTGCCGCCACCACCACCACTACCCATCGTCACCACTTGCCATTTCTCACTCTTTTTTATATTTTTAAATTTTTTTAAACATTTTGTCAATTACCAAACGCGTTTGTAGTTTATGTTTTTCTAAAAATAAACAAAAAATAAACAAAAACCAATTTATAAAATTTTTGTAAATATAAACTGAAAACGTAAACGTTACCAAACACACCCTAACTGAATGCCCATAACAGTGTTGGGTATACCTCCTTATTGGAGTGTGGGACCCAATTGGTTTGTTAAAAGAGTTTTAATTTGGCTTGGTTTAGTATAATATATTTTTATATATTATATTTGTGGAGACCCAATCCAATTTGGTAACAATTAGGGTTTGATTACAAAACCCTAGATTCACAATATATATATATATATATATATATTGTTTATGTTTTTTTGCTTGGTAGATGAGCAGCGTTTTTTTATCAATTGATTGGTGAGAGTGCTTGGCAATTTGTTGGGCTTCAATTGGTATTGATTGTTGCCCTGTTTGACTTGGTGAATCCAAGAATTAGTGCCATCAAATTCAAGAATTTGTGCTTTGCTTTGCAACTCTGTTTCGGGTCTGCTTTGAAGGTCTACATTGAAGGTTTTGATTTGGGTTGTTATTTTGGGTCTTCTACAACTCTGATTCTGAAGATTTTGGTTCATCTATTTGGTGAGGTCTTTCCTCTTGTTTATTTGTGATTATTTGGAATTCACCTAAGGGTGGTTTGTGAGACCATTCGTGTTTCGTTTGTAATCGTTTGGAAACTTATTTGGTTGATAGTGGAATCGAATTTCGATCCCGTGGACGTACCTCACATTGAGGGAACCACGTAAAACTCTTGTGTTGCCTTTGATTTAATTTTTTCCGCATTAGTTTTTATTCCCATTGATTGATTTACTCGTGGGAGAATCACATCGATTTTCCCTAACAACTGGTATTAGAGCTTACGGTTTATTGGGGTTTATTTATTTGTGTAAATCAATGGAAGGGAATATGGGTCGTATGTCTAGCTTCAATGGAAGCAATTGGGTAACTTGGAAAACTAAAATAGAGGACCTATTATTTTGTAAAGATTTGTATGGACTCATTGAGGGTGATAGTGACAAATCAAAAGATGGTTCTTTTTCAAAGAAAGACATTGAGTGCTATTATTGCCATGAGAAAGGGCACATGAAGCGAGAATGCCGAAAACTCAAGAACAAGGAGAAAAGGCGTGACAAAAGTGTGGATAAGAAACAAGAAGACACAACGACAGTTACTACCGATAATCTCATGGTCGTTTGTGAAGATGATTGTATCAATTTTGTAGGCCAAGAGAGTCATTGGGTGATTGATTCTGGTGCTTCTTTTCATATGACTTCTCGAGTTGATTTCTTCACTACCAACACTGTAGGAGATTATGGTTATGTTCGAATGGGTAATGAAGGTTTGTCCAAGATTATTGGCATGGGTGATGTTTGCTTGGAAACAAATTTGGGCTGCAAATTGTTGCTTAAAGATGTGAGGTATGTTCCCAACATTCGCCTTAATTTGATCTCTACTGGGAAGCTAGATGATGAAGGCTTCAACAACAAATTTGGTGATGGAATATGGAAGCTCACAAAGGGTTCTTTGGTGGTGGCTAAGTGCAAGAAGACTCATACACTTTATTCGATGCAAGGAAAAATTTGTAAAGGTGTTGTCAATGCACTTGAAGATGATATTTGTACCGAATTGTGGCACAAGCGGCTTGGCCATATGAGTGAAAAGGGGCTGCAAGTTTTGTTCAAGAAAGAGCTTCTACCCGGTTTGAAAGGTACACATCTTAAAACTTGTGTTCATTGTTTGGCAGGTAAACAACATAGAGTTTCTTTTCATAAAAATGTTGCTTTTAGAAAAGAAAAGGTTTTGGAGTTGATTCATTCGGATGTTTGTGGTCCTTTAAAAGTTAGAACACATGGTGGTGCACTTTATTTTGTTACTTTCATTGATGATTATTCAAGGAAAGTTTGGGCTTTTCTACTAAAAACTAAAGATCAAGTTCTAGAAGTATTTAAGCATTTTCAGGCTATGGTTGAAAGAGAAATAGGGCAGAAATTGAAGTGTATCTGAACAAACAATGGTGGTGAATACATTGGGCCATTTGATGAGTATTGTCGCAGCCAAGGTATTCGGCACCAAAAGACAGTTAAGAAGACTCCTCAACAAAATGGCGTTGCCGAGAGGATGAACTACATTATTGTAGAAAGAACAAGGTGTTTGCTTTCACAAGCTAAATTGCCAAGATCCTTTTGGGGTGAGGCAATGAGTACAGCGGTTGACGTGATCAATTTGTCTCCTTGATATCCTTTGAATGGTGATGTTCCTGAAAGAGTTTGGACTAGCAAAGATGTATCTCATGAGCACTTGAGAGTGTTTGGTTGCCGAGCTTTTGTTCACATTCCAAAGGATGAGAGGTCCAAGCTTGATAGTAAGTCAAGACAATGCATTTTTCTTGGCTATGGGCGTGATGAGTTCGGGTATAGATTGTGGGATCCGGTCGACAAGAAAGTCATTCGAAGCCGTGATGTTGTGTTTCTTGAAGACCAAACAATTGAAGACTTTGGCAAAGGTGATCAACCGGAGCCAAAAACTAGTGATCTCATTGACATGGATCCATCTCCTTCATCTCCAGTTGATGATGAAAATGGGGGAGATGTGCAGCCACCTATTGAAGATGTAGAAGATGATGCTAATCCTAATGAAGTTGAGCCAGAAATTGAGGAAGAGCATTCAACTCAAGAACCGCCACCACAACTTGAGTTGAGGAAATCTACAAGGGACCAACAACCTTCAAGAAAGTATCCTCCCAATGAGTTTGTGTTGATTTCTGATCAAGGAGAGTCGGAGAGCTACCAAGAAGCAATTAAGCATGCAAAGAAAGGTGATTGGAAAAAGGCCATGGAAGAGGAGATGAACTCCTTGCTTGAAAATCACACATATGACTTAGTGAAGTTGCCTAAGGGGAGGAAAATTCTGAAAAATAAGTGGGTTTTCAAATTGAAGAATGATAGGAAGAATCTGAGGTACAAAGCACGTCTTGTTGTGAAAGGTTTTGGGTAAAAGAAAGGTATTGACTTTGACGAGATTTTCTCGCCGGTTGTGAAGATGTCTTCTATTCGGGTTGTACTTGGCATGGCTGCAAATATGAACCATGAAGTTGAACAACTTGATGTGAAGACCGCATTTCTTCATGGTGATCTTGAAGAAGAAATTTACATAGAGTAACCGGAAGGTTTTGTAGAGAAAGGGAAAGAGAAATTTGTTTGCAAATTGAAGAAAAGTTTGTATGGCCTCAAGCAAGCTCCACGGCAATGGTACAAAAAATTTGAATCTTTCATGATGAATAATGGTTTTTCTAAAACCACTTCGGACCATTGTGTGTTTGTGAAAAATTTCCCGGATGGCAAATTTATTATTCTTTTGCTTTATGTTGATGACATGTTAATTGTGGGTCAAGATTCACCATGATTAACAAGTTGAAGGTAGAGTTGAGTAAATCTTTTGCTATGAAAGATTTGGGACCGGCAAAGCAAATACTTGGTATGAAAATTATTCGTGATCGCAAAGAGGGACTGATTTGGTTGTCTCAAGAAAGCTACATTGAGAAAGTTCTTGAGAGGTTCAACATGAATAAAGCAAAGCCGGTTGGTGGTCCACTTGCGGGTCACTTTAAACTTAGTTCGAATCAATGTCCTACAAGTGAGAAAGACAAAGAAGAGATGTTGAAAGTTCCTTATGCTTCAGCAGTTGGTTCTTTGATGTACGCCATGGTTTGTACAAGGCCGGATATTGCTTACGCCGTTGGCGTGGTGAGTCGGTTTCTCTCTAATCTAGGTAAAGAACATTGGGCAGCGGTAAAATGGATTCTAAGATATTTTTGAGGGACTTCGAAGGTGTGTTTGTGTTTTGGGGATGGTAAGCCAATGCTTGATGGGTTCATGGATTCTGACATGGCCGGTGATGTTGATTCTAGGAAATCTACTTCGGGGTATTTGATGACTTTTGCAGGGGAAGCTGTGGCATGGCAATCTAAATTACAAAAATGTGTTGCTCTCTCAACTACCGAAGCTGAATTTATTGCCATTACAAAAGCTTGCAAAGAAGAGTTATGGTTGAAGAAATTTTTGCAAGAGTTGGCTTTAAAACAAGAAAAGTATGTGCTTTATTGTGATAGTCAAAGTGCTATTCACTTGAGTAAAAATTCTACTTTTCATTTGAGATCGAAACACATTGATGTGAGATACCATTGGATTCGTGATGTGTTAGACTCAAAATTGTTACAACTCGAAAAGGTTCACACAGATGATAATATCTCGGATATGTTAACAAAGACTTTGTCGAGGGACAAACATTTAAAGTGTCGAACTTTGGCGGGTATGGTTGATGTCTCCACCTAAGTCGGTAGGGGGAGAATTGTTGGGTATACCTCCTTATTGGAGTGTGGGACCCAATTGGTTTGTTAAAAGAGTTTTAATTTGGCTTGGTTTAGTATAATATATTTTTATATATTATATTTGTGGAGACCCAATCCAATTTGGTAACAATTAGGGTTTGATTACAAAACCCTAGATTCACAATATATATATATATATATTGTTTATGTTTTTTTGCTTGGTGGAGGAGCAGCGTTTTTTTATCAATTGATTGGTGAGAGTGTTTGGCAATTTGTTGGGCTTCAATTGGTATTGGTTGTTGCCCTGTTTGACTTGGTGAATCCAAGAATTAGTGCCATCAAATTCAAGAATTTGTGCTTTGCTTTGCAACTCTGTTTCGGGTCTGCTTTGAAGGTCTACATTGAAGGTTTTGATTTGGGTTGTTATTTTGGGTCTTCTACAACTCTGATTCTGAAGATTTTGGTTCATCTATTTGGTGAGGTCTTTCCTCTTGTTTATTTGTGATTATTTGGAATTCACCTAAGGGTGGTTTGTGAGACCATTCGTGTCTCGTTTGTAATCGTTTGGAAACTTATTTGGTTGATAGTGGAATCAGATTTCGATCCCGTGGACGTACCTCACATTGAGGGAACCACGTAAAACTCTTGTGTTGCCTTTGATTTAATTTTTTCCGCATTAGTTTTTATTCCCATTGATTGATTTACTCGTGGGGGAATCACATCGATTTTCCTTAACAAACAGTTTATAGGTTTTGCCACAACTGTGCGGTAAAATGAGGGTCTCAATTCGAGACAATACTTACCGGAACTTCGTGAAGCCGAACAATCTCTTTGACATAAAGTTCTACCAAGAAATCAGCTAAATCTCCTACACACATAGCAAGAAAATGAGCCAACTTAGTTAGTCAATCCACCACTACCCAAACTGCGTCATTACCCCTTTGTGTTCTAGGGAGACCTGAAACAAAATCTATAGTAATATTTTCCCACTTCCATTCAGTAATAGGCAAGGGTTGTAATATCCCGGCAGGTCGTAGATGTTCTGCCTTGACTTGTTGACAAATTAAACACCTGGATGCAAATGAAGCCACATCTCGCTTCATACCCCTCCACCAAAATTGTCGGCTAAGGTCATGGTATATTTTTGTGCCCCCCGGATGTATTGCAAGATAGAAGTAGTGAAATTCTTCAAATATCGGATATTAGGATCAAAATCCATCCTCAAACCCTTTTCTTCCTTCCCCTATGCAATTTTCTCCTTGATTGCTTCAACTTCCAAGTTACCTCACTGTGCCTCTATAACCCAAGTAAAAAGTCTCAGTTGTGCAAGGACGGAACACAAAATGGCATGCTTGGAAGAGTCACTAAGATGCTAATTGAATTCACCCAAATCACCCAACATTTCCCATTCCTTAATTGCAGGATTGGCAATGGTATTTTCTACTCAAAGCATCGGCCACCACATTGGCTTTTTCGGGATGATAGTGTAATTCAAAATCGTAATCCTCTAAAAATTCCATCCATATTCTTTGACATAAATTCAAATCCTTTTGAAAAAATAGATATTTAAGATTTTTATGATCTGAGAACACCTCAAACTTCTTCTCATACAAGTAATGTCTCCACAATTTTACAGAAAAATTAACTGCAACTAACTTTAAATCACGAGTCAGGTAATTTCTTTCGTGGGTTTTCAATTGGCGTGAACCATAAGCCACTACCTTACCTTATTGCATCAAAACACATCCCAAACCTCCCCTAGAGGCATCACAATATACAGTGTAACCCAAACCTCTTTCTGGAATGACTAAAACTGTTGTGGTGGTTAATCTAGCCTTTAGCTCTTTGAAGGATTTCTCACATGGTTCATTTCAAACAAACTTCACTCCCTTCCTCGTTAGTCTAGTCAACGGAGAAGCTAACGCGAAGAAGTCTTTCACAAACCATCTATAATAACTAGCAAGACCCAAGAAACTACGGATCTCAAATGCGTTCTTAGGTCGCTCCCAATTTCGTACCACCTCGATCTTTGAAGAATCTACGGCAACCCCATCCTTAGAAACAACATGACCAAAGAATTTCACCTTGGAGAGCCAGAACTCACATTTCTTATATTTAGCGTATAATCTGTGCTCCTTAAGTAATTGCGACATAATGTGAAGGTGCGTCTCATGTTCTTCCTCAGATGGTGAATATATAAGAATATCATCTACAAAGACTACCACAAATTTGTCAAGATATTCTCAAAAAACTTGATTCATCAAGTCTATAAAGGTGGCAGAAGCATTAGTTAAACCAAACGGCATCACAAGGAATTCATAATGGCTATATCGAGTACAAAAGGCCGTCTTCAAGATATCTTCTTCTTTCGCACGTAACTGATGATAAACCGATCTCAAATCTATTTTTGAGAAACACTGAGAATCCTTAAGTTGGTCAAAAAGATCATCTATTCTAGGCAACGAGTTCTTATTTTTAACTGTGACCCTAGTCAGTTTATGATAATCAATGCATAGCCTTAATGAACCATTCTTCTTATTGGCAAAGAGAGCCGGTGCTCCCCAGGGCGTGTTAGGGAAAATATGTGATTCCCCACAAGTAAATCAATCAATGGGAATAAAAACTAATGCAAAAAAATTAAATCAAAGGCAACACAAGAATTTTACGTGGTTCCCTCAATGTGAGGTACGTCCACAGGATCGAAATCCGATTCCACTATCAACCAAATAAGTTCCAAATGATTACAAACGAGACACGAATGGTCTCACAAACCACCCTTAGGTGAATTCCAAATAATCACAAATAAACAAGAGAAAAGACCTCACCAAATAGAAGAATCAAAATCTTTAGAATCAGAGTTGTAGAAGACCCAAAAAAATAAACCAAATCAACTCCACCAAAACAGCCGAAACGAAGTGAAGAAAATTCCACACATTAGCCACCGAATAATAGTGCTTTTGAAAGAACAAACCTTGAATCAATTGGTAGCACATGTACCAAGATTGAATCAACAAATAGCTGCTGCCGTTTTTCTTGGGAAAAAACAATACACCAAAAATTTTGAATCTAGGATTTTCTTCTCAAAATTTTAGTTATTTCCAAATTAGGTTGGGTCTCCACAAATTAAATATAATATATAAAAATATATTATAATTAATACTAAACCAAATTAAACTCTTTTTCCAAAACCAATTGGGTCCCACACTCCAATAAGGAGGTATACCCAACAATTCTCCCCATACCGACTTAGGTGGAGACATCAACCATACCCGCCAAAGTTCGACACTTCAAATGTTTATCCCTCAACAAAGTCTTAGTCAACATATCCAAAATATTATCATCCGTGTGAACCTTTTCGAGTTGCAACAATTTCGAATCTAACACATCACGAATCCAATGGTATCTCACATCAATGTGTTTCGATCTCAAATGAAAAGTAGAATTTTTACTCAAGTGAATAGCACTTTGACTATCACAATAAAGCACATACTTTTCTTGCTTTAAACCCAACTCTTGCAAAAATTTCTTCAACCATAACTCTTCTTTGCAAGCTTTTGTAATGGCAATAAATTCAGCTTCGGTAGTTGAGAGAGCAACACATTTTTGTAATTTAGATTGCCATGCCACAGCTCCCCCTGCAAAAGTCATCAAATACCCCGAAGTAGATTTCCTAGAATCAATATCACCAGCCATGTCAGAATCTGTGAACCCATCAAGCATCGGCTTACCATCCCCAAAACACAAACACACTTTCGAAGTCCCTCGAAGATATCTTAGAATCCATTTTACCGCTGCCCAATGTTCTTTACCCGGATTAGAGAGAAACCGACTCACCACACCAACGGTGTGAGCAATATCCGGCCTTGTACAAACTATGGCGTACATCAAAGAACCAACTGCTGAAGCATAAGGAACTTTCAACATCTCTTCTTTGTCTTTCTCACTTATAGGACATTGATTCGAACTAAGTTTGAAGTGACCCGCAAGTGGACAACCAACCGGCTTTTCTTTATTCATGTTGAACCTCTCAAGAACTTTCTCAATATAGCTTTCTTGAGATAACCAAATCAGTCCCTCTTTGCGATCACAAACAATTTTCATACCAAGTATTTGCTTTGCAGGCCCCAAATCTTTCATAGCAAAGGACTTGCTCAACTCCAACTTCAACTTGTTAATCATGGTAGAATCTTGACCCACAATTAACATGTCATCAATATAAAGCAAAAGAATAATAAATTTGCCATCCGGAAATTTTTTCACAAACACACAATGGTCCGAAGTGGTTTTAGAAAAACCATTATTCATCATGAAAGAATCAAATTTTTTGTACCAATGTCGCGGAGCTTGCTTGAGGCCATACAAACTTTTCTTCAATTTACAAACAAATTTCTCTTTCCCTTTTTCCACAAAACCTTCTGGTTGCTCCATGTAAATTTCTTTTCCAAGATCACCGTGAAGAAATGCGGTCTTCACATCAAGTTGTTCAACTTCAAGGTTCATACTTGCAGCCATGCCAAGTACAACCTGAATAGAAGACATCTTCACAACCGGCGAGAAAATCTCATCAAAGTCAATGCGTTTCTTTTGCCCAAAGCCTTTCACAACAAGACGTGCCTTGTACCTCAGATTCTTGCCATCATTCTTCAATTTGAAAACCCACTTATTTTTCAGAATTTTCCTCCCCTTAGGCAACTTCACTAAGTCATAGGTGTGATTTTCAAGTAAGGAGTTCATCTTCTCTTCCATGGCCTTTTTCCAATCACCTTTCTTTGCATGCTCAATTGCTTCTTGGTAGCTCTCCGGCTCCCCTTGATCGGAAATCAACACAAATTTATTGGGAGGATACTTTCTTGAAGGTTGTCGGTCCCTTGTAGATTTTCTTAACTCAAGTTGTGGTGGCGGTTCTTGAGTAGGATGCTCTTCCTCAATTTCTGGCTCAACTTCATTAGGATTAGCATCATCCTCCACTTCTTCAATAGGTGGTGCATCTCCATTTTCATCATTAACTGAAGATGAAGGAGATGGATCCATATCAATGAGATCACTAGTTTTTGGCTCCGGTTGATCACCTTTGCCAAAGTCTTCAATTGTTTGGTTTTCAAGAAACACAACATCACGACTTCAAATGACTTTCTTGTCGACCGGATCCCACAATCTATACCCAAATTCATCACGCCTATAGCCAAGAAAAATACATTGTCTTGACTTACTATCAAGCTTGGACCTCTCATCCTTTGGAATGTGAACAAAAGCTCGGCAACCAAACACTCTCAAGTGCTCATAAGACACATCTTTGCCAGTCCAAACTCTTTCAGGAACATCACCATTCAAAGGATATCAAGGAGATAAATTGATCATGTCAACCGTTGTACTCATTGCCTCACCCCAAAAGGATCTTGGCAATTTAGCTTGTGAGAGCAAACACCTTATTCTTTCCACAATGGTGCGGTTCATCCTCTCGGCAACGCTATTTTGTTGAGGAGTCTTCTTAACTGTCTTTTGGTGCCGAATACCTTGGCTGCGACAATACTCATCAAATGGCCTAATGTATTCACTACCATTGTCTGTTCGAATACACTTCAATTTCTGCCTTGTTTCTCTTTCAACCATGGCCTGAAAATGCTTAAATACTTCTAGAACTTGATCTTTAGTTTTTAGTAAAAAAGCCCAAACTTTCCTCGAATAATCATCAATGAAAGTAACAAAATAAAGTGCACCACCATGTGTTCTAACTTTTAAAGGACCACAAACATCCGAATGAATCAACCCCAAAACCTTTTCTTTTCTAGAAGCAACATTTTTATGAAAAGAAACTCTATGTTGTTTACCCGCCAAACAATGAACACAAGTTTTAAGATGTGTACCTTTCAAACCGGGTAGAAGCTCTTTCTTGAACAAAACTTGTAGCCCCTTTTCACTCATGTGCCCAAGTCGCCTGTGCCACAATTCAGTAGAAGTATCATCTTCAAGTGCATTGATAACACCTTTACAAATTTTTCCTTGTATCGAATAAAGTGTATGAGTCTTCTTGCACTTAGCCACCACCAAAGAACCTTTTGTGAGCTTCCATATTTCATCACCAAATTTGTTGTTGAAGCCTTCATCATCTAGCTTCCCAGTAGAGATCAAATTGAGGCGAATGTCGGGAACATGCCTCACATCTTTAAGCAATAACTTGCAGCCCAAATTTGTTTCCAAGCAAACATCACCCATACCAATAATCTTGGACAAACCTTCATTACCCATTCGAACAGAACCATAATCTCCTTCGGTATAGGTAGTGAAAAAATCAACTCGAGAAGTCACATGAAAAGAAGCACCAGAATCAATCACCCAATTGCTCTCTTGGCCCACAAAATTCATACAATTATCTTCACAAACGACCATGAGATCATCAGTAGTAACTGCCGTTGTATCTTCTTGCTTCTTATCCACACTTTTGTCACGTCTTTTCTCCTTATTCTTGAGCTTTCGGCATTCCCGCTTCATGTGCCCTTTCTCATGGCAATAATAACACTCAATGTCTTTCTTTGAAAAAGAACCATCTTTTGATTTGTCACTATCACCCTCAATGGGTCCATACAAATCTTTACAAAATAATAGGTCATCTATTTTAGTTTTCCAAGTTACCCAATTGCTTCCATTGAAGCTAGACATACGACCCACATTCCCCTCCATTAATTTACACAAATAAATAGACCCAAATAAACCGTAAGCTCTGATACCAATTGTTAGGGAAAATCGATGATTCCGCACAAGTAAATCAATCGATGGGAATAAAAACTAATGCGGAAAAATTAAATCAAAGGCAACACAAGAATTTTACGTGGTTCCCTCAATGTGAGGTACGTCCACGAGATCGAAATCTGATTCCACTATCAACCAAATAAGTTTTCAAACGATTACAAACGAGACACGAATGGTCTCACAAACCACCCTTAGGTGAATTCCAAATAATCACAAATAAACAAAAGGAAAGACCTCACCAAATAGAAGAATCAAAATCTTCAGAATCAGAGTTGTAGAAGATCCAAAAAAATAACCCAAATCAACTCCACCAAAACAGCCGAAACGAAGTGAAGAAAATTCCACACACCAGCCACCGAATAATAGTGCTTTTGAAAGAACATACCTTGAATCAATTTCGTAGCACATGTACCAAGATTGAATCAACAAATAGCTGCTGCCGTTTTTCTTGGGAAAAAACAATACACCAAAAATTTTGAATCTAGGGTTTTCTTCTCAAAATTTTAGTTATTTCCAAATTAGGTTGGGTCTCCACAAATTAAATATAATATACAAAATATATTATAATTAATACTAAACCAAATTAAACTCTTTTTCCAAAACCAATTGGGTCCCACACTCCAATAAGGAGGTATACCTAACAGGGCGAAGTACTAGGGCATATAAAACCCTTGTCTAATAACTCTTGCAATTGCTCTTTCAAAACAAGCTACTCTGCCGAAGTGAATTTATAGGGTGACATAGAAATGGGTGTCGTACCTGTCACTAGGTCTATAGAAAACTCGACCTCACAATGAGATGGTAATTCGGTGAGGTGCTCTAGAAAAACATCTAAATATTTACAAACCACCCAAGGTAATACACCTCTCACGCTTCACTATTCCCATCATTCATCAAGGTTGTGAGAAGATAAGTGAATATGCCTCAACCACGAGAGCCATATGAGGGCGTTAAAAGTCTATCAGTTCTATCCCCCATAAAATAAAAATTGTCACCCCCAGTTAAACACACCGTGACTCTCCCACAATAATAATCTATTACAGCACAATAAGAGAACAACCAGTCCATATCGAGGATGACATCAAAACTCGTCATATCTAACAACACCAAACTAAAAAGAAGTCAGCGGTCTGCAACTTTAATCACACACCCGCGGCACCCATGGTTTAATACCATCTTACCCCTAACTGGTGATTCTACAACAAGAGAAGATTCTAATGGTTCTGCCTCTAACCTAATATGGATACAAAAGTAGATGTTATAAATGAATGGGATGCCCCCGTATCTATCAATACATTGGCCCAAGTATTATATATAAAACATGTACCTCACATCACCATTAGCCCAGTTGACTGTTTGGATGCGGTGATAGCATAGACTCTCCCTTGGGGTCTCTGGTCACTCTACTCACCTCTCTAATGATAGGCATGTTGCATGTACTGTGCGAAGGTAGCCTCATGTATAGCTCTAGACGTTTGTCCTGACTAAACTGGCTGATGAGTCTGTCTTTGGCTCTGTCTTGCCTAAAACCTTGAAGCATTAGCTGTTCCAAGAATTTAGGGACAAAACTTTTTCATATGACCTGACTGGCCGCATTGATAACAAACGGGCGATTGACCTCCACCTAAGGTCTGATTTTGAAGATGAATAGAAGGATGAGGTTGTTGGTTACCCCTCCATGGACATGTATTGGACTTGTGACCTTGCTTACTACATCGATAACAAGTGATCCCACTTTGTCCCATACTATCCGTACTCTTTTCTGACAGAGAATTTGATGACACAGCCGGTAACGGCAGTAAATGAGAGGACGTAGAACTCTTTGACTTTTTGGATACCATAGAACCTCCATGAGATTTGGTAAACCCTTGTCTCTTAAGTCTCCCCCTCTTCTCCTCACCTTCAAGCATGATCTTAACATGTGCCGCGAACTCCACCAACCTTTCATAATCCCAATTCATGTTGCCCATCACTTTCATCAAGATTCCTAGCCTCAGTGTCTTCTCAAACTCTAGACACCTACGCTCTTTCGTAGCTACCAAGTCGGGTGCAAAATGAGATAGGCTCTTAAAAGTAGTTTCAAACTCCACCACTGTGGAATCAAATTGTTCAAGCTCCTCAAACTCTCTCCACAAACGTTCCCTCGCAGTGAGAGAAAGGTATTTTTCTTGAAAAGCATGAGAAAACTCTTCCCAAGTATGTTCAATTTGACCCTTGGCATATTTCCACCATTGGTCGGCATCTCCTTTTAATTGATAACTAGCAAGCACCACCCAAAGTTCACCATCCCGAATATCTAAAATCTCGAAAGATTTGGTGATTTGCTCAAGCCATTCATCCGCCTTTTATGGTTCAGCACCCCCAAGAAATTAAGTAGGATTTTAACCAAAAAATTCATTTTTCAGGAATGAAACTCCAATCTCCCCTTCAATAGTTCTAGCAGCTTGCTCGACTCTAAGAATGTCCATTGACTCCCTAAGAGCCCCAATGTAGACAGCGCCCGCGAGGGACCTCGCTACTGCTACGGTTCGGACTCCCCTGTTTTTTCTTGTTTGTGGTTCTTAATCTGAACCAAAGAGTCCAACTCTGGCAAATCGTTTTTAAAAAAACAAATTTTGAAAAGAAGTGCCAAACATGGACTGCTTTGTCAGATACAGAGTCGCCACCTAAATATTTTTAAAATGGGAAATTTAGGAAACCCTGACTCGGTGCCGAAGGCCACGTGTCCGTCATCACCAAAGTTGTCTTGGCTCGGGAGCTTGGGTACGATCGGGGAAGGTCAGTTATGAGCACCCCCTTTCGCCCGGTCTGAAGACCGGCCTCTACTAACCGTGATATCGGATTTTGAAAACGTTATGTGTTCTTGTTCCAATTATTAGCCTAGAATTACTACGTTATGCGCACAGCAAACAAGTATAGACTAGATTGCCTAATTTGGAAATAAGCATTGCATATCCGTTCATTTTGAAAAAGGCTTTGGAATTTGCTACTCGCAAGTAGGCTAAAACACGAATTTCAACGAATTTTTCCAACTCAACCAATCCAACCTCCACCCACGGGCATTCAAATAGTTTATCTCATATAAGTATTTAGCCACATGGTAATCATACTGTCATGTTAACATTCACACGCATGCGATATGCTAATGCATAAATACTTACATCGTACTCCAAGCCAAAACAATAAGACTAGTTAGCAAACATGCATGCCCTAGTTCATGTTAGAATGACTAATGCATCGCATGCAAAATGTGATTAGGATAGGCTCGGCTAACCCTAAAATGGCATGCGAAATGAAATCATTCGGTGCACGTATTCAAGTTAGATTTGAAAATACAATGCGGTTTGTATGATGTACCGAGCCCGGTGCATGTTAACAAATGCATGGATGCACGCATGCATTGCATAAGGTATGCTGAAAAAAATGTGCCCTAATCTACCATAAATGGCGAGGTAAATAAAAGGGAAGAAAGAAGTGGGGTTGGAAGACATACACACCACTCACACACACTTATTACAGATTTGCCTCTCGGAGGGACCAAAAGAATAATACAAATTAATTAACTCATAAGCTAATTAAATATTACAAATTAATTAAATTAACAAATTAATAAATCTAAGAAAAACAGTAAACCGCCTCGGGGCGAGGGCTCAATGCATGCGCGCTCGGATTCCGCTCGGAATTGCATTGCCATGCCTAGCCTACCTCTGTTTTCCCTGCTTTGCTCCTCTGGAAACTGCCAAAGTCTCAAAAATGCCTCTCAGGACACTAGGGGATACCACCGGCTAGAGGGAATGACCACCGGCACTGGGATGTGGCCCATCGGCACAAAATATATCCATCGATTGATTGATGCCGGGGCACTAAATCTTGCCCGGCAATGAATTCTGAACACACTGCAACTCACAACAGGAGGCGTAATGGCATGGCAATACTATTCAAGCTATATATGCACCAATCACACTCCCTATCATGTTAACAACTCAAGGGAGGATGTGCCTCGATTCTCGAGCCACCAATCACGCATTTCCATGCATGATGGCCTAAAGAATCAAGTGTGCACTTTAATTTCAAATGCATGCAAACCATATAATTACACAAGGAAGCCTAACCTCTATCACACTTGCTTCAAGACGCCAAGCATGCACAATGCAATGCGATCTTAGACATGTTGGCTAGCATGCAATATGGACAATGCAAAGCACTTGTACAAACATACAAGCGAGTATGCAAGGCAAGCATGCAAACCAAATAGAAGAGGGACTTAAACATGACTTAGGCAACTCCAAATAGGCCCAAAATCAGTAGCCAAAACCAAGGAAGTGAAGGCCAAAGTGCATACACACATGCAACCACTCATGGTCCAATACTTAATGCATAATGGGGCAGCTTTTAAACACATTTAAAAAGGCACGAATATGAACAATTAGCATGCAATTTAAGCTCCGAAATCATGTTAGAAGAGGTGCCAAACCAACTCAAACAAGACAAACAAAAGCATGCAAATGGCCTAAGTATTTAAGGCAAGCCAAAAGGCATTGAACTACACTTGACAAGACCTAACATGGCAAGAATTAAGCAACTAAAATCAGAGCTTTAGTACACAAAATCAAGCCCAAAGGACTACTTAGATGGCATCTAAGTGGCTCAAATTCAAAAGCATGCACAATGGTCAAGACATAGGGCATACAACACATGCTCTCAAAGCAACAAAGAGGCAACTAAGGCAAGCATATGAGCATGCCAAAGGGACTGATATCACATGTTGGATGGTTCCAAACCACCAAAATGATGCAAGCAACACATGCTACACATTCACATACTTGAGGCATACAAGCCTAACAAGCTACAAATGCAAAGAAGCTATACTAAACATGCCAAAATCGATCCAAACAACTATGGACAGACCTAAAGCATGGCAAAATAAGCACAAAACATTCACGAGGCTAAGCCTAAAACATGCTCGAACAAAGGCTAACAACCTAAGGCATGTTAAGGGATCAAGGAGGCATTACATGGCAACTATACTAAACATGCATGGAGTACCAAAACCAACTTAATACAAAGTTATAACATGGCAATATAAGCATAAAATACAGCCATGGCATGCTCAACACACACTTGAACAAAGACTTCCTTAAGAGGCCAAAAATGGTCCCTTTCAAGAACAACAAGGAGAGGGGGTGGCCCTCCCCTTTTGGAGACTTCAAGGCACCATCCCCACCACTGAAATCCCTCAAGATTTCAGTGGTGAAGAGGCCCAAACACCAAAGTCTCGAAACTTGCACAAAATAGCACAAAATGGGGCCTTTCAAGGCCTAAGGGTGGTCAAAATTCCCCAAAGCAAAAAACACTCTTAATAAACTATCAAGAGGGCTTAAAAACAAAAATTTTTTATGTTATACACTAAACACAAAAACAGCTCTAAGATAGGTAGAAATAGGATGCAAAAATGGAGAATAAAAGGGAAGTTTCTCACCCTTGAAGACCACCTTCACAAATGATACTCCAACCACCCTCCTTGGCTTGAATCCAGCTCCAAAACACCAAAACCAGCCTCCAAGGGTCTCAAGTCCAAGAGATGGTGTGTTAGTGTGTGTATATGAGCAAAAGTGACACAAAACACACACTTATAGAGATAGGAAATATTTCTAACCCTAACCCTAGAACTCAAACTTTACCAAAGCTGTCTAAAATGTCTCAAAAGTGTCTAACCCTCATGCCAAGAGAAGAAGCTCTCCTATATAGGCAATTCCCTCTTGTAAGGCTTACAAAACAAGCCATCCAAGAGGGAAATCCCTCCATACACGTGTATGGAGGGGAATGGGTGAGTGCCGGCTATCACGGTTGGCAAAAAATATCTACAAAAAGTAGATGAACGATGTCGGCTAGCCAAAAATGTCATTTTGACAAAAGCATTTGCCGGCAACAAAGAGTCTTGGCCGGCAATATATATTGCAAGTGGCAACAAAAACACCGTGGCCTCTAGCTAGTGCGGTGGTGTGTGGGGATGCCTTAAAAGGCATTCTCGCCCTTCAAGGCAAAACACAAGTGTTTGGTGCAAAACCAGGACACAAAAGCGATCGAGTTCGGAGATCTGAGACAAGAGCGTGGCGAGAACTCCGGGAACTCCAAACAAACACAAACATGGATAATCACCGAGTGTTCAGCGGTGGCGTCCAAGTCTCAAGGCGGTCAAAAATGGGGTGTCTCTGCTTGTCCCTCTTTGTGAGAACTTCGGAAGTCATCACAATGACGGAGTGAATGTCAAAGCCGAGACGACCCATTTTGACAAGGCGAAGACTTGGACAAACATGCAAGACAAACAAGGTATCGCCCAAAGGCGAGGGCAAATGCAACTAAAAATGCAAGAAGCCGAGCATAACTTATGATCATGCAAAAGAAAGTCAGAAGCACACATGCAAATAGGTTATAAGCTAGCATACGCCAGACTACACTACAATGCAGAAATGATGTAAGAGAATTATGTAATTCTCTATACGTCTCACGTGGAGGATACAATACCTGTGCGGCTCGTCCGGTTGCACCGGCCTCAAATGAACCGTACATACAATATTGTGCCTGCAAAGAAAACAAACTTAACAGGTACAATGTTGTTAGTAATATGCATAACAATGCAATGATGAATGCAAAATGATACGCACTATATACAAAACTAAGTGTAAACAATAATGCAATGCAATTGAAACAATGCAAACTACATGCAGAGCAATTGAATCACGATTCAATCACGAGCGGTTCAAAACCACACGTATGTCAAATAGGTTGATGGGAGTAGCAACTCCGTCTACCATAGAACGATGTCTGAACTATGAGTGATGCAGACGGACACAAGAACAAGTATTGGGGGGGGGATGACATAAGTGGGGCGACAACCCGCTAGGGAAAGAACAATGATCCTAATGCCGGATGCAATAATTACACTATAGTGTAATGGAAATGGATATGGTGTGCAGCCAAAACCGTATCTTGCCTAGGAAAGGCATGTACGCATACAAGCCATCTCTAACACAGAAAAGGTGCCGCCACCCTCAAACCAAGTTCATCAAGGAATAGGCGGCGTACATGCGAGCGTGTTTTGACGTGAGAAGTATGAGCACATACCAGACCAAGCTCAACAAGGAAAGGTGCAAGCTATAGATAGAAGATGATGAAGTGGATGCATGCAACTAAAATGCAATATAGATGGATGAGTGAAGGCGAAACATGCGTATCGACGCAAGTGAAGAATACACGACAATGCGGGTGGAAGCGAAACATGCGCGTTAACGCAAGTGAAGAGTGCACGACAATGCAGGTGGAAGCGAAACATGCGCATCAACGCAAGTGAAGAATGCACGATAATGCAGGTGGAAGCGAAACATGCGCGTCAACGCAAGTGAAGAATGCACGACAATGCAGGTGGGTAATGCAGTGGGTGCATGCAAACTATAATGCAATATAGATGGACGTTTACAGAAAATGCATGACATATGCACTATATTACAATGAAATGCAAGACATATGCATTATGTTTTTTTGGATTTTTTGGATTTTTTGAAATGCATGACATATGCAGTATTCACAATGATGCATGACATATGCATTATTCACAATGGTGCATGACATATGCAGTATTTACAAATGATGCATGACAATGCAGTATTCACAATGGTGTATAACAATGCAGTATTTACAATGGTGTATGACAATGCAAAGGGGGTGCGTGTTATAACACGTGTTGAAGGTGCATAACAATGCCACTGTGAGGCGCATGACGGCGCGATGTAATGCACCGAAATAGTGCGATGAACGCATGCAACGCACGCGGGGCAACTTTTGAATCTTGTAAAAGGCAAAAGGATACAAAAGGATACAACATTGCATGAATTTGAGTGCTACGCACGGAAGGCGCGGTCCGAGGTCAAAACGGAAGCTGGTTGAGCATCGGAGATACACTTTCTTTTCTTGGGCTATGAAGACTAGAAACCACTCATATTGCCTAAACAAGGCTGTGGGAACACCACCGGCCGGGCTAGGAGGCCACCGGCTTTCCACCGGCTACAAAAGAATTCCATCGGCACAATATTCTGCCGGCCGGCAAAAAGTTGCTAAGTCGGGGCAGATTCGACTTTTCACCCCGGGTCTTTTAAAATAGGGTTTCTAAACCCTATTTTCTTATTTCTCCTCCGCCGAAAACCATCTCTCTCTCTCTCTAGAGCTTTTTTTCTCTCCTCATTTCCTCATTTCTTTGCGTTCTCGCGCCTTTTCCATCGTTCGATTCGCGAAGTTCATCGCGTTTCGAACATTTTCGACCGATTGAAATTTCATTTCGGCGCTCCCTTTGCCATTTCCGCCTTTTTGGGACTTGTTTCCCTCGATTTCCTTTTCATTTCCATACCTTTTTCCCATCCCGACCTTTCCGGCCATTTTCCACCTTCCCGGGGGTTGACTTTTCAGTTGACTCTTCGCATTCTGACCCGATTTTCATCCCTCGACCATTTTCCCATCATTCTCGATATGGCCGACGACATTCCACGCGGTGGGACTCCCTCGGATCACGAGATGGATCCCGAGGTCGAGCTCCTCCCATTGAGCGAGCGCCCTTTCGACCCTGCGACCTACCGGCCGGCGATTCACGTTCTACCACTCGACGGACTACGCCAGTTTAGGAGCTTTGACATGGCGTTGGACCGGCTACGCTACGAGCTTTCTGTCCCACCTATCCTCCGGCACTTCCGAGGTAACCTTCTTTCTCTGCTTTACTTTCTGCAATGTAGAATGTTTAACTGCCGATTGTCATAACTGGCCGCATTCTTTAATTGCTTAGTTCTGATACACTGATACACAGTATATTGTAGTTGATTACAAACGCTTTTGCAACTGATTATCTATTTAAGACTCACACACGCACACACTACACTAGCCTTGAACCATTCAAACCATGGCACACACCGTATTTTACTGCAAACACCGACACTCGATATCTGTCTGAATCTGAAAAGCTTGCACGTATGCCACATTTGCACCGAGCTACCCAAACACATTGACGCATCGTATGTTGTAGTTCACTGTAAACACACCAGCACCCGGTATCTGTTTGAATCTGAAAAACTTGCACGCAGGCCACATTTGTACTGAGCTACCCAAACACACTGACGCATCATATGTTGTAGTTCACTGTAAGCACACCGGCACCCGGTATCTGTTTGAATCTGAAAAACTTGCACGCATGCCAAATTTGCACTGATTTTGACTGTTTCTTCAAAACTGTACATTTTATATTGTTTCGCAATTACTTGTTTGAAAACAGGGAGATTCCCATACCATCCGCGGGTATGGGAATACCGTCGCTCGCGAGTGGTACGGCGAGCTTGCCTTGATTCGCCGCATTATGGACCAGGCCGGCTTTGGCGCTTTTTGCAGGGGCTCTCCAGGCTCACGACATGCAGACCTCTTCTTGCCGCCCTGGTGGAGAGGTGGTGGGACACCACCGATTCGTTTCATTTGTCGGCGACCGGGGACATGACGATGACCCCTTATGATTTCTCGATGCTCACCGACATCGGGGTAGGGGGTGATTCGATCCCCTTCGACACTGACATGGATGAGTGGACCGCAGCTCAGGTCTACTTACTTGGCACGACACCGCCTCTCGCGTCCGGCCGTCCGGTACTCTGGTTCGAGTGCGATTCGGGTCGGCCCTCCTCGTTCATCGGCCGATGACCCCAGAGGCTGTAGAGAGATATGCACGCGGCTTCCTTATGTTCCTTTTTGGGACGACCATCTTCGCCGACCGGGCAAACACAGTGCCTCTTCGCCTTCTCAGCGCACTGGTGGATGTCAGAGATATTTTGCATTACGATTGGGGTGGCGCCACTCTGGCCACCCTTTATGGATATATGAGCTCAACCTCCCGCGGCAGTGGACAGTTGCTCGGGGGTTATTGGCGTGCTTGGGAGATACATTTCTTTTTCTGCCTTTTATTTTCATTCTTTATTTTCTGTACTTTGCGCATTGAACACACTGTAGTCTGCTTTACACTTGCTATATCTCGTACACGCACACAATACCTCGCACAACCTGCGGCTCATATTTACGCCTTCTATTCGTGATACGCTTTATCGATAAATGCTTGGTATTTATCTTGCAGTTGTGGGTTTACGCCTACTTTTCTAGGCTCGCTCCGTGCCCGTCACGAGACCCTCCGGTCGTCCCCTTTCACATCGCTTTGACGGAGATGCACCGGAGGCGCGGGAGACATTCTTCTTCCGCCACTACACCATCACCCCGCCGAGGTATGTTTTACTTCTGTTCACTTAGCCGTCTTTCCTTTGTATATTTGCAATATCGAGGTAACAACGTACTTCAATTTCAGATCACTGGCGGCCGTGGGCTCCTTGCCCGGCGATGATGAGGATCGGTTTGCGGTCGATGAGACCTCACGTTCTGGATTACGCCGAGGCGATGCAGCCGGGCTTGGTACTGGTGGCGTTCTTGCGCGGGACCACAGGCTTACGGCGAATAGTCCTGCATCCTCCCGAGCACATGCGGGATCTGAAGAGGTTGATCGAGGTGATGGCGGACTACACCATTGGTGGGAGGCGAGCGATTTCGGCGAGGGCGATTACTCAGAGTACGTCCGGATCTTCATCATGCGACCTCTGAGCAGCGGCCATTGAGCAGAGAGAGAGAGACCTGCGGCGCCCGAGCCGGAGCGGGCGAGGTTAGCTAGGGAGAGCGCCAGGAGGAGGCTTGAGTCCGTGGCGGTGGAGTTGGTGAGGCGAGGTCGGTTGGCTGTTCTGCCGCTTCATTGACTTTCCGAGGCGGGATGGGGCGACTTACAGATCCCTTTGCTCCCTCCGGCCGACCACGAGCTTGTTGGTGTCCCGACTTGCCACGGTATGTATTCTTGCATTTTTGTCTGATCATTTCATTTCGGTTTATTTGATATTCCACGAAATACGATGCATCGATACTTTCGCAGCGTCTTACGGGTACACGGCGGTCATTGGAGATGAATGCCTCCATGATGGGGATGCTACTGGGACATTCAACCTCTGGCCTCTCAAAGATTCGGTATGTTTTTTCGACCTGACCTCAAGCCATATACAAACTGTTTTACATAATCTGATGCATAATTCCGACATCTGATAGACTGCTCACGGCACTTGATACACTGTACTCATACATTGCATTCTGCACTGATTCACTGCTCACGGCATACATACACTGTATTCATACATCGTATTCTGCACTGATTCACTGCTCACGGCATTCACATACACACTGTACTCATACACTACATTCTACACTGATTCACTGCTCACGGCATTCACATACACATCAGATATTCATCTCGATAAACCGCCTGATTACGATGTATTTACCTTTCTTGTTTTTGACCTCCTTCTGATTCCTCGGTGGGTGGCGCTCAGTGAACCTCCCATTTCTACGGGATGGCGAGTGTATTCCTGCAGAGGAGGTGCACTCATGTCGGGAGTACTCACGGGCTCGATTAGGATGACGAGTGCGCGAGGCGGAGGAGACCGGTGATGGCTCGGACTCGAGCTCAAATGGCGATGCCCCTGGTGGTGCCCCTGTTGATGACGCTCCTGGACCTTCGCCTAGGAAGTGGACCAGGACAGATTGACGGCCCCAGAGCCATTTTGACATTTGATACAGATTTTGCTGTTTTCTTTTTCTTTTGCTTTTTTGCATTTTCCCCTTTTGTTAGTAGTTAGGGTATTTTTGTACTGCCGCAGGCAGATTTTGTTTCCGAAAACTTATGTACTTGAAAAGGTGATATGAAATGAAACAAACTTTTATCTGAAAAAGTGTTTACATTCGTGTATATTTCATACCTTGCACTGTATTGCATCATATTACACCTCAAATATCAATGATATCGATCTGTTGTCTGAAAAATGAACACTTGTGAATTGAGCACTTGCACTATGATAATCGGATAACCAACCAACTAACAGCAAACAACTCACACAAACCACTGCTCAACCTGGACAATACAGCCCATACTCTACTGGGGATTGATCTGCATCGACCCATGTCTGATTACAAGATTTCGGTTCATTCTGCACACAGCAAACCCTGAACAAATAGCCCCAATCTGACAAGACGGATCACAAAACTGACACGGTTGGAGTTGAAACACACTCGGATGTCCCAAATTTTCCCTTTCTTTCTCTTGCTTCGCACGAATGTAGAGAATGGCACAGCATTCTGAGCACAAACGATTTTTTGAAATAAGGAAGGGTTTTCAACCGGGGTGTCGAGCCTACCACGGAACACAGCGAGGCAGACTCAAACAAAGAAACAAAAGGCACACAACCTAAAAGAACGAGAAAAGACTCAAAGCTAAAATCGAGACCGACAGGTCAAAAGACACGACACACGGACATGTTTACACAAAGATCTCAAATCTCGAGGAGCTAATTCCTCCGGGTATTATTCCCACCCCTTTCTGATTTGTGATACTCACATCACTCGGCCCTCATGCTTGGTTTTTATCTCAAAACCCTTTTCTCACTTCTCTCTCCGCTTACACCTCTCTATTCTTTATTCTCTCATTTTTTTATCCCTCCCCAGGGTGATTGATAGGTAAACGAGAGGTTGTGGGTTCACGCCCAACACTGTTAGCTCACGGCTATTCCTTCTGGCGGATGGAGTGCCTTTCCGGCGAGTATGTTGACGGAGGAAAGACAGAAGACCTGACTCAATTGTGCCCCTAGTTCGTCACTTTGACCATTTTTGTTTTCTAAAACAGTTTTGATCAAGAATGAGAGTTGGATTAACACACTTATTCGATTTTTGATTTGAAAATCATGTGAATCAGGCTGTGAGCACTGAAAATTCTCTTTTTTGGGTCCAAACATGGTCCAATTTTGAAAATGAAACAGTTTTTCGAGAAAATAAGTCAACCTCAGTGAAAATTTTCAAAAACTATTTTTGCAAACAATCAACACTCAACGAGCGCGGAACTTACCCTCGAGATATGCAACCTCGGATCGGAGGCAATGGAAAATTGCCCCTAACTTAAAGGGGGATAAGGCAACAGAAAGTTGCCCCTGGTTTGGACGGTAACTTAGGGCAACTTGTGGCAATGTATGGCAACGGAAAGTTGCCCCTTGTTTGGATGATGCCGTGGCATTTTGTAAGCCAGTCCTCGTTGACGACGATCAGACCCTCGGACGCGGAGGAGACGAAGACGGTTTGAATCAATATATGGACACAGTCACCTGGAAGGTGTTGGTGGTTGGACTTCAAGATGAAGTTGGTCACGTAATTCCAGGTTGCTACAATCAAGACATTGGATTCGGAGGAGGCAAAAGTGATCAAAACCATGACATGGACTAAGACGCTATGGAAGCGTTGGGGCTGGACTTCAAGATGAAGTTGCCTACGTATCCTAAACATGGGAATCAAGCCTTACGTAGTTCCGGTTAAGGTACACTCGGGTATTTTAACCTTCAATGTTTAGGCTCTAACATTTGCCAAGGTGCCCAATGCGGGTTTTCGACCTTACGAGCCATGTTTTTCTTTTTCTTTCTTTTTCTTTTCTTTTGCATTTTCATTTATTTTCTTTATTTTCTTTTGCTATTATTTTTTGTATTTTTCTTTTCTTCTTCACTTCTTTTTTTTCTTTTTTCTTTTCTTTTCCTTTGCTCTAACTTTTGCCTGGACCGCCCTTCCGGGTTTTCAGCCCAGCGAGCCTCTCAAAGGGTAAAAAGTGTAGCAAGCCCATGCCAAATGGTTTTGAGATTGAAGCCTTTCTGTGTCCAGGAGAATGACCATTGTGTTGATTTGCAGAAAAGTCCATCACGGCTATTCGAGCACATCGGATATTTTTTTTTGCCCCTAGTTCGAGGGGTGCTTCTGATCTAGTTTGGCAAGCTTCTTTTGACAACATCTGATCCTCTTGATCTGACTTCGGTGCCTCTTGTTCGAGGGCTACTTCAAATCTGGCCACACAGGCGTTTCCTAGCACTGTTGAACGTTTTGAACGGATTCTAGGTTTTGAAACAAATAAATTGAATCTTGAGGCTGAGAGCAATCCTGGGCTGCACAATCTCAAGAGCGATTCCACATAGGTCTTCGCAAGACTGCGCGAAACATTTTGTTTTTGAAAGTTTTTAAGAAAGAGACAAATCGCTCGCGCAGAAGATAGTGTGGAACCAGTCTGAATCGGACCAGGATCCTTCTCAGTACTCACGCCGACAAGCATGATTTCATTCATTAAAAGCTTAGCAGGCCTCTCTTTCTCTCAAAATGATCAAAATTTTACAAAACCCGAGGAATTACTTCCTCTTCGTTTTCATCACCGCAATATTCGAAAAGGGGTTTAATGAAAAGCTTAGGTCATCACGACGATGTTTAAGGCACAAGAGAGTAGGCGAAATGTACTGTCGTTCCATTCACATCTTCTGGCACGGCTAACTCAAATAGCAACAAATACGGAACGTGATAGCCACAGCTGTTTCATTCAGATTCTCTAATTGCGATTGGCTTCTCAACAGAGACAGACTCAAAAGGAACACGAAGGAAGTAAATATAAAGCAAAACGGTGTTCGAGGCAACAACCCCGGAATCACCTGGTATTCTATACAAGAGGGACTGACTCATTACAACAAGACAGACCCTGTAAGCAAAAAGACTGACTCAATACAGAGAGACAGACTCGAAACAAAACAAAAGACTGACTCGACACCCAAGTCAGAATTTACAAAAATTAACATTAACAGATGCCCAAAAATGCGTGCCAAACGCCACATCCAAAAATGCGCCAGGCACTGCCCACAGGCGGTTGACCTTTTGATTACATACTCGCAGTATCTGTGTCCTCAAAATCCAAAAATTGGGTGGTGACGGACTTTGCTGAGGTGGGGGGAAGGATAACCTCGTTATCAATCAAATCTTGTACCTCGTGCCGGAGGCGGAAACAATTGTCGGTAGCATGGCGGTCTGGCGGTGTACGCATAATCTTGGCGGTCATAAGTATCAGGGAGATTCTTCGAGAGAGGCCGAGGCTCCAGGGGTTTAAGGTGTCCCCTCTCAGCAAGGATTTGAAGTGCCTTGGACAATGGCATGTAGAGAGCATGGAAGACCCTACGCCCTCGGGGCAGGTACTTTGGAGCCTGAGCACTCTTGCTAGATGCACTAGCGAACGGATCGGCGGGTGCAGCCTTGGATTTCTGATCCTTTCCGGATGCAAGGTTGGGAGCGGGAAGAACTGTTTTGGCATAACGGGGCCTATCCCGATTCTCTGATTGACTGGAATTGCCCTCAGGCTGAGTGGGGAAAGCATCCCCCACAGCTTTTGACATAATTGCGGATATCTATTGCTTGTTCATTCCCCTGGCTTTCAAAGCCTCTACTGCCCACAGCAGTTGTTCGATAGGGTCGGCATCTGCCTTCATCTTGCCTTTGTCTCTGGTCTCAGCCTGATCTAGAGTTTGGTTTGCTGCGTCGTTGCCATAGCTGGAGGTCATCTCCGGTTGGCTGAGTTCAATTACAATTCGTCCCAATAGCGGGGGTTCCTGGGGTATAAAGCCTCCAGCATATGGTGCGGCTGGTGGCGAAACAGACATCCCATAGGCGAGATCCGCCACGGATCTTTGAAGATCACCTATCATTCCCATTAGTTCAAATGTAGTAGGCTCGCGAGCCTGATATAGTTGAGGGGTCCAAATTGGGTGTGCGGCAGGCGACCTGGGTGGATGCGGCATGTCAACAGTAGTCTCACCCTGTGGGGTGATTCCTTGACTCAACGCGGCCGTCATGACCACGATCACTTCTGAGTTCTGCGTCATGTTCAATCCTGCCTCAGCAAGGAGAAGACACTAGCTGTTCTGGATCAACCCTCTGAATCTCTGAACTGAAACGAAAAACAAGCAGTATTTCAGCCCCAAACAGATCGAACACGGGTGTAGCCAAACAATCGCATTCTACTACGATCATTTGTTCCCCGAATCACTATTCAAAACTGAATCATTCGTGTAGACATAACTGATTCTCAACAACACTGATACTAGTGCCCTCAGGCCTGATGCTCAAATTTTGCAAACTGATACATGCGTTCCCTGCAGAGATACACTCTAAAAGCACATAGCAGATAAATGAGAGCCAATACACCCCTATGTTGGGGTAGGGTTTCCCTGTCCTATTTTGTCAGGAGCTAGGGTTTCACTACGACGCAATGACTTCAAACAACCTATATCGGGTAAGCAACTGTCCTAGTTTGGGATGGTCACTATGGATCCGAATATGCACTAGGTCGAATGGTCAGGGTGCCGGTAAAAACCGGGGTTTGTGTTCCCATCTTGGCAGAGCCCAGAACCGTCGACCTTATGGTCATGCCTTGACAAGACAAGCCTCCGACAAAACCGCCAGAATAGCAGATGGCCAACACGGTGCCCTAGGCGCAGCAATGCACATGCAATGCAAAGAAAACAATAAGTGCAGTCAAAACAGGATATCACGAGTTCGAGTCAAGCTCTCTAAAAATCCCCAGAAGTCGCCAAAATCAGAGATACTTCATGAGGGACCTCGCCATCTCTGCTGTTTTTTCTTGTTTGTGGTTCTTAATCTGAACCAAAGAGTCCAACTCTGGCAAATCGTTTTTAGAAAAACAGATTTTGAAAAGAAGTGCCAAACATGGACTGCTTTGCCAGATACAGAGTCGCCACCTAAATATTTTTAAAATAGGAAATTTAGGAAACCCTGACTCGATGCCGAAGGCCACATGTCCGTCATCACCAAAGTTGTCTTGGCTCGGGAGCTTGGGTACGTTCGGGGAAGGTCAGCTATGAGCACCCCCTTTCGCCCGGTCCGAAGACCGGCCTCTACTAACCATGATATCGGATTTTGAAAACGTTATGTGTTCTTGTTCCAATTATTAGCCTAGAATTATTACGTTATGCGCACAGCAAACAAGTATAGGCTAGATTGCCTAATTTGGAAATAAGCATTGCATATCCGTTCATTTTGAAAAAGGCTTTGGAATTTGCTACTCGCAAGTAGGCTAAAACACGAATTTCAACGAATTTTTCCAACTCAACCAATCCAACCTCCACCCACGGGCATTCAAACAGTTTATCTCATATAAGCATTTAGCCACATGGTAATCATACTGTCATGTTAACATTCACACGCATGCGATATGCTAATGCATAAATACTTACATCGTACTCCTAGCCAAAACAATGAGACTAGTTAGCAAACATGCATGCCCTAGTTCATGTTAGAATGACTAATGCATCGCATGCAGAATGTGATTAGGATAGGCTCGGCTAACCCTAAAATGGCATGCGAAATGCAATCATTCGGTGCACATATTCAAGTTAGATTTGAAAATACAATGCGGTTTGTATGATGTACCGAGCCTGGTGCATGTTAACAAATGCATGGATGCACGCATGCATTGCATAAGGTATGCTGAAAAAAATGTGCCCTAATCTACCATCGTAAGCAGGTAAATAAAAGGGAAGAAAGAAGTGGGGGTTGGAAGACATACACACCACTCACACACACTTATTACAGATTTGCCCTCGCTCGGAGGGACCAAAAGAATAATACAAATTAATTAACTACGCAAGCTAATTAAATATTACAAATTAATTAAATTAACAAATTAATAAATCTAAGAAAAACAGTAAACCGCCTCGGGGCGAGGGCTCAATGCATGCGCGCTCGGATTCCGCTCGGAATTGCATTGCCATGCTTAGCCTGCCTCTATTTTCCCTGCTTTGCTCCTCTGGAAACTGCCAAAGTCTAAGAAATGCCTCTCAGGACACTAGGGGATACCACCGGTTAGAGGGAATGACCACCGGCACTGGGATGTGGCCCATCGGCACAAAATATATCCATCGGCTGTTGATTGACTGCCGGTCGGCACTAAATGCTGCCGGCCGGCAATGAATTCCTACAGAACCTGCAACTCACAACAGCAGAGGGCAGAATCTGGCATGGCAATACTATTCAAGCTATATATGCACCAATCACACTCCCTATCATGTTAACAACTCAAGGGAGGATGTGCCTCGATTCTCGGGCCACCAATCACGCATTTTCATGCATGATGGCCTAAAGAATCAAGTGTGCACTTTAATTTCAAATGCATGCAAACCATATAATTACACAAGGAAGCCTAACCTCTATCACACTTGCTTCAAGAGGCCAAGCATGCACAATGCAATGCGATCTTAGACATGTTGGCTAGCATGCAATATGGACAATGCAAAGCACTTGTACAAACATACAAGCGAGTATGCAAGGCAAGCATGCAAACCAAATAGAAGAGGGATTTAAACATGACTTAGGCAACTCCAAATAGGCCCAAAATCAGTAGTCAAAACCAAGGAAGTGAAGGCCAAAGTGCACACACACATGCAAGCACTCATGGTCCAATACTTAAAGCATAATGGGGCAGCTTTTAAACACATTTAAAAGGGCACGAATATGAACAATTAGCATGCAAGTTAAGCTCCGAAATCATGTTAGAAGAGGTGCCAAACCAACTCAAACAAGACAAACAAAAGCATGCAAATGGCCTAAGTATTTAAGGCAAGCCAAAAGGCATTGAACTACACTTGACAAGACCTAACATGGCAAGAATTAAGCAACTAAAATCAGAGCTTTAGTACACAAAATCAAGCCCAAAGGACTACTTAGATGGCATCTAAGTGGCTCAAATTCAAAAGCATGCACAATGGTCAAGACATAGGGCATACAACACATGCTCTCAAAGCAACAAAGAGGTAACTAAGGCAAGCATATGAGCATGCCAAAGGGACTGATATCACATGTTGGATGGTTCCAAACCACCAAAATGATGCAAGCAACACATGCTACACATTCACATACTTGAGGCATACAAGCCTAACAAGCTACAAATGCAAAGAAGCTATACTAAACATGCCAAAATCGATCCAAACAACTATGGACAGACCTAAAGCATGGCAAAATAAGCACAAAACATTCACGAGGCTAAGCCTAAAATATGCTCGAACAAAGGCTAATAACCTAAGGCATGTTAAGGGATCAATGAGGCATTACATGGCAACTATACTAAACATGCATGGAGTACCAAAACCAACTTAATACAAAGTTATAACATGGCAATATAAGCATAAAATACAGCCATGGCATGCTCAACACACACTTGAACAAAGACTTCCTTAAGAGGCCAAAAATGGTCCCTTTCAAGAACAACAAGGAGAGGGGGTGGCCCTCCCCTTTTGGAGACTTCAAGGCACCATCCCCACCACTGAAATCCCTCAAGATTTCAGTGGTGAAGAGGCCCAAACACCAAAGTCTCAAAACTTGCACAAAATAGCACAAAATGGGGCCTTTCAAGGCCTAAGGGTGGTCAAAATTCCCCAAAGCAAAAAACACTCTTAATAAACTATCAAGAGGGATTAAAAATAGAACTCTTTTATGTTATACACTAAACACAAAAACAGCTCTAAGATAGGTAGAAATAGGATGCAAAAATGGGGAATAAAAGGGAAGTTTCTCACCCTTGAAGACCACCTTCACAAATGATGCTCCAACCACCCTCCTTGGCTTGAATCCAGCTCCAAAACACCAAAACCAGCCTCCAAGGGTCTCAAGTCCAAGAGATGGTGTGTTAGTGTGTGTATATGAGCAAAAGTGACACAAAACACACACTTATAGAGATAGGAAATATTTCTAACCCTAACCCTAGAACTCAAACTTTACCAAAGCTGTCTAAAATGTCTCAAAAGTGTCTAACCCTCATGCCAGGAGAAGAAGCTCTCCTATATAGGCAATTCCCTCTTGTAAGGCTTACAAAACAAGCCATCCAAGAGGGAAATCCCTCCATACACGTGTATGGAGGGGAATGGGGTGGGTGCCAGCTATCACAGTTGGCAAGAAATATCTACAAAAAGTAGATGAACAGTAATCGGCTAGCCAAAAATGACTGCCGACCGGCAACAAAGAGTGCCGGCCGGCAATATATATTGCCGGTGGCAACAAAAACCAGTCGGCGGCCTCTAGCTTGTGCCGGTGGTGTGTGGGGATGCCTCAAAAGGCATTCTCTGCCCTTCCAAGGCAAAACACAAGTGTTTGGTGCAAAACCAGACACAAAACAGTCGAGTTCGGAGATCCTGAGACAAGGCGCGTAGCCAAGAACTCTGGGAACTCCAAATAAACACAAACATGGATAATCACCGAGTGTTCAAGCGGTGACGTCCAAGTCTTGAGGACGGTCAAAAATGGGGTGTCTAAACCCAACCATCTCTCGAGCCAACACTCCTATAGCGTCTTTGGCCAATGGAGCAGCCACAATGTTTTGACCCACTCCTTCTTCTTGAGGAAGGATCTCTGGTTGAGTCAGGATATCTCGACCACCTCGATGAGGTTTGCCACAACCCCTACCATGTCCAGACATCCTATATAAGAGTAGATGTGGACAAGATTAACTCAAAATTCATATACTAGTTCATCATTTCTCCTCAAGTCTTTATCTCATTCTCAACACATAAGCACATAGACAAACAGAACACATACAAATCCCTCTTCCAAGATATCAACTCATTCCGTGACATTCAAAGATTACCTAGTGGAAAAACCATTGATCAGATGCCTTTTCAAAGGGACTTCGTTGAATGTAGTGGACACAAGTCATATCCTAGAGAATTGACCCCATACACACCTAATCACATAAATACATAATCAAATAAGACCACCAAACCCTTATTTTTACTTGATAACCCAAATGTGACACGGTCACTTCCTATGAGTATTCAACCCGATTAGCTTTGATACCAAATTTGTAGCACCCCATACATATAATTTCTTATCGAACAATTAAAAGAACATTCTCCACATAAACACAATTTTATTCAAATATTTCTCTTTCTCACTGAACTGTAGATTTTGTTTACAAAATTACAAAATATGGATCTCAGTTCAGTGAGATAGAGAAGAATACAAAACAATTACATTGCCCTCTGAGTTTACTAATTACATTGTGACATGTAATACAAAAATATGAAACTCAATATAAAAGTAGAAAAGGAGGTCCACCGTTGCATTACAATTTCAAGTTCACAAAAGTTTAAATTTTGAAAAGAGGCAGTCTTTTTCCTTTGTCTTTATTGATGGTTATAGGGCTCTTCATTTCGTGAAATGTTAGCAAATAGGAATAAGCAATTGCCCAGTAAAGAATAACTTTGACCAAGTATATAAACATTTGTTTTAAAAATGCATGACCTTAATAATGCCCATGGATTTTCATTGGTTTAGAAGTTATTACACAACACACAATTCAACACAGATGGCTAGTGGACACCTCAAACCTTCCACTTTCGTCATCCTTACACGAACTAGCTAGTCGACACTTCACAACATCCCCACATTCATCGCCCTCATGCAAACCGGGCAAGTGGGCACCTCAAACACATTCCCATATTCGTCGTCCTCACACGAACCAAGCAAGTGGGCACCTCAAACACATTCCAAAACATTAAAATTTTAAGCACAACACAAATAATCACAATGACTCCCCAATTTTGTTTAACAATTTCCATTGAGTCAAAATCAAGAATAACCCTTAGGGTTACATATAAAAATTTGCAGCTTTTCCTTTTAAATATTTACTTGTCATGATTTAAGTATATATACTCACTATTTCATAGTTGATTCCACAATCAACCATCAATTTCACATAATCATTTCATCAACACAAAGCCCATGTATATATATATACCATATCCATCTCAATAGCGTCACACACCTTAAGATTCACACACATCTAAGCCAAAATATAGATATACAAGGGTAAAGGTATTCTCACCTCAAGGTTGCAAGAGGAGAGATGAAGGTCCACACAATGAGCTTCCGGAATATCACAATCTAATCAGTTCAAAATGTAACTCTTGATAAGGATAACAACTTCAATGAAGGCCCAAAGATCGATTCTCACTCTTACTATATGAGATCCAAGGTTTTCTAGCTAGGGTTATAGAAAGAGAGTTGTTATAGAAAGGAGTGTGAAAGAAATGGGTTAGAAAAATGTTTGGACCGCAATATAACTCTATTGTCCTGACCAGACCGCTCGAGCAAACTTCCATCACTCAAGCGAAGTGCTAAAATACAAAGGGACTGTTCGAACAAACTTTCCACCGCTCGAGCAGTAAATGCGAGGTCTCAGAAGTTTTGCAAAGCTAGAGTAAAAATACTGGGAACTCACATTTTATGCTCGAGCGACAATTCCTTGAGTGGTCTCGCCTGCAAACTTGCAAGATACTGGGAGCTACAAATCTCCGCTCGAGCAACCAAATGACCGCTCGAGCGGCGACCCAAAAGCAACTATTACACTTAGTACCACCGATAAAAAATGAATAAATTGTCAAGATTATCCTTATTCCATTAAAGATTGTTAAAATTGATATCATTTTAAAAGTTGAGAGTCTAAATTGAATCAAATAAAAAGTTAAAATTTAATTTATTATCAAAGTCAAAACTCTAGATTTTTTTATTATTTGAATCTTCTATTAAATTAATATGGGGTCCAAATTTTATTATGAGTACGATGACAATCACTTAAAATAAATTTAGACCACAATGCTATATGTACAAGCAAACTTTTCTATCTTTACACAATCAAACAAATTTAAAAATAATTAAAATAAAATATGTTTTTACATATAAAATCGTATGTACATTCAACAAGCTTTCTTTTAAACTAGTTTCACATTTCTTTCAAGTATCAATACCGACATAACATAAAATATATCAAATTTATTTTATTGAAAAAGAACAAAAAAGAAAAAGAAAAAAAGAAGAAGCTACATGGCAATAATAACTCAAACTTAAACATCATACCTAATAATAAATAAATAAATAAATAAATAAATGGTTGAATTTCTCTCATATTGAGATCTCAATATGAGAGAAGTTAAGGGATCTATAGAGTCCACCATAGGTCCCGTTTCGATAATCCGAATCGTTCATTTTGTAGAACCCTCAATGTATATTATCCATGAAAAAAATTAGTTTGATCCAATAATCATAACTTTTTTATTTTATTACATTTATCTCCAAAAAAATGGACAACATATATATTTTTGAAATAGGCCATCCATTTTTTTACAAACAAATATGATAAATTGAAAAGCTTACAATTGTCAAATTTACCAAAATTTTTCTATGGATGATAACATTAAGGGGTCTACAAAATGAATTGTTTAGATCATCAAAATGAGACCCGTAGAAGGCCCTCTGGGCCCCTCAACATAAGAGAAGCCCAACCCATAAATAAAAACGCTTTATCTACCGTGACTAGAGCTGGTTTCCTTATTTGGGGCATTGTAACGCCTCAACTTTTGTTACTCGGATAACGTTATCAATTTCCATATTAAGATCCATTTATGAAATAATAAAAAATAGAAACAGAACAAAACAAATAGAATATTCAAGGTTTCCTTTCACATAAATACAATGGTACAAGTTCAGTATGGATCATTACAAAATATGTCGTTAGGCTTACATTGAGAGTTTTTAAAATGAAATAATTACAATGAAGAGAGTAATAACACATTGACATTTCACCGATGAGTAACAAATCTCAAATCATCAATAACTTAAGTCCTTGAATTCTCAAACGAGACAACAAATTTCACACCTGAAAAATAGTTTAACAATTGGGATGAACATAAGATCTAGTAGGGATTTATAATGATTCAAAACAATAAGATCTATACATATATATGTGGGAGCCAAATTTTATTGGATCAATAGGGACGAATGGACGAGTCCAGTCCGGGACATAATCTTTATTCCGCACTGATCCTAGTAAATTGAAGAGCCGAATAAAGTAATCGACTTTCCAATCAGTAGAACAAAGGCCGAGTAGAAGTACATGTAAAGGATCGATGGTGGGCCTAGCCCTAGGGCCCAAAGAGAATAATATAAATACAGGATCATCAGTCAGAGAAAGGCAGGTCAGAACTAGTGTGCTTAACTTAAGACATAAGCAACCAAGAGAGTATACACTGACTTATCCGTCAGAGTGCTAATTCCAGCACCCTCGATCGGAGTGTTCATTTCTTTTCAGGTGACTAGCTGAGGATCACGAGCATCCCCCAGGATTAGAAGAGTATTTCCAAACCACTTCCCCACAATTGGCACCGTCTGTGGGAATACTCAAGTACATCCATGGCGGGTATAACGGAAGACCCTCCGATAGTCACTAACGAGACCACACAGAGAGATGACCTCACTCCAACGAACATGCTTGGACTGGAGATTATCGCCGCAAGATGCACCTTGAACTTCGGCTCACCCTCGACTTCAGCGCATGAGACAATGCAAGTGATCATGGAACAAGGAAAGCAAAACGAACAGAGGTTGGAGAACATGATCGCTGAGAACGAACGTCTCCGTCAAGATTTGGCCTTGAAGGTGGCAAAGTCCAAACAAGCTGTACGCCAAGATCCGGAACGACCTCTGAGGGCAGGTGGTTGACGACCTCGAGCCCGACAACAAGACACTGATAGCGACTCCAACTCCTTATCCCTGGAGCCCAAGAAGAAGGGACGACCCGAAACTACCAGTTTCTCTTAAGAGAGTCCACGTATAAGGCATAAGCAAAGAAGAAACAGCTCAGACGAAGAAGACCAGCACGATCCCTTTGTACGACGGATTGCAAGGGCAGTACTACCCAAGAAGTTCAAAGCCCCGTCGTTCACCTTGTACGACGGGAAATCGGATCCCACGGATCATATCCGTCACTATAAGCAAGCCATGACGTTGCATGCAAATGACGAAGCTTTCATGTGCAGAATATTTCCAAGCAGTTTAGGACCATTGGCTGTTAGGTGGTATTATAAACTGGAGCCGGCTTCGATCAAGAGTTTCCACCAACTCCAAAAATCCTTCAGGGCAAGGTTCATCACTAATGAGGTCCAGCCAAAGTAAGCCGATTCCCTTTGGGCAATGCAGATTCAACCAGGGGAAACCCTTCGTGCATATTCGGTGCGGTATTAAGAGTGTTTTAATATGATAAACGATGCTTGCAATGACTCCATGGCCATTACCACCTTCAAGATGGGGTTGCATCCCGACAGCGCCCTCTGCAGCTCTTTGACCAGACGGCCCCCAAAAACGATCTGGGCGTTGATGAAAAAAGTTGAGGAATATTGCAAAGTCGAAGATGATGCCCTCTGGGTCAAAGACGGGAATAAAGCCACTAAGTCGGCCCTACCTGAGGTCGTGCTGTTGATAAACGCTATACCACCACGGAGCCCAGAATCACGGAATCGGACCAAGTGAGATCGAAGACGGGATTCACGCCGATCAAGCGACCAGTGTCCGCATCGAGCTAATGAGCAGCTTCAAGTGGATAGTAGGCGCGCGAGGCACGCCGACAAAAAATACACGGAGTTATCAGAGCCGGTCAATGTGGTTATGGCTAAGGTTCAACACCTCTCATTCTTCAAATGACCATAAAAAATGGTGGGACCTCCCAATATGAGTAGACGGGATATGCGGTGCGAGTATCATAAAGACCACGGCCATGACACCGACAGTTGCTATGCTTTGAAAGACCACTTAGAGGAGTTGGTACAACACGGTCGACTTCAGTAACATGTCCGAAAGAACTCGACCAAAACAGTTGCCCATCGGCAGGACTCACCCCCGCTCGGCGTCATCCATATGATATATAGCCTACCGACAGCCCCAACCGTGCATGCAATTCAGTCGCACCCAATAACCCAAAAGCACATCACACCAGAAAAATGGCCCCGTGAAGCGCCGAGTATTGCCTTCGACGATTCTGATTTGATCGGCATTACGCTCCCCTACAGTGATCCATTGGTTATTGAACTGCGCGTAAACTGGTTCACCGTTGAGTGCGTACTCATTGATCCAGGGAGTACATTGGAAGTTATGTATTACAAGACATTCACTAAACTCGGCTTCTCTGAATCGGATCTTTCTCCGGCTCCTTATCTACTATTCGGCTTCAACGCCAATCCAGAATACCCGTTGGGGAAAATCACGCTACCCATTCGAGCAGGCTCCCGAACAATGGATGTGGAATTCTTGGTCGTCAAGCTACCATCGCTGTATAATCTCATCATGAGGCGAACTTGGTTGCATACTATGCAGGCTATGCCAAACACCTATCATCAGCTGCTACGCTTCCCGATAGAACGCGGCATTGAGCAAATTTGTGGCTCCTAGAAATCGGCACAAGCATGTTATCTCCTTGCTGGAAAGACGCTAAGAGAGTTGCAAGTAAATTCTATTGAGGTGCCAGATCAAGAGAGCCTCGACGATGTTGGGCGGCTCCCAAGTGAAAAGGCCACAGAAGCCCTAGATCGAGTTGAAATTGATGGAAACCCAGACAAGTTCTTCATGATCGGCGCTTCCCTAAATCAAGCTGACAGATAGCAGCTAATTTTCTTCCTGCTCGGCAATTGTGATGTATTTGCGTGGACTCCATACGAGATGCCAAGTGTAGATCCGTTTGTTTTGCAGCACCGTTTAAATGTTGACCCTAAATGTAAGCCGATTATCCAAAAGAGCTGGCGTTCAGCTGCAGAGCACACTGCTGCCGTTGTTGAAGAAGTTGACCGGTTGCTTGATGCCGGGGCAATCAGGGAAGTGACCTACCCTACATGGCTCTCGAATACTGTGGTCGTGAAGAAGAAAAATGGGACTTGGCGAGTTTGCATTGATTTCACGGACCTAAACAAAGCCTACTCTAAAGATTGTTTTCCTTTCCCTAGAATAGACCAACTTGTAGATGCTACAGCACGTCATCAGCGTATGAGCTTCCTCGATGCCTACAGAGGCTACCATCAAGTTGCCATGCATCCGGAGGACCAAGACAAAATTGCATTCCTCACCCCAAGAGGAACCTATTGCTATAAGGTTATGCCTTTTGGGCTGAAGAATGCAGGGGCAACTTACTAGAGACTAGTCACCACCATGTTCAAGGAGCAACTCGGCCACACTATGGAAGTGTACATTGACGATATGGTGGTCAAGTCCAAGGAAGAGCAGAATCATATAGCCGATCTTGAAGAGACATTCTATGCAAATATAAAATGAAGCTGAACGCTTCCAAATGTGCATTTGGGATCGGCTCTGGCAAATTCTTGGGTTACATTGTCAACCACCGAGGAATCGAAATCAACCCAAGGAAAATCACAGTAATCCTGGAACTCGACTCCCCTCGATCGGTCAAGGAGGTTCAGAAGTTAATGGGGATGGCCGCCGCACTTAACAAGTTCATCAGTCATTCCACGGACCGCTGCCGATAATTCTTTCATACACTACGGCAGGGAAAGGCTTTTGAATGGTCCGCCGAGTGCGAAGCCGCTTTCAACAGCCTAAAGACCTACCTCCGATCAGCTCCACTCTTGACAACACCTTCGGCAGGTGACCCGCTCATTTTGTATCTGGCAGCTTCCGACCGGGCCGTCAGCGCCGTACTGATAAAGGAAGAGCTGGGGGAGCAACGGCCAGTGTATTATGTGAGCAAGGCAATGGTTGATGCCAAAACATGCTACCTTCCTTTGGAAAAACTCATTCTGGCCCTCGTCATGGCAGCGAGAAAACTGATGCATTACTTTCAGGGGCATACCATCCGGGTACTAACGGACCACCCCCTTCGGCCTCAGACCAGTGTAAGCATCGTATGCTGCTTTCAAAGTGGGCTCTTGAACTTGGCCAGTATGATATTCAGTTCCTGCCTAGAACCTCAATCAAGGGACAGGTGCTTGCCGACTTTATGGCCAAATTCACTGAGGGTTTCGTCGACTTCAAGTCTAATGAAATTCGACCTAAGTTGAACTGAAGAATTTATGTTGGGGACATTTGGCAGCTGTACTGTGATGGATCATCCAATCAATGGGGCAGTGGAGCCGGGGTAATAATCATGGCTCCCGACGGCGCAAGAATTGAGCAGGCCGACAAACTCGGCTTCGAAGCATCAAATAACGAGGCCGAATACGAAGCCCTTCTAACCAGTTTGCGGAATGCACATCTTCTTAGTGCCCGGCATTTGATTGTAATTTGCGATTCAAAACTAGTGATCAATCAGCTAAAGGGGGAGTACGAGCCCAAAAATGACCGTATGGCGGCTTACATGAAAACGGCTAACTCTTTGCTAACAAAGTTTGACCACCATGAATTGAATCAAATAACACGTGATTAGAACACACATGCAGATGCCCTGGCTTGCCTAGCCTCCGCCATTAACTCAGAGATTAAACGGACCATCGAAGTAGGTTTCATCCCGGAACCGAGCATTGGCCCTTCGGAGGAAGTCCAGGTCAATATCATAGAGTCAGGACCGAGTTGGATGGACCCCATTGCTGCATTCCTGTCTTCCGAGTAGCTCCCAGCGGACAAGAAAGAAGCGCACAAGCTACAAAACAAAGACTTGCGATACTACTTGGATCTGCAAGGAAAGCTTTATAAGAAATCCCTTTCTAGCCCATACTTGGAATGCGTGCATTCGGACAAAGTCAAAGAACTTCTCACTGAAATACATGAAGGCAGTTGTGGTGCATATTCTGGCGGGCGCTCTTTGGCTCATTGAGCTGTAACACAGGGGTATTATTGGCCGACAATGAGAGTAGATGCCGAATGTTATGTGAAAAAATGTGAACAATGCCAGAAGTTCTCCCCCTTAACCCATCTGCCTGCTGAAGAGTTAAGCTTTATCACCAGTCCCTGGCCGTTCGCCCAACGGGGACTTGATATCGTTGGACCATTGCCAAGGGCCCCAGGAAACAAGCGGTACTTGATTGTCACGACTGATTACTTCACAAAATGGGTCGAAACAGAGGCATTAACGCACATTCGAGATGCTGATGTTAAGCACTTCGTATGAAGAAATATCATAACACGATTCGGCATTCCAAGAGCACTTATCTCAGACAACGGCACCTAGTTTGATTGTGGTGTGTACCGAGAGCTGTGCAGCAAGTATGGCATCCGGCCTTACTTTTCCACGTCGGCTTACCCACAAAGCAATGGTCAAGCTAAAGCCTCTAACAAATCCATCTTGGACGGCATCAAGAAGAGGCTGGAGAAAGCTAAAGGCAAATGGGTCGAAGAATTGCTGAGTGTGTTGTGGGCTCATCGAACTACGCCGAAGCAGTCCACTGGGGAAACGCCATATACTTTATGTTTTGGAACCCAAGCAATCATACCCCTGGAAATCGGCCTCCTGACCTTGAAATCGAAAGTTTTTGATATGGGCTAAAACGACATGATACTGACCTTAGATTTGGTCCTGATTGAAGAATGAAGAGACTGTGCCCTTGCATCCATGGCACGATATCAGCAGCAGCTTGCTAAGTCGTATAATCAACGTGTTCGATATATGCGCCACACACCAGAGAGTTGGTCTGAAGAAAGTACTCCACCGCCAGAAACCTACGATGGAAAATTGGTTCCTAACTGGGACGGTCCTTATCAAGTCGATTCGATCACGGGAGTTGGGGCATATCGGCTCAAAGACATGTCTGGAAGGAGCCTGCCACGACCTTGGAACTCAACGCACTTGCGTAAATTCTATCATTAAAACCGGCCTGTGGGAAATGATACTAGTTTTGAATGGTTCACCATGTACATATTTCACTTTTGCAATGCAAAGTTTCCGGTTTCCTCTTCATGCAATTCAGTTCAAAAGTCTCCGGATTCGAAGCCCCTTTTGTGCATGTCATTTTTGGGCCGATTAAGCCTCCAGATTCGGAGCCCCTTTGATGCATGAGATCTTTGGGCCGATTAAGCCTCCGGATTCGGAGCGCCCTTCGTGGATATCACGATTGACCAAACTAAGCCTCCGGATTCGGAGCCCCATTTGTGCTTGTCACTTTTGGGCCGATTAAGCCTCCGGATTTAGAGCCCCATTGGTGCATGACACCTTTGGGTCGATTAAGCCTCCGGATTCGAAGCGCCCTTCATGGATATCATAATTGGCGAAACTAAGTCTCCAGATTTGGAGCCCCATTGATGCATGACATCTTTGGGCCGATTAAGCCTCCGGATTCGAAGCGCCCTTCGTGGATATTACGATTGGCCAAATTAAGCCTCCGGATTCGGAGCGCCATTCGTGGATATCACAATTGGCCAAACTAAGCCTCCGAATTCGGAGCATCCTTCATAGATATCACGATTAGCCAAGACTCCAGATTCGCAACCCCTTTGGTGCATGACACCTTTGGGCTAATCAAGTCTTCGGATTCGGAGCCCCATTTTTGGGCCAATCAAGTCTCCAGATTCGGATCCCTATTGGTGCATGACATCTTTGGGCCGATTAAGCCTCCGAATTCGGAGCGCCCTTCGTGGATATCACGATTGGCCAAACTAAGTCTCCGGATTCGGAGCCCCATTGGTGCATGACATCTTTGGGCCGATTAAGCATTCGGATTCGGAGCGCCCTTCATGGATATCACGATTGGACCGCCCTTCGTGGATATCACGATTGGCCAAGACTCCGGATTCGAAGCCCCATTGGTGCATGACACCTTTAGATCGATCAAGTCTCCGGATTTGGAGCCTCATTGGTGCATGACACCTTTGGGCCGATCAAGTCTCCGGATTCGGAGCCCCATTGGTGCATGACACCTTTGGGCTGATCAAGTCTCCGGATTCGGAGCCCCATTGGTGCATGACACCTTTCAGCCGATTTAGCCTCCGAATTCGGAGCGCCCTTCTTGGATATCACGATTGGCCAAGTCTCCAGATTCGGATCCCCATTAGTGCATGATTGGCATTCAAAATGAAATGGGGCAAGCCGTATAATCAAAGGCTAAAACATGTAAACATTCAAAAAGAAATAGGGCAAGCCGTATAAACGCGTGGTGAAACATGCCGTATAAACGTAGGCTGAAACATGTGAACATTCAAAGTAAAATGCAGTGTACTAATATAATTAGAAAGTACGCTAACACCTGAAAACACTTGAAGTAAAAAATGTACTATTATTCAATTAGCCAATAATTACATAATTTTGCATTGCAAGGTCTACAATGTCTACTTTTATCCGGCGTCTTCCTCATCGACACTCTTCTCGACTTCGAAGGCAGAAAAGGGGAGGTGATCACATTGGTACAGCGGTAACGCTGAATCAACGCCCGCTGCTCGGAGAGCCTCCGCGGCTTAAAGTGCCTTGATCCAACTATGCTTAAATCCATGATTTTCACATCGGCAAACTTCCTCAGCAAGATTTTCCCTAGTCTTCTCTATCCCTACTTTCCAGCCTTCATGGAAGCCTTTTTCATAAGCCCTCCCCTTCGCGGACTCTATGGCAAACATGTTCACCGTATCACGATCGGCAATTGCATTACTGATAAGGCGCTGGGTCATCCTTTCTTCCACAACTGGGTTAGCTTATGTTTGACCGGCCTTGACCTTCCTTAGCTCGCGCTCAGCCACTTCCGCGCGAGCTTCCAAATTTCGAATGCGTTCATCCTTCTTCTCTATTTCTCGTCTCGCAGCACGAAGGCGCATGCCAATTTCGTAGGCATTGTACAGCCCTTTCACCGCCCCATGAACGCCCTCTCGAAACACTTCGAAGTCAGGTTGACCAACCATCGACTGTTGAACTTCTGGCGGGAAAATCTGTCGTGCAAATTCGACCACCACATTCAAGTCACGGATGATGGAATCTGCCTCTATCATCGATTTGTTCCCAATGAAAACAGAAAAGCTCAAGGGGCGTGGTAGTCCACTGGCCTCACTTCACAAATGAGGGGAGCTGCCCCGCTGATGCTTCTCCTTCACTGGTGACCTACTTCGTCGACGCAAAGAGTGGCACATCTCGTCCTCTGCAGATGCCCTACCTCCCGTACAGGGAGGCTCGCTGTGACAACCCTCACCACTGTTTACTGATTAACCACTGATTTCTGCTAAACTGAGACTGATTATGATAAGTAATTGAATCGACTGAAATACTGAACTGACTGATTGAATGTACTAGTTTAAATGAATTTCTATCTGTTTGCCTGTTAAATTATCTATCCATGTTTTATGCTTTAAACTGCAAATTGAAGGCCTTGTCGGCGGCCGAACCCGAAATTGATCGATGTTTTATGATCATTAGAATTTATGTGATTTTATGGTGTATTTATCTAAAATATGATTTGGTATGATTAAATTAGATTAAATAATGATTAATTGCAAGAGTTTGACTTAATTACCGAAATACCATGTTAGTGGGCCATCTCATAAAACATTTGAGACTTGATTTCATAACATTTCCTTAGCCATATTGAGAGCAAAACCGAATGAGAGAGAGAGAGAGAGAGAGAGAGAGAGAGAAAGAGAGAGAGGTAGAGAACTTGGCTTCGTCCAGAGAGTTGCTTAGAGAATTGGAAGATTTGAAGGCTAACTGCATAATTGAGCTCCCCTTCTTGAAATTGAAGATTTAAGGTAGAGCTTTTGCCTTCTTATTTATGAATTTTAGTCATTTGTTGCATGGTTCATGGGAGTTTAGTGATCTAAGTCAAGCTTTGGTCTAATAATGTTGAATTGGAACTTAATCCATGCATGCATGTCCTTATGTGGAAGTTTTGAGGTTGTTTTCATGGAAATTGCTTCATGCATGTCCATCTTTTGACCAAAGTCCATGATTTCATCTTGTTTTTGGAAGAATTGGCCCTTTGGAGCATGAATTGGAAGCTTTGAATTGGTTTAAATTTATGCATGTTATGTTTTACATCATGTTCATGAAATTAGTTTGAAATCGTGTTTAATTAAACTACCTTTGGGCTTTGATTTTACAAATTGAGCTTTGAATCATGTAATACTATGAGTTTGCAAGTGTTTTCCAGAAAATTAGCCCAAGAGGATCGAATTTGATGCATTAAAACTTGGTTTTGAGCTTGAGGTTCAAATCTGGAATTTCCAGAATTTGAACTCACGCTCGAGTGGGGAAACTGGCGCTCGAGCGTGAAATTCGTGCTCCCAGCACTTTGCATTGTTTTACAGTCCGCTCGAGCAGGGAAATGCACGCTCGAGCGGAGACTTGTGTCACACGCTCGAGCGGGTGTCAAGCGCCCATCAAGCGTGATTTTCGCACATCCAGTACTTTTGCCATGTTTTGCAGTCTGCTCGAGCGGGGAAAGTGACACTCGAGCGGGGAACCTTTGTTTGCATGTCCGCTCAAACGGGGGAAAGAAACGCTCAAGCGAGACCCTGTTTTTTCAAAAAATTTGTAAGGTTGTTTTAAGTGTATCTTTGCATCCTCATTCCATCCTAGGCATTCTTAGGCCTAGTTTAAGACATCTTAATGAGGACATAGATGTAGAACCGCACCGAGTCTAAGTAGGGACTAAGTCTTTGATTCCTGAATGTGAACTTAGTGTGTGTTCATCCTGTAAACTGTGTAGGGTTGGCATCTGAGGACGCGCTCTAGCTTATCTGTAGCCCAGAACTCTGTGAGTAACAACTGTGTAAAGATATGTTCAAATATGAATATTTTCTGAATGGTTAAACTGTACTGTTTCTGAATTGATACTGTTAACTGAATGAATGTATGTCCTCTATTCTGAACTATATTATGGCATCCATAGCAACTACTGTTACTGTTATTGCTACTGTTACAGAGATCTCTGTTAGTTCCTATCTTGGAACTTCTGTTTACTGTTATGATGGCCATCATTGATCGCTTCGGCCTTTCGAGAACTATCAAGCATCGCATCGCTCGCTAATGGATATACCACATATGACTGTTATGACTGAATGACTGACATACTGAATCAATGGACTGTTTTTAATACTGAAAGGACATTCATTTTTAACCTCTTTACGCATTATGTTATTCACTGGGCTTTAGCTCACTGCTCATATATATATCTAGGTGTTCAGGCACCAGACCGCTGCTAGGGGCGTCAGGCTAAGCTCTGTTTTGTCAAGCCAACCTTTGTGCCTCACCTCGAGGTTCCAGTATTGTTCAAGCCAAGGCTATGGGGTGTTTAAGATTCCCCCTTTTGTTTGTGTCCTGTATAGACTGAGTGAGACTGGTACTGTACTGAATGTTTCTGTATACATTGTAATATTGTTCTGTTTCCGAATGTGTATATATATGAAAAGTCTTTTTGCATACAGAATGTCACAGCTCATTGGACATTGTTTAATTACTGTTTTGGCTTCCGCCATGCCCCTATACTCTGTAATACTGTCTTACTGTTAAGCAGGCCTTTGGTAATCATAGATTACTGGCCAGTTACAGTGCTAAACCCATAGGGGCGGGTTTGGATCGTGATACTCACCACCTCGATTCATTGATGAGTCCAGCTCCGCTAGAGTTCTACCCTCTCCCTTACTATTAAAGAAAAGTCTGGTTGACATTCACACTTTTCCGGCCACGAAGGACGAGCAGAATCAAGTCGCTTTATGAAACTCAAATGGAATCTCTCAGATGGGAAACCCCTTTTTTAATCACTCAGGAGTGCACCCCACTCCCGAGGCGACCTCATCAACGCGCACACTCCTACAACCACTGCTATTCAGCATTGTTGATTCATCCCAATATTCAGTAGTGTCAATATATTCGGCTTTCGGAGTTCATACATTGGCTGGGGCAAGGGCAGATTTATTAATCTGATCGGCCAAATACCTAAGCCCGATGCCAATCGATTTGTGCCACAGCCACTTCATGAGCTAATGATATTCGGCTTTCGGAGTTCATACATTGGCTGGGGCAAGGGCAGATTTATTAATCTGATCGGCCAAATACCTAAGCCCGATGCCGATCGATTTATGTCGTAGCCATCCCATGAACTAATGATATTCGGCTTTCAGAGTTCATACATTGGCTGGGGCAAGGGCAGATTTATTAATCTAATTGGCCAAATACCTAAGCCCGATGCCGATCGATTTGTGCCACAGCCACTCCATGAACTAATGATATTCGACTTTCGGAGTTCATACATTGGCTGGGGCAAGGGCAGATTTATTAATCTGATTGGCCAAATACCTAAGCCCGATGCCGATCGATTTGTGCCGCAGCCACTCCATGAACCAATGATCTTCGGCAAGATCACATTTATTAATCTGATCACATTTATTAACCCTTAGTTGTCTAATCGGCAAGTGTACACGAATGTTTAGTTACCGTGCAACAAACAACAATAGTTTTACCCAAAATAGCAAAAACAAAGCAGTAATCTTCATTAATAACAACAATTAAATACAGGAAATAATGCAAGGCAAGGGAAATATTCATTCATAAATTGAATACATCATAGTCATCATTTTATACATGAAGATTACCCTAAGCAAATAGATGTCTACTAAGAAAACAAAACATGTTTACAAGAACATACATTGAAAATACGTAACAAAACTAGAATGTCTCCCAAATCAATCCTTGGGATCAAACTCAAGCGGCTCAACGTCCACTTGCTCGTATGGAATTGGCATGGCCAATGTCACTCCAGCGGTAGCAAGGGCTTTGAGCCAGTCGTGTTTGAATCCCCGATTCTCGAATTTGGGGACTTCTTCTACATAATTTTCAAGGGCGGCGCTCTTTCCAGCCTCAAACGCCGCGGAAGCCTCGGAGTTAGCTTTTTCCTTAGCCTTCTTTGAATCTTCCAATTCGGCCTCCAGCTTGGCAAGCACCTCCTTGGCTAACTTGAGCGATTCCTCGCTCACGTTTGCCCTCTCCTCGGCGTCGAATCTGAGCTGGTCAACAATCTGCGCCCTCTTCTTTCCAGCAGTGGCTTGTGCACTTTCCATTGTGGCTCTCGCCGCCTCAAACTCGACCCTGCTCCTCTCATCCTCGACTTCCGACTTCAAACGGTTAATTCTTTCAATGGCATCATGCTGGCGACGGCCAATTTCGGCCATCCTTCCAACCGTCTGCAAAACAAGTTAGGATCGTCACATACCAAGAAATACCGTCTGCAAACTAAACCAAAACAAGGAGTTAGGATCAACTCACATACCAGAAGGGCCGACTGGGTAGGTAATGCTATTGCTACCAAATTCGGCTCCGCACGAAAGGTTACCTTGTCAGCTAGCAATAAGACCGAGGCAGCCAAGCTCAACACCATAGCTGGATCTTTCAAGGCCAACGTTTTGGAGGAGATCGACATGTTTTTTATTTTTGGTTCAACAACAAAAAGAGCAACCATACCCGACTCCTCTAAGCGTGGCCGTTTATCAACGGGGTTCTCCTCAGAGCCGGCCTTGCTCTCAGCGATACGTTTTTCTCCCCGATCTTCTAGAATCGGCCGTTCGGCATCCTTTTCCATCTCGGCCACATGAACTTGAGTTGTTTCTTCTATAATAATAGGTTCGAAAGATTCAGTTAGGGCAGGTCCAGAACGGATGGCCTCGGCTTTCCGTCAGGCAGCCATGCGTTCAACGTTTTTCTTTCGTGCCAACTGCGTGAGACTTTCCCCAGCCATACCCTCAGAATAATCGCCGGGAAGGTCTTCCAAATATGTAAAAATATCTTCGAATGAGGCATCCCCTCGACTTGATGTGGACGGAGGGTTGGACGAGTTGAGTCCGACTTCCAACTGGTCTGGGTCCTCGACGATTGGTTCGGCTGCTTGTTCTTCTGCATGTTCTGAATCAGATGTTTCTAAACCAATCTGCTTTAAGTTCTTGAAGCTGGGGAAGATAAGGGCTGTAAGATGGTTATCGCCTCGGGCGATTGGAATGTTGTCTGCCACCGAAAATGTTGTGTAAGTCGGCTCGTACCGCAGAAGAATGTGGGCCGTCCTTCCTTGTTTTTGAAGGTTTGGATGGCTGACGAACTGTAGCGCGGTTTTAATTTCTGCAAGCACAACGTCGTCGTCTGAAACCAATACTCTCTTCAAGTCGCTTCCTGCATAAAGAAGGCGATTAGATGTATATAGTGCCGAATACAGATATTGTAATAACAGAAACCAAAGTGATCTAATCAGCCACTTGGTTCACCTTTTCGCCTTGGCACGGGGTTTAGGCAATCTTCACCCTCGTCGAATTCCCAATTGCCTTGGACAACGACCATCACGTCATTGACATGCTTGCCAGAGCTGGCAAGCATAGTCACTAAGTGATGATCAGTATCCTTGGCTGTAAGAAAGTAGCATCCTAGCCGGCCAGTAGATTTGGCTAAGACATAACAATGCCGAACGGCGGGTATACCTAAATTAATCCTAAGACGCTGGTTTAGCTCTACAATCTCCATTATGATGCAGAAAAAATTCACATTGGGCTGGGAAGGGATTAGACCCCAATAGCGAAGAACGGTCCTTAAAAATGAGTGAAGGGGAAAGCGGACTCCGCCCTCAGCAATTGATAGGAGACGAAAGACGATTGTGCTCTCATCATCCCTCTCCATATCAGTGGTGCTATCTGCCAAAAGTGACAGATGGACGTCATCGGGGATGGAAAAATAGCATCGAAAGCCAGAGATTCAATCTGCTGAAAGGAGCTCCTTCAGATGTTTTGCCATCTCGGACAGCCCAAGGATTATGGGAAACTAAAAGCAAACCAGGAAGTGGGATTTCAAGTGAAGAAGAAAACTTACAGGAGATAAAGGGGAAAACGAGAAACAAGGAGTTGCAGAAGCCGCGAAGTGAGGGAGTTGCACTAGAAGGCGAACTAGATATTTTTTAGTATTCAAAACATACATTCGAAGAGACAATTTCAAATCACATTAAATGGAGGCAATGTACGAAGGGGCGGGAAATCGTTATAATGACCAAAAAGTGTGTACGCGTTCTGACAAGCATTAGGAGGAGGATTAACCGCCGAATTTTTGACTTTCCAGGCTCGAAGCCAAACACGCCGACTAACTAATGCTAGTGGGGTGTTTGGGGGGCAATTGTGGGAGCCGAATTTAATTGGATCAATAGGGACGAATGGACGAGTCCAGTCCGGGACATAATCTTTATTTGGCACTGATCCTAGTCAATTGAAGAGCCGAATAAAGTAATCGGCTTTCCAATCAGTAGAACAAAGGCCGAGTAGAAGTACATGTAAAGGATCGAGGATGGGCCTGGCCCTAGGGCCCAAAGAGAATAATATAAATACAGGATCATCAGTCAGAGAAAGGCAAGTGAGAACTAGTGTGCTTAACTTAAGGCATAAGCAACCAAGAGAGTATACACTGACTTATCCGTCGGAGTGCTAATTCTGGCACCTCCGACCGGAGTGTTCATTTCTTTTCAGATGACTAGCTGAGGATCACGAGCGTCCCCCAGGATTAGAAGAGTATTTCCAAACCACTTTCCCACAATATATAATCACGAATGCTATCAGGTGATCTTTTAGATAAGTAACGTACTCTTTTATACCCAAAGTAAAACATACATAAATATATACTTTCATTTTAAATATATATATATCCCACTTGAGATTTCAAGAAAAAAACTCATTTATTTTTCTTTTCACCTTATCATTAGCGATTCAAAGCAATGTTTCAAACCAATCGATCACACACTCATTCTAATATTCAACCCAAAAATGATAATTTCACAATCACCTGTCAACTTATTATAATCTATAAAACACCAATTGTACATACCAATATCTAACATATAGGAAGTGATAGCATTCAATTCATTATAAAATTATCCCAATTACACACTTTAAATCTCTAACACAATTCCGCTAGGTCACACATATCTACACAATCACGTAACTAAGTGACGAACACATCACAATTAACAACTGGCTTCATCAAGCCATTCCAACACAGTTTATCGAGCACTAATCCGGAAGGAAATCTGGAACCTATCTCAAAGCATCACGCTTTACTAGTGGCTAGCCAAAAGGAAAGCGGAACTTCAATATAGCCCAACAGTCTACACACTTTACTTGGCGCAAACTGAAAGGAAAGCGGAACCTCTGTCAATGCGTCACACTTTACCGATCACATGCCAAAAGGAAACATACCCTCTTTTTGGAACTTTAACCCATCTACTCATCATATACATCATCATTTTGATTCGTAAAATTAAATCAACAGCAAGTCATACACATAACCCATTCTACAACAATCAACATTTCCTAGAATTAGACCAACAATCTTATTATCTCATGCATCTCATAATTCCCATTACCAATTCCACTAACCAACTTTCATAACATGAGCCACTTCCACAACAAACATTTTCTTTCTTTCTCACATACGAAATTTCGATTCACAAATATTACATAACACTAAAATCATGAGATTAACCACTTAACTCATTTCTTAACATTATTAGACGATTAAAAATTAGGACTTTTTACTTCATGTTAATATAGTATATCTAGTATATTAAGATATATTAGGATATTATTTGTATCTCTCTATTAAAGTATATTCTCTGTATATACTTATCTTATCTCCTAAATAAAGGAGTGTTTACTTATTCAGATTGAATACAAGAGTTCCCTTTTCTCTTCTCTTTCTACTCTCATAATATGGTATTGCCTAGGGTTTTTTCTTAGCCTCCTCTTCTTCAACACGTTTTTTTTTTTTTTTTGTCTAGCAGATTGCTTCCTTCTCACATTTTTTTCTGCATATCTAGTCCTTTCCTGTTTCAACGATTGGACTATACCATCTTCTTCGTCTCTTCAAGACGAAACTAACACCACCACACTCATCATCATCCGACAATCCATACGCCGCCAGGCACGAAGCTCGAAAACACGTTGTACTGTTTTCCTACGCGCCTCACACACCTCTTGCACTTATCTCGCACTATCATATACCGCGACTTCATTTACTAACGTCAGTCACGTGTTTCTGACGTCAGCTAATGTCAGCCCTGGTTCCATGCGCCATGTTATTCCTCTTGCTAATGTACGTCGTGCATCTCTCTGCTAACATGCGCTGCTCACGCTGATGTCATTCATCTTGTTGTGACATCAGCCCTAGTTGACCAGATTGGTCAACCCACTTTGACCAGCAGTTTTCGTGCCTTTCTGGGTGTTTTTTTTGGTCCGTTTAGCCATATCCTAACTGTTTTCAGCCTTCTGAATCTACTGGCGTGTTCTGTTTTGGAAAAATTAGCCTCTACAAAGAACCTTCTTCTTATTTTTTGCCCTATTTAAGCATCATGGATCGTTCTGACAACATCCATTCTATCTCCATTACACTTGATAGGTCCAACTATGTTCTTTGGGCTCAAGCGCTCTCTGGATTCATCAAAGGGAAACGACTTTGGCGTATTATCACTAGTGCTCTTTCTAAACCCGTCCAAGAAGAAAAAGTGACTGCATCTGCTTTCGATGAGCGTCTTGATGAATGGGAAGAGAAGAACTACCAGATTATCACATGGTTCTGGGGTACTTTTGTTTCTTTCATTAACCTTCAGTTTGGATGCTTTTAGGATGATGATTCTATTGTCTCTCCTACTAAGGCAATTTAGGATTTCTTGAAGGAATGCTATCAGACTACTAGCCATGCAAACCAATATCAACTCTTACAAACTCTTCATCATATGTGCCACGAGCCTGGTTAGTCCATCAATGATTTTTTATCCCAGATTGCATCTGTCTGGGACCAGTTAGCTTTCTAAACCTATTTGGGCACATTCGGAGGATGCACAGTTATTTATTGCTCATAAGAATCATTAGCGGCTATTACAATTTCTTATGGCTCTTCATAGCACCTTCGAAACTGTGTGTGCTTCCTTGCTCCATCGTCTTCCCTTACCGACTTTGGAGCAAGCCATTACCGAACTCTTATCAGAAGAAACTCATAATGGGATGTTCAAAACTCAACACTTGGATTTTGTTCTTGCTATGCCATCATCACAAGGTTCTTCATCTTCACAGCCTCCTAGCTCATGCATCTATTGTAGCAACCATGGCCTACCTGCCAACCATTCTTTACTTCAATGCCCTGTTCGCTTGACTTGCCATAAGACTGCTCTTGGTCATCGCCAAAGCAATTGTCCTTGAGCTCTCCCTACTTCTTCATCCAGGAAAGGGTTTACACGTTCTGGGCATCAGTCCAAATCTGCTCATGGTTCTCGTCCTGCTGCTATTACTACTACTGCCTCAGAGAGTTCTTGCACTCCCCACTCTACTGATCCTATTGCTCCATTATTTTCTATGGATGATGTTGAGTCCATTATCCAGCAAGTGCTAGCCAAATCCGGTACTCTTCCTTTTCCTGCTCTTTCAGTCACATCAAGTAATCCTTTATGGTATTTTGATTCCACTTGCTGTAATCATATGACCTCTAATTCTACTATATTTTCTTCTACCTCATCATCCTCTTTTTCCTCCTATACATATTGCTGATGGTTCTCATATGTCTGTTAGTCACATTGGTCAAATTTCTACTTCCGTTGTATCTCTTTCTAATGTTTATTACATTCCTGCTCTTAAATTAAACCTTATCCCTATTGGTCAATTGTGTGAACTTGGTCTCACTGTCATTTTTTCTGAAAATGGTTATTTGGTGCAGGACCCTCAGACGAAACAGGTCCTTGGGATAGGCCACCATCTCTATCTTCGCATTCCATCTCCGTCATCCACTACTACTTTTGTTGCCTCTTCTGTTGCTTCTACTTCTATGTCTTCCTTTCATCTTTGACATTGTCATTTGGGACATATCTTTTTTAGTCGTTTACAAACTTTGGTTTCTAATGGTCGGTTAGGTCGTGTAAGTTCTGAAAATGTTGATTGTTTATCTTGTCAAATTGCTAAACAGCCTACATTACCTTTTAATAAAAGTAATTTTGTTTCTCCTGCCCCGTTTGCTGTTGTGCATTCAGATATTTAAGGACCCTCCCCCACACCGACCATGGGGGGGTCTAGATATTTTATGATTTTTGTTGATGATTTTTCTCGTTATACTTGGATATTTCTTCTCAAAAATCGGCCTGAACTTAAACAAATTTATTATGATTTCTCTGCCACGGTCCATACTCAGTTTTCTCAAACTATTAAAATCTTTCGTTCTGATAACGCTATGGAATACTTGGATTCTAATTTTCTTTCCTTTCGTTGGGCATGTGGTACCCAATCTCATTGTTCTTGAGCAAGCACGTCCCAACAAAATGGTCACACTGAAAGAAAGCATCGTCATATTCTAAACACTACCCGAGCCCTTCTCATATCCTCTTCATGTCCTGAAAAGTTTTGGGGGGAAGCTGCTCTCAATGCTGTCTACACCATAAATTGAGTGCCTACTCCTCATAGCCAATCTCTCTCCTAATGAACATCTATATGGTTCTCCTCCTACATACACAGCTCTTAAAGTTTTTGGCTCTGCTTGTTTTGTTCTCCTTCAACCTCATGAACACACTAAACTAGAACCCCGTTCTTGTCTTTGCTATTTTTTGGGGTATGGTATAGAACATAAACGATATCATTGTTGGGATCCAGTCTCCAAATGTCTTTGTATTTCTCATCATGTGGTTTTTTGAGAACACAAAATATTCTCTATTTTGTCTAAGTTTCATCTACCATAATCCACCCATTCCCTGTTTTTTACTGATCTTTCTATAGACTTGCTGTTACCTGAATTTGATATAGATTCCTGTCCAATGCCTTCACAACTACCTATGCCTACCATCAATCACGAGGTTTCTGTATCTGAAGATGGTCCTATGCCTCCTCTATTACCTCCTGTGGAGCCTCCTCCATCCTCTCCTGTGGAGCTTTCTTCATCCCGATCACCATCTCCTTCAGCAGATCGTCATTCGACTCAGGCAAAACAACCTTCTGTTCTTCTCCGTGATTATATTGTTGGTTCCACTACTTTTCTGCTCAGGAACCTGCTTCCTATCGTGAGGCTTATTCTAACCCTCTTTGGCAGCAAGCTATGACTAATGAACTGCAGGCTTTAGATAAAACTCATACATAGGACGTGGTTGATCTTCCTCCTGGCAAGACTGCTGTTAGTTGTCAATGGATTTATAAGATCAAAACTCATTCTGATGGTTCCATTGAACATTACAAAGCTCGTCTTGTTGCCCAAGGATTTATTCAAGAGTATGGGATTGACTATGAGGAAACATTTGCTCATGTTGCTCATCTTACTTCAGTTCACAACTTATTAACAGTTACTGCTACTCGCCACTGGAGTCTTTATCAGATGGATGTCAAAAATGCCTTTCTCAATGGTGATCTCACTGAGGAAGTTTATATGCAACCTCCGCCTGGTTCCTCTGTCCATCGATCAAAGTTTGCAAACTTCGCCATGTTTTGTATGGTTTGAAGCAAGCTCCTCGTGCCTAGTTTGCCAAGTTCAGTTCTACTATTCATGACTTTGGTTTCTCCTCCAGTGCTTATGATTCTACTTTATTTATACGTCAGACAGAGCATGGCATTACTCTTCTTCTTCTCTATGTGGATGATATGATCATCACTGGCGATGACACAATAGGTATCTCTAGTCTCAAACAGTTCCTCAGTCACCAGTTTGAGATGAAAGATTTGGGTTTGCTTAGCTATTTTCTCAGCTTGGAAATTTCTCATGATCCTTTTAGTTACTTTCTAACACAAGCCAAGTATATCTCTAATCTCTTGGCTCATGCTAGTCTTACCGATTGCAAGATTGCTACTACTCCAGTTGATTCTCAGACTCGTCTCACACCTCTTGATGGTCACCTATTATCTTATGCTACTTTATATCGTCAGCTAGTTGGCAGTCTTGTCTATCTCACGATTACTCGTCCGAACATTGCCTATGTTGTTCATATTGTCAGTCTGTTCATGGCTGTTCCTCACTCTCCGCACTATGATGCTCTAGTTCACATTTTGCCATATCTAAAGGCACTATGTTCCATGGTCTTCACTACTCAGCACATTCTTCTTTATAATTACATTCATTTTTTGATGCAGATTGGACCGGGGATCCTACTGACCGCCGCTCTACTACAGGGTTCTGCTTCTTCTTGGGTGATTTTCCCATTGCCTAGCGTAGCAAGAAGCAAATTCTTGCTACTCGTTCTAGTACTGAGGCTGAGTATCGTGCTTTTACAGATACTACTCAAGAGCTTGTGTAGCTTCGTTGGCTTCTTACTGATATGGGAATTCCCCATCCTGTTGCCAATACCCTCTATTATGACAATCAGAGTGCTATTCAGATTACACATAATGAGATCTTCCATGATCGCACCAAGCATATGAAGATTGATTGTCACTTCATACGGCAACACGTTACTAGTGGCACTGTTCGTCTTATCTTTGTTACCTCTGCTGGTCAGACAGCTAACATCTTTACCAAGGCTCATCCTCCAGGACGATTTTCTAATTTACTTTCCAAGCTCAACTTGATATCTGCATTACCACCTTGAGCTTGAGGGGAGGTGTTAATATGGTATATCTAGTATATTAAGATATATTAGGATATTAATTGTATCTATCTGTTATAATATATTCTCTGTGTATACTTATCTTCTCTCCTATATAAAAGAGTGTGTACCTATTCATTAATATAGATTGAATACAAGAGTTCCATTTTCTCTTCTCTTTCTTCTCTTATAACACTTCAAATCACAAAACACATCCTCATAGTTGAAAACTTTCACAATCCATAATAAATCATAGGCTTAACTTCTTTATTTCAAAACCCTAACTTCTTTTTACATGTTTTTCAAAAATATTTTTCAAATGTGATGTTTTATGTAATAGAAAATACCACACATCTATCTATACAAAAGTATTAAAGAGAAGTAAAGAAATCTCTACCTCTTGAAAAGAAGAAAAGAAAAACCCGACAATCCACCTGCGATAAAAAAATGATCTATTCAAATTAAAAGGAAGCTCTCTCTATGTTCTACCTCACTCTAAAGAAATAAAATCTAAGGTATAAGAGTTTGAAACTTGAAAATAAGAGAGAGAGAGAGAGAGAGAGAGAGAGAGAGAGAGTTGTAACAACCCTCGTACTGATTACCGTATAACTACTGAATTATATACTGATTATTGCTAAACTGAACTGATTATGACTGATAATTGGATTAACTGAAGTACTGAATGGACTGATTGAAATCGAAACGGGAATTGAATAAGTTTATCTTGTATATTGCATTTCCATCTGTTTGATTGACTGATTATCTGTTTGAGTGTATGTGTTTAAACTGCTAATTGAAGGCCTTATCGGCGGCCGAATTAGAAACCGTTTAGCGTTTTGGACTCAGTAGAATATTTCTGATTTAATGGGATATTTATCAAAAAAAAATTGATTAGGGATGATTAAATTAGATTAAATTAAGTCAATTACCGAGTTTGAGTTAATTACAATCTTGCCATGTGAGTGGCCCATTTGTTTATTACTATTGGAGGACCTCATTACACTTAACAAAACTTTCATCAGCCATTTTGTTGCCTCATCACCGAAATTTTAGAGTGAGAGAGGGAGTAGACTTGAGCTCATCTTGCCATTGTTGAGAATTGCTAGGAGACTTGAAGTAGATTGAAGTATACTTGCTAATCTAGCCTCCTTATCTTTAAATTGAGACTTAGGTAAGTGAAATCATCTTCTTCTTGTTGTCTTGAGCTAAGCCTTGCATGTTTCATGCATCATTGTAGAACTAAACCATGATTTTGTTCATAATTGTTGAATTGAAGTTCCATTGTTGCATGCATGTTGAATTTAGTGAGTTTGAAGTTGAATTCTTGGAGAATTATACATGCATGTCCACATTTTTACCATAGACCATGTTTTCATTTGGTTTTCAAAGATTGGAGCTCATTGAGCAAGATTGGAAGCTTGAATTTGGTTTGAAGTTCATGCATGTCATGTTTTGAAATTGTTCATGAAATGGGTTTGAAAATTGGGTTTAATTGAAACACCCTTGGGCCTTGATTTCTTAAATTGAGCTTTAAAACGTGTTATTCTATGCATTTGATAGAGTTTTCCAGAAAATGGGCCCAAGAGGATCGAATTTGGAGCATCAAAACTTGGTTTGGAACTTGGAGGTTGAATCTGGATTTTCCAGATTTTGGCCTTCCGCTCGAGCGGGGGAAGTTCCGCTCGAGCGGGGAATTCATACTCCCAGTATTTTTTGGCATGTTTTACAGTCCGCTCGAGCGGGGTTTTTCACGCTCGAGCGGGAAAATCGAGCATCCAGTACTTTGCATTGTCCATCAGTCCGCTCGAGCGGGGAAGTTGACGCTCGAGCGGGTCCCTTTGTTTGCAGGTCCGCTCGAGCGGGGAAACGTGCGCTCGAGCGGGGACCCTGTTTCTCTGAAAATTCTGAGATTGTTTACTATGCACATCTTTGCATCCTCACCCCATTCTAGGCACTCTTAGGCCTAGTTTAAGGCATCTTAATGAGGATATAGATGTAGAACACACCGAGGCATATTAGGAAGTTAATTACTGTACTTCCCCAACTGTTAAACTTAGAGTGTGTTCAACTTGTTACTGTTTAGGGTTGGCTCTCGACGCGCTTAGCCGCTATTGGCCCGTAACACCGTGAGTAACAGACAGTAAAGATATGTTCAAAATGGTTATATTTTGATTCTTGAATCAACTGTTTATTGAACTGATATTGTTTATTGATCAATGTATGTCCTGTATTTCGAATCAGACAGGCATCCTTAGCACCCATTGTTATTGATCGTTACAGCTAGCTCGGTTTCCTTGTGGAACCATATTGTTTATCGATTGATGGCCATCATTATCGTTGGTTCAGTATGTCTTGGCCCTTTTGGACCCATGTTTATAGGCTAATGGATGTACCACATATGGTGATTGATTGAAATCTCGATTGATCGAATATCTTGAAGATTGAAATACTGTATAATGAATTGATTTCATTACTGTAAGGACATTCATTCATAACCTCTTTACGCATTATGTTATTCACTGGGCTTTAGCTCACTGTTTATATATATATGTAGGTTCTCAGCAGCCAGACCGGAGCTAGGAGCGTGGGTCAGTCCCCAGTTTTGTCCAGCCAGCCTGTGTGCCTCAATGAGAGGTTCCGATTTTGCCATGCTATGGCTTTGGGGTTTTGTTTTCCCCTGTCTGTCTCATGTACTGTTTTGGGACCATCAGATAGATCTCATCATCATATCAGATGTTGCCTAGGGATGCGATCCCTGTACTGAATGTTTGTAAATGATTGTATAGACTGTACTGCTTGAACTGTATGAATGCATAAAAAATGTTTTTGGCATACAGATTGTCACAGCTCAATGGACACTAGTTATTTACTGTATTGGCTTCCGCCAGGTCTATACTGCTTAACTGTTATCGTTTCAAGAGGGCCTTGTAATCTCGGATTCTTGGCGATTCTGATGCTAAACCCATAGGGGCAAGTTGGGGGGTCGTGACAAGAGTTTGAGTGAAGAGTGAAGAGTGAAGAGATTAAGCAACTGTTAAAGATATGATCCCGAACAGACCGCTTGAGCAATAAAATTTGCACTCAAACAGTGAATGAAATCTCTTAGTATCTATACTTTCCCGAACAGACCACTCGAACGGCCAAAAGTGCACTTGAGCAGTGAATCAAGGCTTGTAGTGTCTCAAATAATTTTGAAAAACAGAATTAGGAGGGTCTATGGACCGCTCAATCAGTGAAACTTGCACTAGAGCTAACTATGTACATAGCTTAGATTCACAAATTTCGAATGGGCATAACTCTCTCATCCAAACTCCGTTTTGGGTTATTCTTGTGACCAAATTGAAGTCCCGGAAATAAGTTTTCCAATGGTCCTAGTCTCGCATCAAGATTTAAAGTGTGGTGAGAGAAAATGATAAAAGAGTGAAAATTACTCAGGGACAACTATTCAATTTTGGAGTTTTTGATCCAATCTTACCCAACCATTATGGTAACGTCTCAACCAATGCCCAAATATCGACTAAGAAGGTTCTCTATTATGATAATCAAACAATCAAATATAATTCTATTATATCAAGAAGTACAAAGTGCTATAGGCAAGTTCTCTTCTTTGTTTTTTTTTTTTTTAAATTTTAGTTGTAGAGTTTAAGGGGGGGAGGAAACATTTGCAGACTCTTTTTTTTTTTTATGACTTGATAACACAAACATTTTTCCATTTCAAGTCCGGCCATGTATATATCCATCCAAGTCAAAATTTAGTTATTTACATTCCTTTCCATTTTTGTTGAAAGTATCATTGCATACATTTCTTTCAAAACTCAATCAGTGAGTGTACAAAACCAGAAAATAGAACCAAAAATTTACACAAAATTTCAAATGTAAGGATAAGATTTATTTATGTTGCGATCCCTAAAAAAAAAAAATTAAACACACCATTGATATAAAATCTTTGTCCATTTTTTGGTTCCTTTTTTTGACTGGTAGACTTTCCTAAACTCAATCACAATTGTTAGGTCCCTTAGTCTTGTCAATTATGCAAACAAACATGGTATATCGAGTTGTAACTGTTCTTGGAAATTTGTCTTGCTCGCTCGAGCGAAGGACTCCTAACTCAAGCGAAGAAACTTTGGTCCCAATAGTTCTCTCTGTCTGCAAAAATACTGGGAAGGAATTTTGTGCGCTCAAGCGAACCTTTTGGTGGCTCGAGCGAAGGTGCTTAAGGAATACACGCAGATCTGTCACTTCACTCGAGCGACCATCGCGACTCTGTTTGCTATGAAGCTACGTTTCAGTGAGAATTTAGGGTACGACTTCCAGTTATTCTTTTTGGGGTTCTAGGGTTTTCTTCTGGAGGTTATGTGTCAGTTTTCCTTTGATTTCTTTGTGAGTTTGTCCATGGATCAAGAAAGTTAAAATCAAAGGGTTATCGATTTGTTTTTATTAATACAAAAATGTTGTTCTTCAGTGGATTCCGAAGATTCAAGCATGAAGTATTCGAAGGAGTTTGAAGTTGTGCGTGGTCGTTGATTTGACATAGATGTTATGAATTCAATATCAAACTAATCAATTCTGAGACGAAGGCGGCGGTGAAAGATATACAGATTGTTGAAGACAAATTGACAGAGTTTGGGTAATTTGTCTGGTAAATTTTAAATTTTTCTTTCTTTCATAGTGGATTGATTAATGGCGTTTCACCCGTGATTTTTTAATCACAATTAGAGGTGCTCCAATTGCAATTTTTTCACATAAAAATCGATTGTGTCGATTTATTATTTTTGAAGCAACAATCTAAATCACTTTCGTATGTGCTAGCTAATTTAGATTGTTAGTTTTAATTGTTTGAAAATTGTTGCAATTAATTCTGATCTGAACCACGAATCACTCAGGTTTTTCAGCAATGTTCACAATTGAATTTCAAAAATGCTAGAGATTCTAAAAAATTTATCAAAAATTTTACACAATATTCACATGGGTGTGAATCTCATATCATATGAATTCCACACCAATGTAAATATTAGGGTAATTACAAATATATTTCTTGAGATTTACTTAAAATATGAATTATTTCTTGTGGTTCTAAAAATTACAAATACCTCCCATGCTAGCATTTTTTATTCAATTGAATTAATAAAAAAAAATGAAATTTCTAACTATTATCCTATTTAACAATAAATTACCTAAATTACTAATTAAAATATATTTCAAATATCATTAAAAATTGTTAATTAACTTGATAATTTTTTAATAAAATGGAGAATTTTTTATGCAATTGAAAACTTGAAAGTGTGAGATATAATTTATAGAATCATTAGTGCCAATCTATATTTTAAGATTTACCCTAAATATTATGTAAAATTTTTAATAATTTTTTCAGAATCCCTAACCTTGATCATGGAAATTTTCCCATCGAACATCTCTAAAAATGTACTAGAATTCCAAGAGGTTTTAAGTTGATCTTGAAGGAATGTTGATGAGATCAAATGTTATGAACTGTCAATTTAATTAGTTGTATTCGATCAACAAATAAAAATGGTACCAACCAATTGGAAATAGTGATATAAGCCTCTATATATATGTGTTACCAAATCTAGAAAGAGATGTCATAGGGAATTGGAGCATCACGGGACCCGTGAGGCTCATCACGGGTCCCATTTTGATAATTCAAACCGTTCAATATATAGATCTCGTTGAGTATTTTATAATTGTAAAAAATCACGTTAATCAGATATTGGTAGCCCTTTTATCGAAACACATTTTTGTTAACAATTTATTTTTAAAATCATATTTATCATTGACAAAATTATGTTCCAATCACGGGATTATCAATACTCGATCAATGTAATTTTTTATAGGCATAAAATACTCGAGCACTACACATTGAACAATTCTGATTATCGAAACAGGACCCGTGGTGAGCTCCACAAGCCCAACGGTACATTATAGTTCACATGAACTTGAGAGAAACCTCTCTAGTAGGTAAATATTTTGAGACAAAAAGACAAACTATGCTAAAATAGTCAATAAAACAAAATATCACATCATATTCATAATGATTTTATTTTTTCTCTCACAAATATCACATCTAATTACAAATAGAATCTAACTATCTTACCACATATAAAAATTTTAACATATTAAAATAATTAAAAATTAAAATAACTTGCTAAAATAGCTAACTTCCCAAAAGAAGCCATACAAAGTAGAGTGGTCCATGCATATTGTGCGTGCCCAAATTTCATTTTGCATGTTTGTAAAGCAAGACAACATGAACCTTTGACCATTCCAATTAGGGTTGTGTAAAATATAACCCAATCCATTAAAATTGCATCGATCCACATCAATTTGCACTGTTCTAACCGCTAACCACGGTTTAAATTTTAAAATTTATAATTTCCCAACTTAATTGCTCCGCTCCGTTATAGTTAATACATATATATATATATTTTTTTTTAATTTCCAATGAAATATCAATGTAAAAATGAGTGTGAGAGAGATTAAAGATATGAAATTTATTATAAATTATTATATATATGAAAATATTATGTAAAATTACTTTGTGTTATATATCTAAAAAATATTATATAAATTAGTGTTATATACACTACGCCAAAACAGGGCATTAACGGCGGTTTTTTTAACGGCGGTAACGAAAATCGCCGGTAAAGGGACTATTAATCTGTAACGAAATCGCCATAATACCGTTATATCACTAACGGCGGTTTCGTTACCGTCGTTAAAAAAACCGTCACTAAAAGTGTCTTTAACGATGGTAATGAAATCCACTTTAACGACCGTCACTAAAAGTGTCTTTAACGATGGTAATGAAATCCACTTTTAACGGCGATAACGAAACCGCCGTTAATGCCCACTTTTAACGGCGGTAACAAAACCGCCGCTAATGCCCAACCATTACCGCCGTTAATGACGGCGGTCTTTGCCGGCGGAGCTCCGGCGAAACCATCTACAATAAAGTAAAAGTAATGTTTAAATATTTATTTAAGGAATATATTTCATGAAGAGTGGCTGTGGCAGAGTGGTTGGTGTGGGTGGATGAGAGGTCTTGGGTTCAAAACTTGGGGAGTGTAAGAAGAAAGAATTATTTTTTGAAAAATTTGAACCTATTTACGGCGGTAAAAAATCGCCGTTTTTGGTCCTATATTACCACCGTTTTTGGTCGACTTTTAACGACGGTTTCACTTTTTCCGACACGCGCATAAACGGCGGTAACGAACGTTGCCAGCATTACCGCCAAGTAAAGGCTTTAACGGCGGTTTATAATTTTAACGACGGTAAAAAACCGCCGCTAAAGCCCAATTTTGGCGTAGTGATATTATGCGAATGTATGATAATTAGTTAGAATATTCTTCAATCTGCTGATCTGTCAAAAATCGCCCAAACCATAATTTATCAATCCGCTAATCCGCTAACCCGCCATTCGATTTGTAATTTTACTCTCAAACTGCCCGAACCACACACTAGGCACACCCTTAATTGCAATACATATCATGTTTATCTTATTAGGCTACAATTATGACCATTTCAAAAGTCTCTTGTTTTTTTCAAAAAAAAAAAAAAAATGTCATTCGGTGATATTTCTTTTTTTGAGTAAATTATACTTAGCTTTTGTTATATTTTACTATTTTCTAACTTTAACTTTAAATTTTTTTTTCTCACTTTGGCCCTTCGAGTTTTAAATTTTTTTCAATTTATTGTTAAAGCTAATTTTTGTTCAAAATTAAACATAAAAAATCACATTAATATTGACATGGCATGAAATATATTATTATACTTAACCTATATCACTGACCCATACTTAAACTCAAATAATAATATATTTTTTTATGTCATGTGACAACTAACGTGTTATTTTCTATTTAATTTTAGACAGAAGTTAGCTTGTAAGAATGGGGAAAAAAATTAAAACGTGAAGGGTCAAAGTGGGAAGGAAAAAAAAAAAAAACACTGTAAAGGCCAAAATAACAAAATAGTAAAATATAAAGAGAGCAAAGTGTCATTTCACTACAAGAACAAACACCTTTAGCGACCACCTTTTTCATGTTGGTCGTAGATAGTTCACTTTCTACGACCAAAATTTTCCTTGGTCGTAGATTAGTTATGTTTTCGCCACCAACACTTTTCTGGTGGTTGATAGGTAATTTTTTGCAATGAAATATGAAATGTGGTCGTCGAAGGTAGTGGCCGTAGAGCGAAATAAAAATGGCGGGATCTCAAAACCATTGGTGACCAGTAAATTGTGGTCGCAAAAAAGAAAATGAGTATTTGTGAAGCAAAACTACATAGTTTTGAATGTTTAAATCAAAAAAAAAAAAAAAATCATTATCTAATTCCTAAATCAGTTTGAGCTTCATTTTTCATCGTTTCAACTCCTCACTCATTCCCAATCGAAAACACAACCTGTACGAGCACGAAATAATTTTTCTCGTATGATCCTGTTGATCAAGTTTGCGCTCCTCCAAACGTCATCGTTTTACTTCCTCAAAACACAAACGTAAGCTAGCCGGCGGGTGTATGCCGAAAACCCCTTCAATGCCTAAGTTAGCAAATAGACAATAACAAAAGCTCTTTGTATTTGGGAGTCAAAATTGTGATACCTGTTCATAGGTCCTGTTATGAGCCTTTATAGATTCCACGTGGCACAATCCTAACAAGACTCTTATTCTTCAATGTAGAGTCCTCCTAGGAATCACATTTCTAAAAGATAATGCTTATCCTTTACACCCTCCTCACTGCTCTAACCAAGTGAAATTGTTTTACCTCGGTAGTACAACAAAACGACCGAGCTAACACTGCCATACTAAAGCGGCAGATTTCACCGAGCTTCACCTAGCTCGGTTCCAACTTGTTCTTACAGCTTAGCCCCTGTACCTCGGTTCAGCATAATCAAACCGGGCTATCTCAGTCACTTATGACCGAGCTAACTAAACCCAAGGGCGAAGCCCATTCTGTTCAGCCCACAATTCGGCTTACTACTACCCAGTCCTAGCTCGGCCCAAATTTACACATTTTACCCCCTCAATTGCCCCTTAATCCCATCTGCAACGCATGATTTGGGATTACCCCCCGACCTAAGTGTCCAAAACCGACCGAGCTAAAGCAAATAGTTCCACCAAGCTCATGTTCTACTGGGCTACCGATTTGTCCGGTTAAGAAACGTCTTGTCAATTGCTCTGTACGCCGTTCCGCTTTTGAAGTACATCTGAATCGTTACTTATTCCCATGGACACATGGCTTGCCTCTACTGGCCATGTACAACTGTCACAACCGTCTCTGTACCTTGCAAATTTTGAACAGGCCCACCCAAATCTATGCTTTATACAAAAAAACCCTACTTTTTGAATAGAACACACCACTGTTCATCTTCTCTTACTCTTCGTGCTTCTGAGTTTTCATTTTCACGACCACAACATCTGCAAAACTTGTGCTCCAGCAGGCATCCTTACTGTGTTGATCTTCGATCTCTCATTTTGCAACTGTAAGTGGCCCAAATACTTTTTACGTTTTTGTTTTCTCTATACGTATGCACAACATAGAAATATAGATATATATATATACATGTGTTTATATATACACTAGAATGTTTGAAGAAATACCACAAACCCAAAAACCACACGCCCAGACCTCAATCGTATTTTGACTGGGTTCTTTAATCAATCTTGAATGCAATCCTTTTTTATCCGATAAAACACCACGACCGAGATAAGAACTTGTTTGTGATAGGTGCACACTTGACTGAACTAGATACTTGTTTGCAAATCCCAAGTTGTTTTAAGACCAAGCTAGGTGTTGTTTATTAAACTTGGAGTCTTGATCACGACTGAACTAAGCCCTTGGATATAACATTGCAAACTGACCTCTAACCGAGCTAGAGGTCTTATGTTAACCCTCATGTTCGACCAAACTAAAAACACCCCGTTTCCCGTATGTAACCGAGCTAAGCTTCTACAATTCTTTTTGTAAATTGACTATTTATTTAGTCCGGTCCAGTTGTCTGGGCATAACACTTCTCATTTCCACTTTGCAGACTTGACTAGGTTGGCCAGGCACGCCCTTGCACCCTGCCCCTAAGCAGCTTTGCTCAACCGAGCCAACCAAAGCCTCAGTCACGCCGAGCTAGGCTTAATTTATTTATGACTTAAGTTAAATGGGTAAATACCGGTTCCTGGTGGACTCACCTGGGGCGATAGTCGAGTTCCGAAAGGACTATCACATTCCTAATGATGTACATCTCTCATTAGCCGAACTAGATACCACGCCCTGGGAAAAATCGGACTTTGTTCCCTTTACCGTAATATCCATTGTAGAAGCCAGACTTCGATTTCCCATTCAGCCTCTCCTTTGTGAATTCCTTAGGCAGACAAGACTCTACCCCACCTAACTTTCCACAAATTCATATAGAATAATAAACGGCATTGCAGAACTAAACCGCCGGCTTGGCCTCAACCTCGGTTTAGCCGAGCTATTCCATCAATACTCACTCGGCCAAAATGAGGACGGCTAGGTACATTATTTAAGAATAAGAAGACGCCAAGAGAAAATAATTAAAAATACAATGGACAAAGACGTGAATGACAACGACTTCTTCTGGGTTTCTGGCAATTTTGAAGACCAAGAAGCCCAGATACTGGGCTACAGTATTAACTGGAATAAAGGAATAGCCGGTATAAATACCTCGGCTTAGTTTGTCTGTTTTTTGCTCTTGCTATTTATAACTTTTACACCACGCTAACTGTTGCCTTTCTCCTTATGCAGACTTGAACCAGCTAAAGTCACAATACCAATACCCCAACCTAGATGCTATTCGCGCCGCGCTTCGATACCGTGATCGAGGTTGGGTCGAGTTACTTAACTTTGAGCCGACATACCAGTATAGCGGAAGGAGGAAGGTCAAAGTAACTAATTTTCTATTGGAACCATCACCAGAACCGGACCCCAACTTCTCACAAATAAACCTCGTTCCTTTAACCGAAGAATAAGAAATGGCCAAGTGTCGTGCTGTTCGAGCTTTGATAACCGAGACAACTACTCCAGCCAGCGGTGGTCCAACCGAGACATCATAAGCCGATCATTCACAAGAGGCAGTGGTGGCCCTTCCAACAGCCCGAGCCACGTCCTCTTGGTCAAACAAGTGATAGCGCTCTACTTCGACCGAGCCGCAACGACTGATTGACGAGGACGAGCACATGCTTCTTGACACCACAGTGCTAAGCTTCGAGCCCGTGCATTCCAACCGAGCTAGCCCTTCAGAGTGGGCTCCAAAATTGACTTACAAGAACGGCGCTATCTCGAACACAGACTCAGTGGTTATAGACAAAGACCACACTCTTGCCTTCAACCTTGCCAAAAGTGTATATCTGCCAGCCGACATGGAGCACCACGATGATCTGACTGAGCTAAAGGTGATCCGCTCGGCAACTAAGTCGATGGTGCTGGTATGTGCTCCATTTGTTTTGCTTTCCAAATGACATCGGCTTGCTCGGTTTTAATCATATTTGCCATCTCTCCTTTTGCAGGCCATGCAGAAGAACCACGTTGCTCATAAGCGCGTACTAGAACTGTGTAAGACAGTGAGGCTGGCCATGGCATATGCCAACACCAAAACGGCCGAGCTAAACGTAGTGAACCAAAAAAACAACCGAGCTTGAATCTGACATTGCCCGACTTATTGAGCTGGTGAACGCGGCGAAAGCGGATAAGCAAAAAGCTTTGGCCGTGCTAAAAGATCATTACTTGCACGAACTGGCCAAGCTTGAAAGGAAAAAAGATGTCGAGATCGCCGAGCTAAACAAGAAAATAGAGGACGTTGAAGATAGGGGCTACAAGGAAGGGAAAGCCACCTATATCCTGTAATGTGAAGCTTCAATGGATTTATTTTTCAAATGTGGATGGAAGGCGGCTGCCACAAAGCTCGGTTATGGTCAAGAAACCGAGGTCTTCCAGAACCCTCCTCCCTACTTTATTCCAAGTTATATGGCAAAATACACCAATGCCATCCAAGAAAACTTGCTTCAAGAGGGGGGGAGAAAGAATCCCCAGAACCAAACAACGCCCCAACTGTCACCACTGATCACGGTCTCCAAATTGCTCTGCCAGCTCGGGTGGAGCCACTGGTGCCAAGAAATGGCTGATGATACGCTCGTGACCGACCAACCTGCTAGGGCCGGGCTACCGAGTGGTGAAGCTCGGGTTGTCGTGGATGCAGATTTGGACGATCTTTTTGCTTGACCCTCCTTTTTCTTCTTATTTTTGATGTTTTACGTTTTGGAAGAATTTGTAACCGGGCTTAAGCCCCTCTCATGTAATGAACACTTTGAAATGGAATGAAATGAAATGTGTTTTTTCTTTGACTATTTGTTCAGTTACTCTTACTTGTAATTGTTTTTTTTAACATTTTATTGCCGAGATAGTTATCTCGGTTCAAAAGTTCTGTAACCTGCTTACTATATATTGGTCATACCTGTCAACTTTCTTCAGCCTAGATCCTTATCTCGACTAAAGAGAGATAAATGTTGGTTATTCCAGCCAACCTTTCTTCAGCCTAGATCCTTACCTTGGCTGAAGAGAGCTAAGTGTTTGTTATTCCAGCCAACTTTCTTTAGCCTAGATCCGAAGAGAGCTAAGTGTTGGTTATTCCAGCTAACCTTCTTCAGCCTAGATCCTAATCTCAGCTGAAGAGAGCTAAATGTTGGTTATTCCAGCCAACCTTCTTCAGCCTAGATCATGATCTCGGCTGAAAATAGCTAAGTGTTGGTTATTCCAGCCAACTTTCTTCAGCCTAGATCCTGATCTCGACTGAAGAGAGCTAAGTGTTGGTTATTCCAGCCAACCTCTTCAGCCTAGATCCTTATCTCAGCTGAAGAAAGATAAATGTTGGTTATTCCGGCCAACCTTCTTCGACCTAGATCCTGATCCCGGCTAAAGAGAGATAAATGTTGGTTTTTCCTGCCAACTTCTTCAGCCTAGATCCTTATCTTGGCTGAAGAGAGTTAAATGTTGGTTATTCCGACCAACCTGCTTCAGCCTAAATCCTGATCTCGACTGAAGAGAACTAAATGTTTGGTTATTCCTGCCAAACTTTCTGATTGCCCCTCGCTGGCAATGACTAAGAACAATTTTTACAGTAGAAAGAATTGTGCTAAAAAACTACTCGCTCCGTCCCAAAATATTAGTCCCTTATTCCATTTTTCATTGTCCCAAAATATTAGTCCCTCTTCAAAAATCAAGTACAAAAATAATATAAATTTCCTATTTTGCCCTTCTTTTAAATTAATAAACAATATAAAAAGTACAATTATGACATTGACATTCCCAAAAAATGTACTATCAAAAGGGTAATTTTGGAAAATTAACTTTTTTAAAGTGCAATAATTATACTACTAAAAAAAGTTGGATTCCCCAAAAGGGACCATTATTTTGGGACAGAGGGAGTACTTGTTTTATTTGAAAAAGGGAAAAAAATTACAAGTATTTTAAGAAAAAGCTAAAAAAAAAAAAAAAAAATTGAAATTGGCAGTGTTCCATGGCCTGGCAATAGCCTTGTTGTCTCCATCTTCCAAGTGATATGCCCATTTTCCTGCTAAACCAACCACTTTGTATAGTCCTTTCCCAGTTAGGTCCTAACTTGCCATCTCCAAGTACCAAAGTGTTGCCCATTACTTTGTGTAATACTCAATCCCCAATCTTGAATTGCCTCGAATGCACTATTTTGTTATATTTTCTGGATAACTCCTGCTGGTATGAGGCAATGTAGACTAGAGCTTTTTCTCTTCTTTCTTCTGCAAGGTCGAGTTCCAAAGCTATGGCTTCTTCATTCAAGTCTGGGTCGAAATTTTCACTTCTAATAGTGGGGAGGCCTACTTCTAGTGGGATTACTGCCTCCATGCCATAGGCCAAAGAAAAAGGCATTTCACCAGTTGACCGCCGAGGTGTGGTACGGTAAGCCCATAAAACATGAGGAAGCTCCTCAACCCACTTGTGTTTTTGCTCTTTCCAACATTTTCTTTAAGCCATCTAAGACAACTTTGTTTGAAACTTCTGCCTAGCCATTTGCTTGTGAGTATGCTGGTGTAGAGTTGTAGAATTTTATCTTGTATTCCTCGCAAAAGCACCTAAAGATTTTGCCGTCGAACTGAGTGCCATTGTTAAATATTAGGGCCTTGGGTATGCCGAATCGAATAATGATATTCTGCCAGACAAATTTCTTAACATCTTTCTCCTTTATTGATGCAAGTGCTTCGACCTCCACCCACTTTGTGAAGTAGTCTGTTGTTGCAAGAAAGAACTTTATGTTGCCAGGTGTTGTTGGAAGTGGTCCCACTATGTCCAGGCCCCACATTGCGAAGGGCCATGGGCTAGTTAATGGTAGAAACTCTCTGGCTGGTTGGTGTATCTGGTGTGCGAACTTCTGACATTTCTCGCATCTCTTGACATACTTATCAGAATCTGCTTGCATGTATGACCACCAATATCCTTGTGAGATTACTCTGTAAGCCAATGATCTTCCCTCTTAGTGGCTTCCGCATGCGCCTTCGTGTATCTCGAACAAAAATGCCTCCACCTTGCTAGGATGGACACATTTCAAGTAAGGTCCTGTGAAGGATTTTTTGTATAACGCCAATGATGGAGAGAGCCAAAATCGCTGTGACTTTGCTCTTATTTTGTTTGCCTCTTTCTTCTCTTCAGGTAAGATGCCATCTTTTAAGAATACTAGAATGGGACCATCCATGAAGGGCCTAGTTCGGCACAACATACCTCAACTACTTCGGGTTCTTCAATGCTTGGTCTGGGTAGAAATTCGATCAGTAATGGGTGGGGAATAGATGTATCTACCATTGAAGCAAAACCTGTCAGTTCATCTGCTCTATTGTTCTCTTCTCGGCCGATTTGCTCTATCCAAACTATTTCGAACTTCATGACCTCCTTTCTGACTAACTCTTGGTACTTAGCCATCTTCTCATCTTTTGCCTCGTAGTTGCCTGATATCTGGTTTACTACCAGCTGGGAGTCACTGTAGACTATTAGCTCGGTGGCCTTCATGAAAAGTGCTAATTTTAGGCCTGCTAACAATGCTTCATACTCCGCCTCATTGTTGGATACTGGAAAGCCAAGGTTAATTTCCTGCTTCACTACTAGGCCATTTTGTGTGATGAGGACTATGCCCAGTCCTGCACCGTGCCTATTGGATACACCATCCACGAAGAGCTTCCACATCTCTTCGACAAATAGTTCCCAGTAAGTAGAGGGGTCGGATAATGTCTTGGGGTCATGTGTGTTGCTGATGTTTTCTTCCAAATCCATGCCTGCTGTTACAGTTTGATCTTCACTGTCTAACTGCCCCAAGTCTTTACTTTTTGGTGAGTCCTCATTGGGGATAGCATGGTTTGCACCTTCTTTCCTGTCTTCAATCTTGTATGGCTTGGAATGCAGCTAGGCATCTTGTTTTAGGGGCTGCATAGTTCTTGCGGCACTTTCTATCCCCACTTCGGTTGTTTTGGTCAAGTCAACTGGGCAGATGTGATGACTTCCTAATGTGAACTTAGCCACAAAGTCTGCTAAAGCTTGGGCTTTTATTGCAGTTCTGGGTTGAAACCTGATATCGTACTGCCCCAATTCCACCGCCCATTTCAAGATTCGTCCAGAAAAATCCATCCTTTCAAACAAAGCTTTTAGGGGAAAAGCTGTTAAGACGATTATGGTGTTGGCATTGAAATAATGCAACAACTTCCTTGAGGCCATCATCAGAGCCAATGCCAGTTTTTCCAATGGTAGGTACCTTGTTTTAGTGTCCAGCAAGGTTTTGCTAACATAAAAGATAGGCAGGTATTGGATCCCTTCCGCTCTGACCAACACTGCACTAACTGCATGTTGTGAAACTGCCAAGTACAAAAAGAGCTTTTCTCCCAGTATTGGGGTTACTAGTAATGGAGGAGAGGTCATGTAGTCCTTCAAGCTCTCAAGGGCATGGTCACATTCTTCATCCCACTCAAATTTGGCCTTCAAGGCTTGGAAGAAACGGTCGGCATCTGTTTGACGACCGACTTATGAACCGATTGAGTGCGGCTGCTAAGCCAGTGAGATACTGTACCTCTTTGACTGTGTTGGGCCTCTTAAGATCCTGGATTGCTTTGATCTGAGAGGAGTTAGCTTCTATGCCTCAGTTGGTTACAAGAAAGCCTAGGAATTTGCCTGATCCTACGCCGAATGCACACTTAGATGCATTTAGGCGCAACTTGTTCTTCTTCAGAATTTGGAACATTTCATCTAGGTCCCTGAGATGGTTCTTCTCATCCTTGCTTTTAACCACCATGTCATCTATATAGGCCTCCATTGTTCGGCCCAACAATGGTTCAAACATTTTGATGATTATCCGTCGGAATGTAGCCCCTGCGTTCTTTAGGCCAAAAGGCATGACCTTGTAACAGTACAATCCCATGGGAGTTATAAATGACGTGACCTCCTGGTCTAATTCGTACATAGCAATCTGATGGTAACCTCTATATGCATCAAGGAAGCTAAGTCAATTATGCCCTGCCGTTAGGTCCACCAGTTGGTCTATCCATGGTAGGGGAAAACTGTCTTTTGGGCATGCCTTGTTGACCGTTTTGTAGTCCACGCAAACATGCCACTTTCCGTTCTTCTTTGGTACCACTATGGTGTTAGAGATCCACCTAGGATAGTGCATTTCTCTGATGGCTCCTGCCTCCAGGAAGTTTCCCACTTCCTTCGCCACTATCTCCGTATGGTGGAGTGCTGATCTGCGAGTGCGCTGTATAATTGGTCAGGCATTTGGGTGGACATTAAGTTGGTAGCAGATGAACTTAGGGTCAATGCTAGGCATGTCATATGGCATCCAAGCGAACACTTCGATGTTAGAGATTAAGAATTCCATAATCTCAGTTCTCTCAGTGCTGGACAAAGACGAGCCGAACAAAAAGAATTTTTCTGAGTCTCTTTCATCTATCCTTACCTCAACCAAGTCCTCCACTGCCTTCTGCTCTGCTGCTTTGCTGACATCTGCAAACAGTTCGTTGTTTTCTGGCTCTTCCACTATCTGAACGAACCCTTTTGGGGCACGGCTGCCTTCTATTGTGACGAAACACTACTTCGACATGATTTGGTCTCCTAAGACTTCTTCAATCATGCCGGTTTCGTTAGGGAATCGTACTGCCTGATAGTAGGTTAACGCTACTGAGTGCATGTCATGCAACCATGCCCTTCCCAAGATTATGTTGTAGGTGGATGGGACCTTCAACACCCAGAATTTTGCCTGTTTAGTCACGGTTTCTGCCTTGACTGAGAGGATTATTTTGCCCACTGGCCATTCTGGCATTGACTTGAAACTGATAAGGGGAGATGTTGCAGGTGTCAGGTCTTTGTCCTCCAATTTCAGTTGTTTGAAGGTCTCGTAGTACATTATCTCGCATGAGCTTCCTTGGTCAATCAGAATTCGCTTGATATCAAAATTCTTGACGCGCAACGTGACCACCAGTGCATCATTGTGGGGGCAATGTAGCCTTGCTAAGTCTCTATCTGAAAAGGATATGATGTTCGTGGGTTCTGTTCTGCCCTTTTTTACAGTTGGTTGTGCACTTAGAACCTCTCTCAAGTGCTCAGCCTTTTTGATCATCCCTCTGAGCTCACATACCCGCTCAGGTTCGGCGACTCCATGTATGACGTTGATTACACCTTGGGGTGGACTGTCGACTGGCATCCCGTTTGGTTTGTTAGGGTCCTATGGAGCTGGCTGTGTTCCCCCTTCTATATGCTGGTCCAAGTGTCCAGCGGCCACTAACTCTTCCAGACGTTGCATTAGTGGTGTGCAATTCTCAGGCAGTGCCCCTTTTATCATGGAATGTGCAACGAGACCTCTCATCGTAGCCTCTTTGTGCTTCTCCTAACTTGGCTAGCCGCCAAACGAAGGGTTCATTACGTATCTCGCTGAGAATCCGGTAGATAGGTTTATTGAATACGGTGGTGATGGCAGTGCGGACTCTTAACTTCCTTTTTTCTGGGTCCTCTCTGTTGGCTCGCCTGCCTCGCCCATTCCTGCTTGGTTGTTCCATCGTGTTAACTTTCACTGTAGTCTTTTTATCTAGCAACGCTGTTGTGCCAGATTTTGCTTTAGCACGGGCGCTATCTTCTTCTACTCGGATATGTTAATACACCCTCTCCATTAGGGCCTCCATCGTGAGGGATGGCATCATTGTCATTGAGTCCTTCAATTTGTTGTCGACTGGTAAACCTCGTTTATATTGTGCGATGGCGAGATTTGTAGGGCAATCCCCAATCTGGTTGAAAGTCTCCCAATAACGGTGGTTGTAAGACCTCAATGTCTCATTTTCCCCCATGTCAATGGAGAGTAACTAATCGATCTCCACTGGTGTTTTGGTATTTGTCCTGAATCTAGTCGCAAACGCTTCTGCCAATTGTGCCCATGAGGCGATGCTGCCTTCCGATAGCCTTTCGAACCAGGCCAGACCTAGGTTGCCAAGGCTCGATGGAAACAGGATACACATTAGAGCCTCGTTTCGTCGGTATACTGCCATAACCTAGCGAAAGTGGCTTAAGTGCACGTAGGGGTCTAACTTCCCCTCATAAGTAGTGAATTTGAACTGGTGGAAGCCTGAAGGTAGTGGTGAGTTCTCTATCACCGGAACGAACGGTGAGCTCTGTAACCTTGCTAATACTTTATCCACTGGTTCGTAAGCAAGGCGTAGCATTGGCATCCCTACCTCGACACTCCCATGTGTCCTAGGGGCCAATCGCTACAGGGCTGAAACCCTGCGAGGGTCGCGAGCCCTGGTGTCTTCCTTCCATCGGGCCCTTTCCTCGAGCACCGTCCGTAAGTCCGCCGACCTAGGCAACTCCATGTGCCTAGATGTCGTGTGATGCGTGTGAGAGACGATAGTTGCTTCCCTCCGTATATGACCTTTCAGTCCTCATTCTCTCAGACCTGGAGCAACGAGTCTTGGAAGTCCTTGATTGAGTGTCGCCTATTCTAAGGCTCCTACTTTCTGCTTGCAATGGTGTGGCATGTTTGTCGCGATCTCCCGAGTGGCGAGGGGGCATGTTGCATTTGCGCCCCTCTCATGTCGCCACCCCCTTTCCTTTTATCTGGCGCTTCATTATCTCTATGTCCGCCGCCATCCTCCTTATTAACTTGTCTTGCTCCCTCACACGATCTTCCAGGACTTGAGGATCCAGCCTCCACCTCTATCTTTCGGGACTTTGAGAGCGACAGGGACTAGTGCCCCGTTTCCCCCTTGCGTCCCTCTGAGAGTTCCGTCATTGGGGTTCTAAGTCTACCATGGGTGGGATAGAAGGTAAACCTTCACACCTCCCACCCCCCTCCGGGGTTTTCCCATCGATCGCTGATTGCGGCAAGTCTTCATTGTGCGCCATTGCTTTCAACTAGAGAGGAAAACTTGATCAAAAGCTTTTGTTCTTTGTGAAGTTCCCACAGATGGCGCCAATTGTACGAGCACGAAATAATTCTTCTCGTATGATCCTATTGATCAAGTTTGCGCTCCTCCAAACATCGTCACTTTACTTCCTGAAAACACAAACGTGAGCTAGCCGGCAGGTGTATGCCAGAAACCCCTCCGATGCCTAAGTCACCAAATAGACAATAGACAAAAACTCTTTGAATTTGGGAGTCAAAATTGTAATACCAGTTCATAGGTCCTGCTGTGAGCCTTTATAGATTCCGGGTGGCACAATCCTAACAGGACTGTTATTCTTCAATGTAGAGTCCTCCTAGGAATCACATTTCTAAAAGATAATGCTTATCCTTTACACCCTCCTCACTGCTCTAACCAAGTGAAATGGTTTTACCTCGTTAGTACGACAAAATAACTGAGCTAACACTGCCATGCTAAAGTGGCAGATTTCACCGAGCTTCACCTAGCTCGGTTCTGACTTGTTCTTACAGCTCAGCCCCTATACCTCGGTTCAACATACTAAAACCGGGCTATCTCAATCACTTATGACCGAGCTAACTAAACCCAAGGGCGAAGCCCATTCTGTTCAGCCCACAATTCGGCTTACTCATTCCCAACCGGAAACACAGCCCTAGCCACCATCCCCATTCACTTCATCCCTTGTTCACTGCTGATCAAAACCAGTTTTATTGCCTATTCTCTCGCATTTCGCCCACCACCAAGGTTGTTTCCTCCTCTCTTGTATTTTGTGGTCCAATCGAGTATTCTCTCTCTATATACATATTATATGTTCATCTTCGTTTTGATTTTTGTTTTGTTTTTTCTTTCTATGTTTATCCATTTGATTAGTGGACTTTCATTGTCACTGAAAGAACCGGTTTCATTGTCTTTGTTTTGATTTTTGACACTGAAAGAACCAGATTCATTGTCTTTGTAGATGTTCAATGTCTCTGCAATTTTAGTTGTTACTCTTACATTTTGCTTTTCTTACAATCATTTCTGAGCACTGATGTGTACGTATTTGGAACAATTTAAACTAAAAATTAGGTAGTTGGTTGTATATAGTGTTTGTTGAATTGGGTTTGAGAGTTGTTATTATATTTGAAGGTTTTGGTATTGTATTATATATCTGGTTCTCTCTCTGTTTTTTAGTTTGTTATTGATTAGTGTATGAATTTTGAAAGGTTTTGTGGGTTGCTATTACCATTTACTATTATGATGTAACAATCTGATTTATTATTGTGAAATCATCGTATTATATGGATTATTTTAGATTTTGATTGATTGTAATTTCTTTAGTAATTCCTAAATTTTTTTTTTTTTTTTGGTACATAAAACTCTAATTTTGAAAACCCCTAATTTTGAAAACTCAGTATGCCATATAGCACTAGACTTTATTGCTAAATTCTCAATACATGCAATAAACCGTAAACCATAATCTAATTACTAGAACTTATATTTAAGATGTATGATTCTTTTGTTATCAATATAGGACTTATGTTGTTTCTTCTGATTCTTCTATTTGTTGTGCTGGTGCTTATGCTAGTTCTGGTTTGATACAGTGATGATAGCCAGCTTTATGCTGTTTCTAGTTCTATTTTGGTTCTGTTTCGGTGTTGGTTCTGTTTTGTTGTTGATGTTTGTAGACGGGCCCGCGAGGGAACTCACGGGTTACAGTTCGGACTCAATTTTCTGTTTGCGGTTCTAAATTTGAACCAAAGAGCCCAAATCCGGCAAATCGTTTTGAGAAAACAGATTTTTGAAAAGAAGTGCCAAACATGGACTACTTTGCCAGATACAGAGTCGCCACCTAAATATTTTTTAATGGGAAAATTTAGGAAACCCTGACTCGATGCCAAAGGCCACGTGTCCGTCATCACCAAAGTTGCCTCGGCTCGGGAGCTTGGGTACGATTGGGGAAGGTCAGCTATGAGCACCCCCTCTCGCCCGATCCGAAGACCGGCCTCTACTAACCGCGATATCCGTTTTTGAAAACGTTATGTGTTCTTATTCCAGTTATTAGCCTAGAATTACTACGTTATGCGCACAGCAAACAAGTATAGACTAGATTGCCTAATTTGGAAATAAGCATTGCATATCCGTTTGTCTTGGAAAAACACTTTGGAATTTGCTACTCGCAAGTAGGCTCAAACACGGATTTCAACGAGTTTTTCCAACTCAGACAATCCAACCTTCACCCACAGGCAATCATACAGTTTATCTCACATAAGCATCTAGCCACATGGTAAGTATGCCGTCATGATAGCATTCACACACATGCGAGATACTAAAGCATGAAAATACTTACATCGTACTCCGTGCCAAAACAATAAACTAGTTAGCAAACATGCATGGTCCTAGTTCATGTTAAGTTTGACTAATGCAACACATACAGGATGCAATTAGAGTAGGCTCGGCTAACCTAAACATGGAATGAGAAATGCGATCAATTGGTGCACGTATTCAATTTGGAATTGAAGTACAAATGCAGTTAGCATGATGTACAGAGCCCGGTGCATGCAAGACAAATGTATGGATGCATGCATGCATAGCATAAGGTATGCTAATTTAAACATGCCCTAATCTACCATCATAAGCGGGTAAATAAAAGGAAAGAAAGAAGTGGGGATTGGAAGACATGCACACACACGCACCCACACTTATTACAAATTCGCCCTCGCCCGGAGGGACCAAATAAATATTACAGATAATTAACCTACAAGCTAATTAAATATTATAGGCCATCTAATTAGCTAAGCAAATTAACTAATCTAGGAAAAATAGTAAACCGCCTCGGGAGGAGAGCCTGATGCAATGCATGCTCGGTCTTGCTCGGAAATGCACTGCGATGCGCAAGCTGCCTCTGTTTTCCCTCTTGTACTCCTTCGAAGGCTTCCAAAGCCTCAGGGTTGCCTTTCTGAGCACTGTACAGTACCACCGGCTGGATAGAATGACCACCGATAGTGAGATGTGGTCATCGGCTATTAATGAGTCCATCGGCCACCAATTGTTTGCCGGTCGGCACTCTGTGCAGTCGATCGGCAAAAGGTTCCTGCAGAACCTGTTTGACAGCAGCAGAGGACAGAGCTTTGCATGGCAATGCAATTCAAGCCATATATGCACCAATCATGTCCCTTATCATGTTAGTGACTCAAAGGGACATGCTCCTTGGTTCTCGGACCATCAATCGCGCATTTCCATGCGTGATGGCCCAAGGGACCAAGTGTGCACATTTTGATGTCAAATGCAATGCAAACCAACAAACCAAAGGGGCCCAATTCCTATCACTAGATCAAGGAACAAGGCATGCATGCAAGATGCAATGTAACCTAGGCATGCAAGCTAAGGATGCAACATGGGAATGCAATACGCCCTACACACTAGGCATGCAACCTATGCAAGCAAGCATGCAAGTCATGAGGCAATACAAACCAATGAAAAGATGGACTTAAACATGATTTAGGCAGCCCTAAATAGGCCTAAAACAGTGGCCAAAATGCTAAGTACATGAAGGCAAATGTACATACAAGCATGCATGAAAACATGAACCAACATTCAAGCATAAAGTGCAACTTCTAAGCACACTTAAGAAGCTACGAATATGGACAATTAACATGCAATGGAAAGCTCTGAAATCATGCTAAAATGGTGCCAAACCAAATGAACAAGACAAGCATGGCATGCAATTAAGGTCCAAAACTTGAGGCAAGCCAAGAGGCTTAAACCAAGGCCAAGTCAACCAAGCCTCACAAGGCTAAGGGGACTTAAAATAGGTCTAATGCAAACCTAAACAACACCCAAGGAACACCTAGATGGCATCTAAGTGGCTCAAGTATAAAGGCATACACAAATGCTTAACATGCAGCATACAATACTAACTTTTAAAGCATCAAAGAAGCATTGAAAGGCAAGCATGTGAGCATGTTATAAGGACTGAAATGGCATGTTAGGTGGTTCTAAACCACTGAAATGATGCAAGCAACGCATACTACACATTCACACACTTAAGGCCAACAAACCAAAAATGCAAAGGGGTTATATGATGCATGCCATGGTCAACCAAAATGGCTAAGGATAGACCTCAATCATGGCAAAATAAACAAGAAAGCTTCACAAAGCTAGGCCTAAAACATGCTAGAACAATGGTTTACAACCTAAGGCATGTTAAGGCCTAACATGGCATTACAAGGTAGGTATGCTAAGCATGCATGGTGTACCAAAACCAACTTAAAACCATGTTATATTATGACAATATAAGCATGAAAAACAGCCAAGGCATGATCAACAAACCCTCAAACATGGTGCACCCTCAAACATGGTGCTCCCTCAAGAGGCCAAAAATGGTCCTTTTCAAGGACAATAAGGAGAGGGGGTGGCCCTCTCCTTCTTGGGACTTCAAGGCACCATCCTTACCACTGAAATCCCTCAAGATTTCAGTGGTGAGGAGGCCCAAACACCAAAGTCCCGAAGCTCACTCAAAATAGCACAAAATGGAGCCCCTCAAGGCTTAAGAGGGGTCAAACACCTCCAAACCACAAAACACTCTAAACCAACTATTTAGAGGGCCTAAAAGCAGAACTTTTTTATGTTATACACTAAGCACAAAAACAGTTCTAAGATAGGCAAAAATAGTATGCAAGAATAGGGTAAAAAGGGGTAAGATCGTTACCCTTGGAGAACCTCTTCAACAATGGTGGACCAACCCCTTCCTTAAGCTCAAAACAGCTCTAAAGCTTCAAGAACAGACCTCTGGCCCTTCACAAACTAAGAGAAGGTGTAATACTATGTGTTTGTGTGCAATAGTAGGCCTAAACACACACAAGAACACACAAGAGGTAGATATAGAGATAGGAAATATGTATAACCCTAACCCTAATCCAGAGCTTCTCTCACAATGTTCTCTAACCAAAATCTCTAACCCTAAGGCCAAGAGAGAAGGGCTCCTCTTATAGAGGAGCCAATCTTGTAAAGCTTACCAAGGAAGCTAACAAGAAGGCTATCCCTCCATACACGTGTATGGAGGGGAACAAAATGCAAGCCAGTTATTTTAAAATATCTGCAAAAGCAGATGAACAGTAGTCGGCTGCTCAAAAATGGCATTTTGACAAAATGGATTGCCGATTGGCAACAAAGAATGCCGACCGGCAATATACATTCCCAATGGCAACACAATACCAGCCGGTGGCCTCTAGCCATGGCCGGTGATGTGTGGGGATGCCTCACAAGGCATTCCCTGCCCCTCCAAGGCAAAACACAAGTGTTTGGTGCAAAACCAGACACTAAATAGTCGAGTTCGGAGATCCTGAGGCAAGGCGCGTAGCCGAGACCTCCGGGAACTCCAAACGAACACAAACATGGATGATCACCGGGTGTTCAAACGGTGACGTCCAAGTCTTGAGGACGGTCAAAAATGGGGTGTCTACAATTGCCCCTCTTTGACAGAACTCGAAAGTCATAACAATGACGGGACTGAATGTCAAAGCCTAGAGACGACCCATTTTTGACAAGGCCGAAGACTTAGACAAACATGCAAGACAAACAAGGTATGCGCCCGAAGGCAGGGACAAAAAGCAAGACAATGCACGAAGCCAAGCATAACTTATGATTATGCAAAGAAAAGCTGTAACGAAGCACACATGCAACAGTTTTAAGCTAGGACACATCGAACTACACTACAATGCAGAAAGGATGTAAGAGAATTATGCAATTCTCGATACGTCTCATGCAGAGGATACAATACCTGTCCGGTTCGTCTGGTTCCACCAGCTGCAAATGAACCGTACATACAATATCGTGCCTGCAAATAAAACAACTTAACAGGTATGATATTGTTAGCAACATGCATGACAATGCAAGAATGAATGCAAAATGATATGCAATATATACAAAACAATGTATAAATAATGCAAATGAAAATGCAATGCAATTGAAACCATGCAAACTACATGCAAAGCAATTGAATTATGATCCAATCATGAGCGGTTTGAAACCACACAAATGTCAAATAGATGGATGGAGGTGACAAGTCCGTCTACCATAGAACGATCAACTGAACTATGAGTAATGTAGACGAACACAAGAACGAGTATTGGGTGGAATGACATAAGTGGGGAAACAACCCGCTGGAGAAAGAATGATGATCCTAATGCCGGATGCAAAAATTACACTACAATGTAACATATGCGATGGATATGTTGGGAAAATGGCAATGGATATGGCACGCGGGCCAAACCAAATCTTGTCTAGGAAAGGCATGTACACAAACAAGCCATGGCTAACATAGAACGGTCTACTGATCTATGCTTGACACGATAAGTATGGGCACATACCAGACCAAGCTCAACATGGAAAGGTGAGAGCCATAGGCAGAGGAGGTGATGCAATGAATGCATGCAATCTACAATGCAATATCTACAAATATGCAATGGAATGGATACAATGGATATGGCACGCGGGCCAAACCAAATCTTGCCTAGGAAAGGCATGTACACATACAAGCCATGGCTAACATAGAACGGTTTACTGAACTATGCTTCGACGTGAAAAGTATGGGCACATACCAGACCAAGCTCAACATAGAAAGACGCAAGCCATAGATGGAAGGTGATGCAATGGATGCATGCAATCTACAATGCAATGGAAATGGATACAATGGATATGGCACACAGGCCAAACCAAATCTTGCCTAGGAAAGGAATGTACGCATACAAGCCGCGGCTAACATAGAACGGTCTACTGAACTATGCTTCGACGTGAAAAGTATGGGCACATACCAAACCAAGCTCAACCTGGAAAGGCACAAGCCATAGATGGAAGGTGATGCAATGAATGCATGCAAGCTACAATGCGATATCTACAAATATGGAATGGAATGGATATTTACAAAAATGCATGACAATGCACTATGATGCGATATGCTGGGGAGAATGCAATGGATGCATGCAAGCTACAATGGAAATGCATAACAATGCATGATTATTTTCTACAATGCATGTCAATGCAACATGATGCAACGGCTATGATCGCAGCTTTCCCTATCTTACCAACAGGGCGATACACTAGGTTGGTTCAGTATCCAGAATTGAGGCGCAGACATGCCGCCTCAACCTATGGGGCTTTCATACAGATTTCAAGCCGAGGATACACCCCTGGGTATTTAAACCAGACTTTAGTCTTGGAACTCCCGAACCTTTGCGTTCTAGGCATAAGCCGTTCAAACTCTAGTTTCCGCCGTCCCAGTTGGTCTTCTAGGAACTCACCGCAAACACAGGCAAGTGGCTTTACCAGACCACCGAAAGTCGTTTAGGCACGACAAACACCAAAGGAATTGCACCTTTAGAGAATTTAAGGTCTCCTAGACCGGGATGCAAAATGTATGCATGACAATGCATGTTTTTTTGTTGTTTTTGGAATGCAAAAGATGCATGATGTTGATGTGTGTGACAACGCAAGTTTACTTGAAATGCATGACAATGCATGAAAATTTAATGCGCGGCGACGTACGACTTTAGATGCATGACAATGCAAATGAACGGGTTTATGGTCTCGCCGGACCGCGCGTGTTTTTGGTCCCGCCGGACCATGGCGTGTTTTCGGTCCCGCCGGACCCACTTTGGGGCAATGCATGGATTTGAGATGCGGTACACAAGACAGTGCGACGCGCAAGATCGCGCGATAGAATGCATGCCAAATGCAATGAGATGCGCAAAACAGCGCGGTGCGTTTGACAATGCGAGTGAAGGTCTTGCACCTCCCAAGGATTTTAGGTCTCCTGGACCGTGCGTGTTTAAGGTCTCGCCAGACCGGGACGAACAAGACAATGCGAGTGAAATGCAATGCACAAGACAGTGCAATTGAAATGCGATGCACAAAACAGTGCGATTGAAATGCGATGCACAAGACAGTGCGATTGAAATGCGATGCACATGGGGCAACTTTTGAGTCTTGTAAGAGCCAAAACGATACGAGAAGGATACACCTTGCACGAATTCGAGTGCCACGCACAGAAGACACGATTCGAGGCTAAAACGGAAGCCGGTTGATCATCGGAAATGCACTGTTTTGCACTGTTTTAAGCAATGAAGACTTTGAAGCACTCATGTAACCCAAAAAAAGGTGTAGGAGGCTCAAAACCCACTGTAGGAGACCACTGGATGTCCACCGGCCATCAGAATGCATCACCGGCCGTCCATCGGCCATGATACAATTCCATCAGCACAAAAAACTGCCGACCGGCAAAGAGTCTGGCTGACCGGCAAAGAATTCCTGTTCGGGGCAGTTTTGACATTTCGGCCGTGGGTCTTTTAAAATAGGGTTTCTAACCCTATTTTCTTCACTTCCTTATGCTCGAAAATCCTCCCTCTATCTCTCTAGGCTATTTTCCTCCCTCGTTCTCCTCATTTTCTTGCGTTCTAGCCTCGATTTCGTTGTTCGATTCGCGAATATCTTCGCGTTTCGAGTGTTTTGAACCGAACGGAACTTCGTTTCGGTGTCTCCTTCTTGATTTTCGCCACTCGGGGCTTGTTTCCCTCGAGTTTTTCTTGATATCCGTGCCTTTTTCTCACCTTGGCTTTTTCGGCCATTTCCGACCCTCTCGGGGTTGACTTTTTGCTGACTCTTCATATTCTCTCCCATTTTTCCTCCTTCCGGCCATTTTCACATTCTCTTCGAGATAGCGGATGATCTTCCAGAGGGTGGGGCTCCTCCAGAGCTTGAGATGGACCCCGAGGCCGAGCCCTTGCCACTCCGCATCCGGCCGTTCGATCCGGAGACCTACAGGCCCGCAGTTCACGTGATGCTCCCTGACGGGCTACGCCAGTTCCGGAGCTTTGAGAGGGGCGTAGCACCTGAGTTACTACTTCGTGAGCCCGAGTCACACTTGTCGCACGGCGCCTCCGAGGTACGTACTTCCCCCGGTTTCAATTTTTCGCAATGTAGAATACTTAAACTGCTATTGTTGATTCTGTTCTTTAATTGCTTAGTTTGAATGCACTGACGCACTGTACATTGTAGTTGATTGTGAATATACTTGCAACTAATAACTGCTTGAATCTGACACGCGCACACACACTGCACTAGCCTTGAATTGCTCAAACTCATTGACACAACACATACTGTACTTCGCTGTGGACACACCGGCACCCGGTATCTGCTTGATTTCTGAAGAATATGCACACATGCCGTATCTGCACCAAACCACTCAAGCACGCTAACACATCACACGTCGTAATTTACTGCTAGTACACCGACACCCGATGTCTGTTTGAATCTGAAAAACGTGCACACACGTCACATCTGTACTGAACCGTTTAACATACTGACATATCATATGCTGTAGTTCTCTGCTAGCACACTGACACCCAATGCCGGCTTTACATTTGAAAACACGCACACACACACTATATCTGTATACTTCTCAAAACTGCTTCTTGAATATTGCTTCGCAATTGTTGTTTTTGATTACAGGGGGACTCCCATACCATCCATGGGTATGGGAATGTCGTCGCCTGAGACTAGCACGCGGAGTTGCCAGACGCAGTTCGCCAGATCGTCGACGAGGCGGGTTTCGGCATCTTCTGCAGGGGGCTCTCCCAGCTTACTACCTGCAGACCCTTGCTCGTTGCTTTAGTGGAGAGGTGGTGGGATACCACCAACTCCTTCCACTTCTCCGTCGCAGGAGACATGACGATGACCCCTTATGACTTCTCGATGCTTATTGGCATCGGGGTAGGGGGGATCCGATTCCCTTCGACACTGATATGGGTGAGTGGGACGCCGCCCAGCTGTACCTGCTCGACACTCAGCCTCCCCTTGCTCGAGCAGGGTTTGTCAGATACTCGTGGTTCGAGAGTCAGTTCCGGATTCAGCGAGCCTTGGAGGATGAGGCGCAGATGACCCCAGAGGAGGTGGATCAGTATGCGCAGGGCTTCATCATGTTTCTGCTCGGGATGACCCTATTCGCCGATCGGGCGAACACCGTGCCTCTATGCCTGTTGAGCGCACTGGTAGATGTCAGGCGGATCCGCCGCTACGACTGGGGTGGTGCAGGCTTGGCCACTTTGTATGGTTACATGAGCTCTTCTTCCCGCCTCAGCGGACAGCTTCTTGGCGGATACTGGCGGGCTTGGGAGGTACATCTTCTTTCCCTTTTACATTTCTGCTTTCTGCTTTCTGCTTTACATTTTCTGTATTCTGTACATTGCACACACCACGGTCTACCTCTTACTGACTTATATACTGCACACGCGACACACACATACTGCTTTAATCGATTGTACATCGCACATTGTACACTTTTGCACAATACACTGCACAACACATGGCTCTGCCCATTTTGCTTTATTCTGTATTCTGCTTTATCTGATAATCATACTGATATCTGTTCTGCAGTTGTGGGTCTATGCCTACTTTCCCAGGCTTGCCCCAGTACCCGATGTGGAGATCCCGCTCAACGTCCCCTTTTCTCATCGCTTTGACATGCGGTGTGTACGGAGACCCCGGGAGTCTTTTATCTTCTTCCGCCGCTACTTCGACACCATCACTGCCGCGAAGGTATGTTCAACTTTAGAGTTTGTTTAAGCTTCGCTTTAGCACTGTATTTTTGACAATAGATAGATAACAAAATGCATTTGTACCTGCGGATCACCTGGCAGCCTTGGGCCCCGTTGCTGGCCGTGGTGAGAGACCACTACGAGAGTGCTGAGGAGATTGCCCGTCTCCGGATTCTGTTGGAGGGCCCGGTCTGTCGGGCTTGGTACCTGGGCGCTTTGCGTCAGACCACAGGTTTATCAAGCGAATAGTTCCAGGTCCGCCTCCTTCACATATGAGGCATACAGAGAGGCTTTCCCTCACGCACCTGAGAGAGTATACCACCGGTGGGTGCGGAGCGTCACAGAGACGAGGGCGACTATGCCGAGTATGTCCAGACCTACATTATGCGACCCTTGGGCGGTGATCGCCGAGCTAGGAGGGAGAGGCCAGCAGCACCGGCAGCTGGAGCGGGAGCGTTGAGGAGGGCTCGAGTCCGTGGCAGGGGCGAAGTTTATCGAAGGCGGGGGACCGGCTGGCCTGCTTTGCCCACTTCACTGTCATACAGAAGGCAGGGTGGGGCGACCTACCAGATCCCCTTTGCTCCTCCCCCGGCTGATCACGAGTTGGTTGATGTCCCTGACTTGCCTCCGGTATGTATTACTTCATTTTGCATCTTGCACCGTTATTTCATTTCAGTTTATTTGATATTCCGCAGAATGCTGATGCATCTGATATATTTTTACAGGTGTCCTCCGAGTACATCCGGCAGTCATTGGAGCTGAATGCCTCCATGATGGGAATGCTTCAGCGGACCTTCGACCTCCTGGCCCTCTACAGTATTCCGGTATGTTCTTTCTAACCACAGCCTCAAACCATACACAAACTGCTTTACATAATCTGATGCATGACACAACACCTGATAAACTGTTCATAGCATTCATATACTGTACTCATATACAATATTCTGCATTGATATACTGCTCACGGTATTCACACACTGTACTCATACACTGTATTCTGCATTGATATACTGCTCACGACATTCACACACTGTACTCATACCCGATTCTCGTGCATTGATATATTGCACACGGCACACACCGTGACTCATACACCGTATTCGCATTGATATCTTTCACACGAATCGATGCATTTGCCTTTTATGCTTTTCAGCCTCCTTTCCAGATTCCGCCTGCGGGTGGTGTTCCAGCTGGGCCTTCTATTCCTGCTCGAGGAGGGCATGGAGACACTGCACGTCTCCGTACTAGGGGAGGGCGTACTCATGTTGGGAGTAGCTCTCGGGCATCCACTCCTGATGACGAGGGTGATGAGTCCGAGTCCGAGGCAAAGGCAGAGGCGGGGTCGTCTGAGGAGGAGACTGGAGGCGGTACTAACTCGGGCTCTGATGACGATGCTGATGATGCTCCTGGACCTTCGTCCAAGAAGAGGACTAGGACAAACTGATAGCACCGGAGCCATTTTTGACATGCGATACAGATTTTTGCTGTTTTTTTTTTTTTTTTTTGTTATTTTCTGCACTTTCCCCTTTTGTTAGTAGTTAGGGTACTTTGTACTGCCGCAAGCAGATTTTTGTTTTCCTCAAAACTTATGTACTTGAAAAGATTATGAAATGAAACAAACTTTTTGTCTGAAAAAGTGTTTACATTTGTATATCTCACGCATTGCATCGCGTTACACCTCAATGTAAATGAAAATGATTTATTTTCTAAAAATTGAACACTTGTACTGTAATAATTGGATAAATAACCAGCCAACAGCAAAACAACCCAAGCAACCCACTGCCTGATTCTGAACACACAGCCCTTACTCTACTGGGGATTAATCTGCATACAGCCCGTAACACAGTATTTGGTTCATTCTGCACACAGCAAATCCTGAACAAACAGCCCCAATCTGACAAGACGAAATACGAAAGCAAAACCGGCTGAAATTGAAGCATACTCAGATGCTCCAAATTTTTCTTTTCTTCTTTTGTTTCTCCTAAGACGTAGGGAACGGCACAGCACCCTGAGCATAAGCGATTTTTTTTGAAATAGAGAAGGGTTTTCAACCGGGGTATCGAGCCTGCAACTGAACACAGCGAGAGAGACTCAAACAAAAGGTACACGACCCAAACACAACGAGGCACGCCCGGAAAAGACTCAAAACAAGAATTGCGACAAAACAAAGTAAAAGACACGACTTACGGACGCGTTTACAAGAATGAGAGACCTCAGATCATGAAGAGCCAGTTCCTCCGGGTATATTCCCATCCTTTCTAATTTGTGATTCTCACACCACTCGGCCCTCAGGCTCGGTTTTTCTTTCAAAACCCTATTCCTCACTTTTCTCTCCACTTACACCTCTTTATTCTTTATTCTCTCATTTTTCATCCCTCCCCAGGGTGATTGATGGATGAATAGGAAGTTGCGGGTTCGTGCCCAACACCGTTAGCTCACGGCTATTTCTCCTGGTGGATAGAGTGCCCTTCTGGCAAGTATGTTGACGGCGGGGAAAAGACAGAAGACCTAACTCAATTGCCCCCCTAGTTCGTCACTTTGACCATTTTTTTTTTTTGTTTTCTTCCTAAAACAGTTCTGACCAAAATGCGAGTTGGATTAACACACTTGTTCGATTTTTGATTTAAAAATCATGCAAGTCAGGCTACGAGCACTGAAAATTTTCCTTTTTGGGTCCAAGAAAATGGTCCGGTTTTGAAAAAATAAAATAGTTTTCGAGAAAATAGTCAACTTCAGTAAAAATTTTCAAAAACTATTTTTGCAAACAATCAATGCTCGACTAGCACGAAACTTACCCTCGAGATGCGCAACCTCAAATTGGAGGCAATGGAAAATTGCCCCTTGCTTGAAGGGGGTACATGGCAACGAAAAGTTGCCCCTGGTTTGGATGGTAACTTGCGGCAACGGAAAGTTGCCCCTTGTCTGGATGGTGCTGCAGCATGCTGTAAACCGCTTTTATCAATGACGACTGAACTCCGAAGACGATGGTCTGAACCAATATATGGACACAGTCACTGTAAGAGCAATGGTGGCTGGACTTCAGGATGAAGTTGCCTACGTATCCCAAACATGGGAATCAAGCCTACGTAGTTCACGGTTGTTACAACCGGATTGTCGGATGCAAAGGAAACAAGGATGATCAAAACCATTACATGGACTGGGGCGCTGTGAAAGCGTCGAGGGCTGGACTTCAGGATGAAGTTGCCTACGTATCCCAAACATGGGAATCAAGCCTTACGTAGTTCCGGTTGTTATAACCGGATTGTCGGATGCAGAGGAAACAAGAATGATCAAAACCATTACATGGACTGGGGCGCTGTGAAAGCGTCGAGGGCTGGACTTCAGGATGAAGTTGCCTACGTATCCCAAACATGGGAATCAAGCCTTATGTAGTTCCGGTTAAGGTACACTCGGGTATTTTAACCTTCACTTTTTAGGCTCTAACTTTTGCCAAGGCGCCTGTTGCAGGTTTTCGACCTTGCGAGCTTCTTTTTCTTCTTTCTTTCTTAAAAAAAATTTCAATTTTTTTCATTTTTCTCTTATTTTTTCTTTTCGTTTGTTCTTTTCTTTGATTTTCTTCTCTTTTTTTTTGCATTTTTTTTTCTTTTCTTTTCTTTTCTTTTTCCTGCTCTAACTTTTGCCTGGGTCGCCCTTCCGGGTTTTCAGCCCAGTGAGCCTCTCAAAGGGTAAAAGTGTAGCATAGTCCATGCCAAATGGTTTTGAGATCCTGAAGTTATCTGAGTCCAGGAGAATGGCTGTTGTACTGATTTGCGGAAGGATCCATCACGGTTGCTTCACGAGCCTCTGCCGGTGAGATCTAATCTTCTTGGTCTAAATTTGGTACCTCTTGCTCGAGGGTTGCTTCACATCGGGCCTCACAGGCCTCTTATGGCAGTTAACTGTTGAACGTTTTGAATGGATTCCAGGTTCGAAAGGTTAAATCTCGAGGCTGAGAGCGATCCTAGGCTGCACAATCTCAAGAGCAATTCCACACAAATCTTCACAGGACCACGCAAAACATTTTGTTTTTGAAAGTTTTTAAGAAAGCTACAAATCGCTCGCGTAGAAGATAGTGTGAAACCAGTCTGGATCAAGCCAGGGTCCTTCTCAGTGCTCACGCTGACAAGCATGATTTCATTCATAAAAAGGCTTAGCATGCCTCTCCTTCTCTCAAAAATGATCAAAATTTTGTGAAAACCCGAGGAATTCCTTCCTCTTCGTTTTTATCACCGCAGTGCTCAAAAAAGGGGTTTTTTTTTATAAAAAAAAAAACTTAGGTCATTACAATGATGTTCAAGGCACAAGAGAGTAGGTAGAATGTACTGCCGTTCCATTCGCCTCCTCTGGCACAACTAACTCACACTGAAAGAAGGCATGAAAATGAGATAGCCACAGCAGTTTCATTCAGATTTGTTGGTATAACTGGCCCCTCGGCAAAGACAGACTCAAAAACCAAAAAAAAAAAAAGGGGGTAATTACAAGACAAAACAGTGTTTGAGGCAACAACCCCGGAATCACCTGGCATTCTATACAAAATGGAGGGGTTGACTTGCTATAACAAGACAGACCCGTAAGCAAAAGGACTGACTCAAGACAATGAGACAGACTCAAAACAAAACAAAACAAAAGACTGACTCGACACCCAAGCTAGAATTTACAAATTGGTGTTCACAGATGCTCAAAAATGCGTGCCAGACGCCACATCCAAAATGCACCAGGCACTGCCCGCAGGCGGTTCACCGTCTAATTACATACTCGCAGTATCTGTGTCCTCAAAATCCAATAACTGGGTAGTAACGGACTTGGCGGAGGTGGGTGGGAGGATAACCTCATTGTCAATCAAATCCTGCACCTCATGACGGAGGCGGAAGCAATTATCGGTAGCATGACCAGTTTATTGGTGGTACGCGCAGTACAAGGCAACATCATGTGTAGCAGGGAGATTCTTTGGGAGGGGCTGAGGCTCCAAGGGTTTAAGGTGTCCCCTCTCGGCAAGGATCTGAAGTGCCTTGGACAATGGCATGTAGAGAGCATGGAAGACTCTGCGCCCTCGGGGCAGGTATTTCGAAGTCTGAGTGTTTTTGCTAGACGCACTAGCAAATGGGTCGGCAGGCACTGCCTTAACTTTCTGGTCCTTCCCGGGTGCAGGGTTGGGAGTAGGAGGAACTATTCTGGCATGACGGGGCCTATCCCGATTCTCCGACTGACTTGAACTACCCGCAGGTGGGGTGGGGAAAGCATCCTCCACAGCTTTTGTCGCAACTGCAAATATCTGTTGCTTGTTCATCCCCCCAGCTTTCAAAGCCTCGACTGCCCACAGCAGTTGTTCGATAGGATTGGCATCTGCCTTCATTTTATCTTTACCTCTAGCCTCGGCCTGATCAAGGGTTTGGGTCGACGTTGACATGTCATTGTTATAGTTGGAGGCCATCTCCGGTTGGCTAAGTTCAATCACGATTCATCCCAACAGCGGGGGCTCCTGGGGTACAAAGCCTCCGGCATATGGTGCGGAGTTCAAATGTAGTAGGCTCGCGAGCCTGATATAGTTGAGGGGTCCAAACCGGGTGTGCTGCAGGCGACCTGGGTGGATGCGGCATATCAATATTGGTCTCACTTTGTGGAGTGATTCCTTGACCCAATGCGGCTGTCATAACCACGATCTCTTCTGAATTCTGTGTCATCATAGGTCTTGCCTCGGCAAGGGGGAACACTGACTATTCTGGAACTTTCTGAACTGAAAGGAAAAACAAGCGACATTTCAAAAGCAGATCAAACACAGTGCGGTAGAACAAGCGTACTCTACTCACGATCACTATTTCCCGAAATCATCATCTCACAAAACCTTGAATCGGATATCCACAGACATAGCGATTCTCCATAAATCTTGATGCCTTGATATGCGTTCCTTGTAGAGATACACTCTAAAAGCACATACCAAATAAATGAGAGCCAATACACCCCTATGTTGAGGTAGGGTTTCCCTGTCCTATTTTGTCAGGAGCTAGGGTTTCACTATGCACGCAGCGGTTTCAAACAACCTAACATCGGGTAAGCAACTTTGTCCTAGTTTGGAATGGTCACTATGGATTCGAATATGCACTAGGTCGAATGGTAAAGGGTGCCCAGAAGACCGGGTTTGTGTTCTATCTTGGCGAGCGCGAACCGGTCGACCTTATGGCATGCTTTGACAAAGTCAAGCCTCCCACAAACCGCCGGGAATAGCAAATGGCCAACACGGTGTCCTAGGCGCACCAATGCACATGCAATGCAAAGAAACACATAAATGTAGTCAAAACAGGATATCACGAGTTCGAGTCAAACTCTCTAAATTAATCCCCAGCGGAGTCGCCAGAAACTATAGACGGGCCCGCGAGGGAACTCACGGGTTACAGTTCGGATTCAATTTTCTGTTTGCGGTTCTAAATTTGAACCAAAGAGTCCAAATCCGGCAAATCGTTTTGAGAAAACAGATTTTTGAAAAGAAGTGCCAAACATGGACTGCTTTGCCAGATACAGAGTCGCCACCTAAATATTTTTTAATGGGAAAATTTAGGAAACCCTGACTCGGTGCCAAAGGCCACGTGTCCCTCATCACCAAAGTTGCCTCGACTCGGGAGCTTGGGTATGATTGGGAAAGGTCAGCTATGAGCACCCCCTCTCGCCCGGTCCGAAGACCGGCCTCTACTAACCACGATATCCGTTTTTGAAAACGTTATGTGTTCTTATTCCAGTTATTAGCCTAGAATTACTACGTTATGCGCACAGCAAACAAGTATAGACTAGATTGCCTAATTTGGAAATAAGCATTGCATATCCGTTTGTCTTGGAAAAACACTTTGGAATTTGCTACTCGCAAGTAGGCTAAAACGCGGATTTCAACGAGTTTTTCCAACTCAGACAATCCAACCTTCACCCACAGGCAATCATACAGTTTATCTCACATAAGCATCTAGCCACATGGTAAGTATGCCGTCATGATAGCATTCACACACATGTGAGATGCTAAAGCATGAAAATACTTACATCGTACTCCGTGCCAAAACAATAAACTAGTTAGCAAACATGCATGGTCCTAGTTCATGTTAAGTTTGACTAATGCAACACATACAGGATGCAATTAGGGTAGGCTCGGCTAACCTAAACATGGAATGAGAAATGCGATCAATTGGTGCACGTATTCAATTTGGAATTGAAGTACAAATGCAGTTAGCATGATGTACAGAGCCCGGTGCATGCAAGACAAATGTATGGATGCACGCATTCATAGCATAAGGTATGCTAATTTAAACATGCCCTAATCTACCATCATAAGCGGGTAAATAAAAGGGAAGAAAGAAGTGGGGATTAGAAGACATGCACACACACGCACCCACACTTATTACAAATTCGCCCTCGCCCGGAGGGACCAAATAAATATTACAGATAATTAACCTACAAGCTAATTAAATATTACAGGCCATCTAATTAGCTAAGCAAGTTAACTAATCTAGGAAAAACAGTAAACCGCCTCGGGAGGAGAGCCTGATGCAATGCATGCTCGGTCTTGCTCGGAAATACCTTGCCATCAAAATTGCCTCTGTTTTCCCTCTTGTACTCCTTCGAAGGCTTCCAAAGCCTCAGGGTTGCCTCTCTGAGCACTGTACAGTACCACCGGCTGGATAGAATGACCACCGATAGTGAGATGTGGTCATCGGCTGTTAATGAGTCCATCGGCCACCAATTGTTTGCCAGTCGGCACTCTGTGCAGTCGATCGGCAAAAGGTTCCTGCAGAACCTGTTTGACAGCAGCAGAGGACAGAGCTTTGCATGGAAATGCAATTCAAGCCATATATGCACCAATCATGTCCCTTATCATGTTAGTGACTCAAAGGGACATGCTCCTTGGTTCTCGGACCATCAATCGCGCATTTCCATGCGTGATGGCCCAAGGGACCAAGTGTGCACATTTTGATGTCAAATGCAATGCAAACCAACAAACCAAAGGGGCCCAATTCCTATCACTAGATCAAGGAACAAGGCATGCATGCAAGATGCAATGCAACCTAGGCATGCAAGCTAAGGATGCAACATGGGAATGCAATACACCCTACACACTAGGCATGCAACCTATGCAAGCAAGCATGCAAGTCGTGAGGCAATACAAACCAATGAAAAGATGGACTTAAACATGATTTAGGCAGCCCTAAATAGGCCTAAAACAGTGGCCAAAATGCTAAGTACATGAAGGCAAATGTACATACAAGCATGCATGAAAACATGAACCAACATTCAAGCATAAAGTGCAACTTCTAAGCACACTTAAGAAGCTACGAATATGGACAATTAACATGCAATGGAAAGCTCTGAAATCATGCTAAAATGGTGCCAAACCAAATGAACAAGACAAGCATGGCATGCAATTAAGGTCCAAAACTTGAGGCAAGCCAAGAGGCTTAAACCAAGGCCAAGTCAACCAAGCCTCACAAGGCCAAGGGGACTTAAAATAGGTCTAATGCAAACCTAAACAACACCCAAGGAACACCTAGATGGCATCTAAGTGGCTCAAGTATAAAGGCATACACAAATGCTTAACATGCAGCATACAATACTAACTTTTAAAGCATCAAAGAAGCATTGAAAGGCAAGCATGTGAGCATGTTATAAGGACTGAAATGGCATGTTAGGTGGTTCTAAACCACTGAAATGATGCAAGCAACGCATACTACACATTTACACACTTAAGGCCAACAAACCAAAAATGCAAAGGGGTTATATGATGCATGCCATGGTCGACCAAAATGGATAAGGATAGACCTCAATCATGGCAAAATAAACAAGAAAGCTTCACAAAGCTAGGCCTAAAACATGCTAGAACAATGGTTTACAACCTAAGGCATGTTAAGGCCTAAACATGGCATTACAAGGTAGGTATGCTAAGCATGCATGGTGTACCAAAACCAACTTTAAACCATGTTATATTATGACAATATAAGCATGAAAAACAGCCAAGGCATGATCAACAAACCCTCAAACATGGTGCTCCCTCAAGAGGCCAAAAATGGTCCTTTTCAAGGACAATAAGGAGAGGGGGTGGCCCTCTCCTTCTTGGGACTTCAAGGCACCATCCTTACCACTAAAATCCCTCAAGATTTCAGTGGTAAAGAGGCCCAAACACCAAAGTCCCGAAGCTCACTCAAAATAGCACAAAATGGAGCCCCTCAAGGCTTAAGAGGGGTCAAACACACACTCTAAACCAACTATTTAGAGGGCCTAAAAGAAGAACTTTTTTATGTTATACACTAAGCACAAAAATAGTTCTAAGATAGGCAAAAATAGTATGCAAGAATGGGGTAAAAAGGGGTAAGATCGTTACCCTTGGAGAACCTCTTCAACAATGGTGGACCAGCCCCTTCCTTAAGCTCAAAACAGCTCTAAAGCTTCAAGAACAGACCTCTGGCCCTTCACAAACTAAGAGAAGGTGTAATACTATGTGTTTGTGTGCAATAGTTGGCCTAAACACACACAAGAACACACAAGAGGTAGATATAGAGATAGGAAATATGTATAACCCTAACCCTAATCCAGAGCTTCTCTCACAATGTTCTCTAACCAAAATCTCTAACCCTAAGGCCAAGAGAGAAGGGCTCCTCTTATAGAGGAGTCAATCTTGTAAAGCTTACCAAGGAAGCTAACAAGAAGGCTATCCCTCCATACACGTGTATGGAAGGAAACAAAATGCAAGCCAGCTGTTTTAAAATATCTGCAAAAGCAGATGAACAGTAGTCGACTGCTCAAAGATGCCATTTTGACAAAATGGACTGCCGACCGGCAACAAAGAATGCCGACCGGCAATATACATTGCCGATGGCAACACAATACCAGCCGGTGGCCTCTAGCCATGGCCGGTGATGTGTGGGGATGCCTCACAAGGCATTCCCTGCCCCTCCAAGGCAAAACACAAGTGTTTGGTGCAAAACTAGACACTAAACAGTCGAGTTCGGAGATCCTAAGGCAAGGCGTGTAGCTGAGACCTCTGGGAACTCCAAACGAACACAAACATGGATGATCATCAGGTGTTCAAACGGTGACGTCCAAGTCTTGAGGACGATCAAAAATGGGGTGTCTATAATGTTCTGATGGTGCTATGTGGTGTTGTTTCTGTGTTATTCGTAATAAATTATAAATTTTGACAAATGGTGAGTCAGGAGTGGACTAAATCTTGGATTTAAATTCCAAGTAAGAATAATGAGTATAAAAATAGGATGGTGGATGTAAACCTGTTCACCCTGAATAAAGATATACACAAGAAATCATTGACTTGGTTTTAACATTTAATTGGTTCATTCACCAAATTGACATTTATTTTAAAGTTGATTTTTTTTTTCCCTTTTTTTGGTCATTATTGTCAACATTTGCTAAGGGTGGGGGAATCATAATTGGCTCAATTAGTTTCTCAATTAGTTAATAAGTCCTTGTTGCACCAGTAAAATGAAAGAACGGGTCATGCAATCGACCCTATGTGTATATATATGTATAGATTTTTTAAAAAAGAAAATTGATAAGTTTGATACCAAATAACCTAATCAAAACAATAGACGTACTTCCTAAATTTTGCCAGCTTATAAAGTTTTTTTAATAACTTTAGATTATAAATCTTATTTTGTTGTACTCTATTATCTTTTCTTCTCTTTTTCTTTTCCTAGACTTGATTACATGGCAACCATAGTCGTCTGAGGATTTGATTTGAGCAATATACCATTGATGTTTTGTAGAACTTTCTTGACTTTTCTGTTGGAGCCTTCACAATGGATGGGGACTTTTAAAAGCCATGTCTGAAAACACAAAATTAAAATTAATATTAGTCACTTGTATATAATTTATTGGTTTTTTGTGCTAATTTGCTTGTGTGAAAATTAGTTAGTAGGTTCTTGGTTTATTCACTTGTATATAATTTATTGTTTTTTTATATAACCATACGCAATAAATGATGCACTTACCTAACATAACCTTTACTTTATAGGTGACCAAATATGGACAAGAGTTGGATATCCATTAGAAGCAGATTGAGTTCGGAGCATAGAGAAGGGCTTGAGTCATTTCTCCAATTTGCAATGACAAATGTTGGCCTAGATAATAGAATTTGTTGTCTGTGTATGGATTGCCTAAATTTTGAACGTCATACCATCAAGGATGTGGAATATCATTTGATCCAAAAAGGGATGTCACTTTCATACAAAACTTAGGTGCACCATGGGAAAATTGTTCCAGTCACTCAACCTCGTGTGTGGAATGATGACAATAAGGTTGAAGGTGTTGGTGATGAAGGGACAACCAATGAAAGCCTTGAACTTGAAGATGAATTGTGTGATATGTTAGAAGACCAAGGCATGGTGGATATTTTTGATGATTATGAAGAGGATGAGTGGCATGATAATGAGCAAAGAGAGGATGCACAAAATTTTGATAAATTGTTAGAGGATACTCGGCGTTCGTTATACCTTGCCTGACAAAAGTTTACTTTGTTATCATTTGTCATTAAGATGCTTCATATGAAAGTGTTAAACAAGTGGAGCAATAAGTCTTTTGACATGTTGATAGGTGTATTGAAAGACCTTTTACTAGAAAGTGACCAAAAGGTTCCATGGATCCTTTATGAAGCCAAGAAATTTTTGCGTTACTTGGGTTTAGGATATCTGTCTATTCATGCATGTAAGTATGACTATGCTCTTTTTTGGAAGGAAAATGCAAATTTAGAAAATTGTCCGATTTGTAAGGAGCCTAGATACAAACTGAATGATGGCAAAGGTAAGAAGATTCCTTATAAGATTTTGAGATATTTCCTATTGACACCAAGGTTGTAAAGATTATACATGTCGAGAAAAACTACTGCAGATATGAGATAGCACAAAGAAAAACGTGTTGACGATGGCATATTAAGGCATCCAGCCGATAATGAGGCATGGAAGGACTTTGACAGGCAACATGCTGTGTTTGCCCAAGAACCACGTAATGTGAGGCTAGGGTTGGCCATCGATGGTTTCAATCCTTTTGGAAATATGAGCAACTCATATAGTATGTAGCCAGTGGTGGTTATGCCTTATAATTTGCCGCCGTGGAAGTGTATGAAACAACCATTTTCCATGATGTCATTGCTTATTCCTGGACCGTAAGCACCAGGGAGAGATATTGATGTTTACTAAAGGCCATTAATTGATGAATTGAAGGAGTTGTGGGAAGATGGTGTAGTTACGTATGATGCCTCAACTAAGGCAAGTTTTCAAATGCGTGTAATTGTTATGTGGACTATTAATGACTTTCCAGCTTATGGTAACTTGTCAAGGTGGAGTACAAAAGGGTATTTGGCTTGCCCCAGTTGTAATGAGAATGCATCATCACAACGGTTAAGAAGTAAGATAGGGTACACTAGTGCTCGCCAATACTTGCCTCAAGACCATCCTTGGCAAAAAAGTAAGCTCTTTAATGGTAAGGCAGATGATCGAGCAAGACCTCTGGAGTTGTCAGGGGAACAAATATTAGATCAACTGGATTTAGGAACATTTAAACCATTTTGGAAGCATCCAAGCAACCAGAAAAGAAAAAGGGATGACAAAACAGTACTGAATTGGGCAAAAAAAAGCATATTTTTCGAATTGCCTTACTGGAAGACACTCAAGTTACAACATAACCTTGTTATCATGCACATAGAGAAGAACATATGTGACAATTTGATTGGGACTTTGTTGAGCATTGATGGAAAGAACAAGAACATGGAAAAAGCATGCATGGATTTAGAGGATGTGAAAATTAGAAAAGATTTGCACTTAAAGAGGTGCGCGGATGGGTCCTTTGAAAAGCCCCTTGCATTGTACACATTGTCCTTAAAGGAAAGACAAGGTTTTTGTGCATTCTTAAAATCGATTAGGTATCCTGATGGATATGCAACAAACATCTCTAGGTGTGTGAGCACTAAAGGCGGCAAGTTATCCGGTTTGAAAAGTCATGATTGCGATGTCCTTATACAACGACTTCTTCCCATTGTGATGCGTGGATATCTTAACAAGGACATTTTTATTGCATTGTTTGAGTTGGGAAATTACTTTCAAGAGTTATGTTCGAAAACAGTGAGAGTGAATGGCTTGGAGAAATTACAAGAAAGCATAGTACTCATACTTTGCAAGTTAGAAAAAATTTCCACCTGCATTCTTTGATGTCATGGCCCACTTACCTATTCACTTGCCTCATGAAGCCATTCTTGGAGGGCCAGTACAATATCGATGGATGTACCCTATCGAAAGTATTATTATGCGCTTATTGTTAAATGATTTTTTTTAATATTATAATACCATATATGTGGTTTATATAGTAATTTCATATTATTTGTTGAAGATTACTTGGGATTTTGAAAGGGTATGTAGCGAATTGAGCTCACCCAGAAGATTTGATTGCAAAAGCTTACATTGTCAAAGAATGCTTCACTTTTTGCTCTATGTATCTTGGTGGGATTGAAATCGTATTTAACAGAGCAAAAAGAAATGAAAATTGTGGTGATGTTGACGTGGGGCATTTAGTTTTTTCACAAAAAGTCCGTACTTTTGGGCTAACTCAAAGGGCACTCGATGTGTCTGAGAATGAAAGAAAGTGGCTCATTGGTTTGTCCTGTACAATAGTCCTTAAATTGATAAATATCTAGAGTATGTTCTCATTTAGTTAACTATATGCATAACTTTTTTGTTATGATCGCACTCAAGTACTAATTATTCACATTTTTTTGAAGTAAAGAACACAAGAATTAGTTACAGAATGCAAATGTACATGACATTACAAGACGGCAACAAGAAGATTTCCTATGTGGTTCAAAGAGCGGGTAACATATATAGATGAATATGTAATAAACATCATAAACATAATTCATTGTTCCTAGATTGATATTAACATCATACATCCTTGTCACATGTTCATGTAGATAAATCAATTACGAGCTGAAGGATCATCGGAAGCAATTGATGAGTTATGGTCATTAGCTAATGGTCCTGGTCCAATAGTAAATATTTATTCGGGTTGTATTTGTAATGGAATTCGATTCCATACCAAAGATCGAGACAACCATCGTAAAAGTCAAAATAGCGGATTGGTCATTCAAGGGGATCATCAGGGTATGTCAATTGATTTCTATGGTCACTTGACTAAAGTTTGGGAAATGACATACATGTTCGGGTATCAAGTTGTGTTGTTTCAATGCGAATGGTTTAACACTGGTAACAACAGAACATTTCGCACTGAAACACATCTAACAACCATTGATGCAAGAAGTCGTTGGTATCAAAATGACCGATTTGTCTTGCTAAGTCAAGTGCAGCAAGTTTTGTATGTCAATGATACCAAATTAGATGAACATTGAAAGTTGTGGAGCGACTTCAACGTCAAGGAATATGGAATATGCCGAAGCTTAAGGATGTAGATCCCAATAATAATGAATTGCCTATTCCGAATGATGAGTTCTAGCAGGACGAGACCACTAAAATTGTCCAAATCACTATTGCAGATTCCATTAGCAACACTTTACGTAGGACCGATATTGCACCTGATATTATTCCAAGCAAAGTGGTTCTGCAATTTGGTAAAGGTGTATATATAGAAGCTACAAACATGGATGATTTTATCTATGATGATGATAATGATCAAAATTCAAATGATCCTAGTAATGATGAAGATGAATTTCGTAGTCATAGTGACTCGGATATGGATCATGATATAGAGCACAGATTGTAATGTCTTTTACTGATTACATTATCAAGTTATTTTGATTGTAATGTCCTTGATTGTAATGGCATGCACTTGTTAATGAAGTCATGTTTAGTTATGATTCAAATTGTAATGAATTTTTTTGTTGATAATTTCATTACTTGTAATGTAGTTGTAATATTGGACTATTTGCTTGTCTTTTCATGAATTGTCATACATTTTAAATCTTTATTAATGCATTGCTTATAACTTATTTGTTATGTACAAAGTGTGATGACCCCAACCTCTATGCTATCATATTATATTGATTCAATAAGTTTAATTGCACGATTGTGTGATTACATGCTTAATTTTGTAGTTATCTATTATTACTTGAAATATTTGTTCACTTATCGACTTATAATCAGAAATTGAAAGTCCGAACGACTTCAGAAGCTAAAATTGACTAGCCTAATAGACTAATTAGAATATTTAGAATTTTATGGCAACTTTTGTCAAAATTTGATTTAGACCAAAATAATTAGAATAAACTGATTGAACTTAGTTAGAATTAAGCCTACTTAATTAACCTTAATCAACTATGATTAGGCTAAGCTAATCACATATATATATATATATATATATAAGTGATATAATCCTTACTTGGCCTCAAACACATAATTTGGCTGAGATTTTAAGAGGGGGAGAAGAAGAACTTAACTTAGAGAGAGAGAGAGAGAGAGAGAGAGCGCAAGGATAAATTGAATGAATTGGTAAAGAACTTGAAGGATCAAGCTAAAATACACTTGAATTCACAACCTAGGTATGGCATTCCTCCTTAAATCTTGAAAATAAAACATATAGGACATGAACTCAAGAAGTTATGAGTCTATTTGCATGTAAGTAGAAAGAATTGACTTGAATATGGAGTAATTGAGTATAATTGCATACATGCATGCATAATCCTTCATCTTTGAGTTCAATTTTCTATGAATTTTTAAATGCATGGGACTTTCACACATTTATTTAGAGAGTTCTTCATGTTTTTACATTTGTCATGCCATTTGATTAAGTTTTGAAAAGATTTGAAAAGAAATGAGGGCAATACATGTCATGCATGGTTCCAACTTTGTGGTTTAAGTTTGATTTGAGCAATTGGTTTCAAATTGACTATATTTTCAAGTTCTAAAATGTTTTTCCTTGTTTTTATACCAAAAATACAAGTTTTAGACCTTTGAATATCAAATATGAACTTCAAACACAGTTCTGGAAATTTCAGGATTTAACCAGTCCGCTCGAGCGAAGAAAGTGTCACTCGAGCGTGAAAATCGAGCTCCCAAAAATTTTTTAAAAATTTTACAGACCGCTGGAGCGACCAAATTTGCGCTCAAGCGAAGACCCTTTTTACTTTGTCTTTCGCTCGAGCAACCGTTGAGCATCCATTGAGCAAAAAATTCATGCAACCAGTACTTTTACAGGCCGCTCAAGCGATAGAAGTTGCGCTCAAGCGACCACCCTTATTTTTGAACACCCGCTCAAGTGAAGGAAGCTACGCTCGAGCAGAGACCCTGTTTTCAGCAAAGTTTGACTGGCATACTTGCATCCTCATGTCATTTCGAGTACTCTTAAGCACCAATTGAGTTTATATACACATGGAATGAGTTAGAAACACAAGAGGGAAATTTAATTAAAGCGGAATGGTTATTAAATGGTACTCCAATTATATTTTTGTTATGTGTTTTGTATAGGTAGACGTCCAAGGCCTAGTGACAACATAACCCACGGTGAGTAATAACTTTATAAAGATATGTTCGAGTTATGTTTAATTTCGAAAATGTTATTGTTATCAAAATTGATATATGAATGATTGAATGGTTTATTGAAGTACTACTTGTCCTTAATGAATGAAGTTCTATTTGAATTTGTAATCGTGGCATCCTTTAGTGAGGCCCTTGCTTGGAGGAGATTAATACCATAGCCCATTGACCCTTGCCTAGAGGAGATTAATACCATGGCCTATTGACCCTTGCCAGGGGGAGATTAGTAACATGGCCCATTGACCCTTGCCCAGGGGAAACAATACCATGGCTCATTGGATAATTGAAACATAGAGATCTCTGTTATTAGACCATCATGGTCACATTGAATATTGAACATTGATTGACCCTCGTGGTGCCATTGTTATTAAAGCATAATTACTCTATCCGATGTGCTACATAATTTGAATAAAATGGTTATTAAAGCCAAGGTTGACTATATATGTGAAAATGACATTTGTAATGATATTGAACTTCATTTATATAACCTCTTTATTCTGTTAGTACTCATTGGGTATTAGCTCACTATTTATGTGTATATATATATGTAGGTAAGCAAGTTGGGCATCAAGGATAAAGAGTGCATCAAAGTCACCCAGTGATCAGCCTTTTGTGGAACTCCCGAGAAGGAGCCAACTTGGACTTGTGTGGAGCCAAGCAAAGTCTAAACCTTTTTTTGGTTATGAACTCTTAGCTTGGTTTTTGGTTTAGGGGTTTTGTGTATGTATGACTTGATAAGTTTGAATTTGTGGGCTGAACGTTGTTTTTGAAAACTTTTGTGATGTATGCACTTACCTTTGGAATGGTTGTACAATGTTAATGTGAACTCTTTTCATATATGCATAGCTCAATGGACTACTTCTATATTTTAATTTGCTTCTGCTAAGCCCCATAATTCATGTTAATTTGATTTTGTTAATAGAGGCCGTAGGTAATATGAGATTACTAGCCGGTCATGACACTAAACCTATAGGGGTGGGTTTGGGTCGTGACACAAAGACTACACATATGCCACCTGGGCAAGCCACTAAAATGAGGTCGATGACTTTAGTGTCAGAGGCAGCCCCGACTAAGGTCTCAGCTCACTTGTCAACATCTCCATCGTCGCAGACAGCTGGTATTTGTAAGTGTTTCATCCTTTGTATAAAACAATTTGATTCTTGCAACTACCATTGTAATTCATGTTGAGTACTTAATACATGTTTACTCTTTTTGGAGTGATTATAATTGACAATGTTTAATTTGGTTGCCAAATCATAATATGTAGATGGTATTTTAAATATGAATTTTGCTAATATGCCACCATTTTGCTAATATGCCAGCATAATAAAATCTGTTGCCAAATTCTGATTCCTGCACCACAAATCTGTTAGTATTGAAGTATAACCCTATCATGTATGGAACTAGCAGGCGTGCTGTCACAGCCACAATTTTGTGATAGCGAAACGAATAAGGAATTGATAATATGCACACATTTCTGTCACAGCCACAATTCTGTCACAACCATAATTTTGTTACAAGAGTAATGACAATATGCACACATTCAAGTAATTTATACAGTTGGATAAGGAATTGATTAGTCTCAATTATGCTTATATATATATATATTAGACAGAAAATAATAATAATAAGCACAAGGGCAAAGTTACATGGATTCAAACTGAGAAAAAAACAAATATAGTCTTGGTTTCTTGAAGTTCAACACATGCATTCATGATTTCCCCCCAAAGTAGATCCATTGATGAATTGATTGAAATCTCTTCTTCTCTTGGATGTAATCAATCATCTGTTAGTTACAATTGTAGAAACATTTCAGCAATTGGTAGCAAATAATAGCCAAAACAATAGAGGTCATTACATGATGATGGGTAAGAAATTTGAGTTATTGATCAATCAATGGTGAGAATTGGGAGAAGCTAAGGAGGATGGTTTATTGGATAGCACACCAGCCCATGATGCTCTTCTTCATTGTGAAACTGCAAAAGGGCTCCATGGGAGGAGGCAAATTGGGTAGTGGAGATTGAAGATTGTTAGATTGGCTACCTAGTGCTGTAATGCAAATTGGAGTGAATTGGATGGTCTTCATTCTAAGGAGCATGAACTATAGGCAAAAAATTGGACTGGAGGGGACACACATGCAACAATTTCAATTCAACTTTAACATAGAATGTACACTACTACAAAATGTTCTTTACTTCTTCTTTCCAATTTTGTTGATTGACTTCTTGATTCACATATGTTATTTAAATAGATGTTCAGATCTTCATATGAAACTATTAAATTGTGTGTTTATAATATAGGTTCATCAATGAAACGAGTACGAGGTCCGACGAGGGGTAAGAAGACTAGTAGACTTATCACCAGACATGGTGGCAAGAAGGTTTTTTGTTGGAGTTTCTATTGAGTGGCAAACATTTGTGGGTTTTAATGCCACTAAGGCTGCTAATGAAGTGGGGGCACAAATTCGATTGCAAGCCCCTTTGCAAGGAACAAAAAATTGGGAGAATGTTCCACCAGCCATTCAAGCAGCTATTGTGCAGTCCTTGCGGGTAATTTAATTTTTATAGTTCATGTAAGTAGGTTAATATACACGATGTCTGATTACTTTTCTAATTATTTAATTGGGACATGATAAGTTTGAGATTGAAGGATACAATGAGAGCCCACTTGCACAAGAAGTTATTGACACAAAGGCCACACATATGTTCAAAGGCTGGCTATATCACATGAATCAACATTACAAAGCGTTGGTGAAAGTAGAGACAAATCCTTATAGTAAGCCATTTGTTGGGGTGAGCGAAAAAGATTGGAGGTACATGATTGATCATGTGTTTCTTGGTGACACACACAAGGTAATTAACTCAGCACTCATGAATGTTTCTTCTAATTGCACCACAAATCACCATTATACCTTATTCTAATTGCACTACAAATCCATGGATGTTTAAATTTCTTATAACTCAAAGTTCTCAAGTTTCATTGAAATTGAAAGAATGGCTATTGATACATACAATTATATATATGCATGTATATATATAAGGAATGAATGTGTGTGCTACAGAGTAAGGAAATTGCAAAGAGAGAGAGAGGAAACTGAATGTGTGTGCTATAAAGGAAATCCTGCTTTTGTCTCATCTCCTTCTGCACCTATATATCTCTGTCCCGCATTCTTCTGTTATCTCTGTCCCAGTTTCAGCACCTTTACCTGCTATCTCTTGCTCTTCATTGTAGAATAAATACAATAATATTTGTATTACATTGTAGGAACGATCAAAAAGAAACATAGACAGCAGAAAAAATTTACCTTATAATCACACTATGGGTTCAAGGTCATTTTTAGCAGCAATCTCAATTGAGGTAACATATTTTTTGTTTTAAAACTATTAGCTAATGCTGTATTTTTTTTATTAATAATATTGCTAAGCTTGCATTTTATATTTTTAATGCGGGGAATTGAAATTGCAAGGAGCCTCACTTTGTAGATTTTTACAAGACCTCCCATTGGAGTAAGAAAAAGAATGATTGGATTGAACAAGTTTGTGGGGTGTTATATGTAAGTAGACCTTCACTATATCTGTTATTCACATTCCTATATAATGCTTAACTAGTTAGTATACTTGTAAAATATAGTAACTACTTGTCTTCCTTCTTCTTTTCTTTGTTTTTTTTTTTTTTTTTTTTTTTTGATTAATTACACTTTAACTATTAAATGAGAAATATGGAGGTACAACAATAGGGGAAGAAATAGCTAATAATGCGATAAACCAAGACTATAGGTTCTATCGCAGGATTAGGAACTTTGAAGTGGAGATTGCACTTAAGAAGATGAAATCAAATAAGACTTTAGGACTAGATAATATCCCTATTGAAGCTTGGAAGTGTTTGGGTAAAAAAGGGGTTGCTTGGTTGACTAGGATATTTAACAAAATTTTGTTGACTAAGAACATGCCAGATGAGTGAAGGAAAAGTATTTTAGTGCCAATCTATAATAATAAAGGAGATGTCCAAAATTACAACAACTATAGAGGAATCAAGCTAATGTGTCATATAATGAAAGTGTGGGAGAGGGTGATAGAACGCCGATTGAGAGATAAAACAGAGGTGTCAGAGAATCAATTTGGGTTTACACCTAGCAAGTCAACAATGGAAGCGATCTATCTTTTGAGGAGAGTAATAAAAAAGTATAAAGAAAAGAAAAGAGACATTCATATGGTGTTTGTCGACCTTGAGAAAGTATATGATAGAGTGCCCTAGGATATAATATGGTGGGTGTTAGTGAAGAACGGGGTGACAAAAGGTTACATTGATGTGATTAGGGACATGTATGAAAGCGTGGTGACCACTATTAGATCGTCTGCTAGAGAGACAAATGAATTTCTTATCATTGTAGGGTTACACCAAAGATCTACCTTAAGTCCTTATCTTTTTGCTTTAGTTATGGATGAGTCGACAAGAAATATCCAAGATGATGTGCCATGGTGTATGCTTTTTACAGATGATATAGTGCTAGTGGATGAGACTAGAGAAAGAGTTAATACAAAATTAGAGATTTGGAAAAAAGCTCTTGAATCTAAAGGATTCCAGATGAGCAGAACTAAGACAGAGTACATGGAGTATAAATTTAGTAACAATAACAATGAAAGAAAATGAGAAGTGAAGATTGAGAACCAATAACTGCCTAAGAGTGAACATTTTCGTTATTTAAGGTCGATTATCACAACAGCGGGGGAGATTGATGCGGATGTGGCCCATAGAATTAAGGCGAGATGGTATAAGTGGAGAAATGCGTCTAGGGTACTGTGCGATAAATGAATACCCACTAGACTTAAAGGTAAGTTCTATAGAATGATTATTAGACCAGCGATGTTGTATGGGATGGAGTGTTGGGCAACCAAGAAACAACATGTAGATAAGATGAGTGTGGCTGAGATGAGAATGCTAAGGTGGATGTGTGGCAAGACTAGATAAGACAAAATTAGAAATGAGTGTATTCGGGAATGGGTAGGAGTAGCACCGATAGAAGATAAGTTGAGAGAGAATCGATTGAGATGGTTTGGTCATATTCAACAGAGACCAATAGAGGCAGTAGTGAAGAGATGCGATACTGTAATGGTAGATGGAAGTGTTAGAGGACGGGGTAGACCTAGATTAACGTTGGTTAGCGTTATAAATAGAGATATGGATCTACTTAATTTGACTAACGAAATGGCCTTTGGTAGGGCCACGTGGAGAAGAAGGATTCATGTAGCCGACCCCATTTGATGGGACTTAAGGCTTTGTTTGGTTTGGTTTGTTTATTAATTACACTTTAACTCCTCCTAGTTTTACTCAAAAACACTTTACCCACATGAAGTATAAAAATATATACATAATGTCCTTGTGATTTGGAGTAAGACTTGCCAAACCAAAATTACAAAAATACATCAATAAGCTTAACACTACCAAACACAAGTAATGGAGGACATTTGGACATTCCTATTGTTCAGAAACCATGTCCCAGGGGATAAGGAACCTGGGAAGTGATATACAAACTAAACCTAAACAACCATTTTAGGCTTCTAGCTATACATGACTTGAGTCTGCAACATATATCCATAGAAAAAGTATGATAACAGTAGCAACATATGTCCATTGCAGCAGCACAACAACAGTTGTTGCAATCATTAAGCACACCTATATAAGCACAAGAAGTATTGCAACGGTAGCTACAGTCTTTAAGCACCTGTAGGAGTAGGTATTAATACTAGAGACCAAATTAATCACCAAACCAACCCCAACAAATTGACAGGAGAAAATGGACCAACTTCGTGAGGAAGCTTCATAGCTTGGAGCAACCCCGATGACACAGAAGCAAATTTCTGTTCAAGTCATTGGGAAGAGGTCAGGGTATTTGAAAGGTTTCAGGGTTGGTCCAAAGCCGTCTTCCGCTTTCAAGTCTACAGCTAGGTCACAAGCACATGATGAAGAGGTTAAGGGCCTTAAAGAAGAGGTAGCATCACTGAAAGGGATAATTCAATCATATAAAGGACATTTTGAGCAGTTCGAACACTTTATGAGACAAATGCATGGCAATCATATTGGATACAACTCTTTTAATGAGTAAGTACTTTAAATCTTATTACATATATTAGTGTTTTTAAAATAGTAATATGTTATAACTAACCAATTTCACTTGGTTCCTTTATGCATGTTGTTGAAGTGGCTATTAATATTTGTTCCATTAAAGATATCTAAATCTAGATTGATGGAGGATTTGTTTGAAGATTTGCAAAGAAAACACTTGTTCATTATTTTTTTGATGTGTTTTGTTAGTCTTAAAACCTGCCTCTACGCTTAGAATGAATGAATCAATGAAGTGGCTTTGGATCAATTCAATTATCTCCACTGTATATAAAATTAGTACTGTGAAAGAGTCTAAATTGTAATTTTTATTTTATTTTATTTTTTTTATGTGTTTTGTTAGTCTTAAAGGACGTTAAGTATTTGTTTTATGTATGTATGGTCCCCTTCAATTATGGGCATACTTAATAGAAGTAAGGATTTATGTCCTTTCTGTGGTTTAAATATATTAAGCTTTCATTTTTATTTATGGTCCCCTTCAATTATAAGGTTCACTACTAGTGGTCCAAAGATGTGATTATGATGTTTAAAAGAGATTCATTGGATCTTTAATTTTCCAATTAGGATCCAAATCCTTAAATTTTTAATGAGTTTATATCATAGGGAGGAAACTCAATATATTTTAAGTGAAATCGAATATGTTAAAATCATCATCTTAATACAATATGTTAAGATGTGATCATGACATTCAAAAGGCTCTGTGTGATTGCTAATAAGATTCTGTGTAATTGCTAGTTTAGGAGTGGACTTACATCCACTGAATTTTACAACACTAGATAGAATTGTAAGAAAAAATATTATTATTAATAATGATTTATTCATTTTTTTTTTTTTTATTGCAAGTAGCTAGAGGTGTAGTCATGCGTATTTATGGACATGAGTTTGTTGGTGCACTAATTCTAAGTTGTGCTTATACATGGAGTTTTTGATATATTTCACACCAGACAAATATGACACGCACTTGGATATGAATGGTTTTTGAAATATTTGATGGTTTAACTAAATATGTTTTTGATGTGGTGAATTCATTGTAAACTTTATGGATGAATGGATGGATGATTATTTTGCAAACTAAATGGAAGGATAAATGATTATTTTGTAAACTAAATAGATGGATAAATGATTATTTTGTAAACTAAATAGATGGATAGATGATTACTTTGTCAAATATTAATGTGTTCATGTTGACAGGTAGTAGTAATTAGATAAATTAATTACTATTTTGACTTTCTTTTGATGGTTTTTTTGTTCGTAAATTGGATTGTTTATGGATTGGTTTGTTGAAATTAATTGGATGAATATGAATTATGCATTGATTGCAAATGTATTACGGGTATTACAAAAAAAAAAAATTAGCATTACATTTACAAAAATGATATTTAAAATTGAAAGATTTTTTGCGACCAATAAAATATTGCTCACAATAGGTCTTTGAGTAGCTACAGGAGTAGTTGCTATGATGGACTTTTCGCGACCAACATATGTTGTTGCTAAATGATACCTTTCCACGACAAAGCTAAGTTGTAGTCACCTATAAATCATAAATTATTATAACGTAGCGGATTAAATGTTTAGATCATACCTTTTAGCGAAGAACCTTGTGGGTAAATCACGTGCTTCCTGAATCTGATCAATCAACCCAGCAATGGGGTGATATTACAATAGTGAATATCACCCACACAAACCACAGTGCAAATGGCTTTGATAGTTGTTTTTTTTGGAGAGAGTCAGAGAGAGAGGAGAGTCAGGGAAAAAAGGTTATGGGTAAAAATCCCATAACGTATCTAATATACGTGTCTCCCATTCTTAGATGTATATAATCAATAATAACCAATAAATATCTATCTATCTATCCATATCTATTGATATGATAGATATAGATATCCTGAATGGTTATCCAAATAAGTTTGAATTAAAATTCAAACTTACATGGATAAGGTTCAAGATATTCAGGCTCAAAAAGGTCAAAGGGCCATGCCACATGGGCGCCTAATTTCTAACAACCATGTCTAAAGGCAACTAGATTTTTTGGTTGCAAAATACTATTTACTATCACATTTTAGCGACTAAAATTGGTGGTCACAATTGATACCTTTTAGTGACTACATTTTTTGTTGCAAAATGAACCAATTTCAAGAAATTGAAATCCTTTCCACGACCAAAGTATATGGTTGCAAATTCTTACTTTCCGCGACCAACTTCATTTCTGGTCGCCAAAAACCTTCTATGACCGGCTTTTAGTGACTAAATTGTGACAAACCTTTTTTGGTCCCTGAAAACCATCAGCGACTAGATATGAACTTTCTGCAACCAAAAAGTTGGTTGCTAAATGTGTTTTTTCTTGTAGTGTTTACCTATTTTTTTAATTAAAAACAATTTATGCTATTTTTTAAATAAAAAAATTACTAATATTTCTAGTAAAGAAGGATTTAAAAAGTGAACTTTTTACATTAAAAAAATTAATTGAAGAGACAAAACGGAAAACTTTTTTTTTTTACTTATTTTTTATTTTGAAGTGAGTATTTTTTAAAAAAAGTTTTAAATTGTTAGAGTCGTCTAGTCTAATAAGATCAAAAAGTGAGTTTTTAGAAAAAATAATTTAAAATTTCAACCATAACGAAAGCTGTCAACAAAAAATATATTAACAAATATATGTATATATATTGTTTTTGAAAATTTATATGTCTTATGTATATATTGTTTTTGAAAATTTATATGTCTTATGTATATATTGTTTTTGAAAATATATTAAAAAATTACAACCAAAAAAAAAATGTGATTTCTTGAAAAATATTAGAAAATAACGGAGAAATTTTTATAATTACGATACGGGAAGGGATTTTGAAAAAATAAGACATTGTAAAACGTGTTTTTCTTTTCCTTCTTCCTTTACTCTTTTCTTATACAACTATGACAAATGCCACCAAATGTTAGCCAACCTTCCCCCATATTTTTCTTACTAGCATCTACCATTTTTTTTAGTTGAAGAATTTGAAAAGAGATTTGAAAGGAAAAAGAAAAAAGTAAGTAATAAGTGAAATGTGAAATATGAATAAAAATATACTTACATTTTATTTAGCTTCACACACTTTTTTCTTTTTCTTTTCCCTTTTTAGATCATTTTCTAAATCCTCCAACCAAACACAGTGTTACTCTCTCTTGTTATACCTGGAAGTGTAAAAATGGCCCGTGGCCTATAGGCAGCCTGGGGTGGGCCCGGCCTATTTAAGCCCTTTTGGGCTAGGGCTCGGGCCCAGGCCTAAGCCCGAGCCCATCCCAAGACCCTAGGCTTGGACATGGGCCATCATTTTGAAGCCCGGGCCAACCCGTCTGTCCCGACTCGTGGCCCAGCTCATCAACCCGCTTAAGGCTCACTCAAGGTTCGTCCCTTCCGAGACCTAGTGTCTTTTTTAGTAGAAAATAATAAAATTTTAAAAAAAAAAAACTAAAAAAAATGTTTAGGTGAGCCCAAGCCCAACCCAAGCCCGAGCCCGAGCCCAAACCCCACCCTACCGCCCCGCCCAAGGCCTGAATACCCCCTGAATACCCCCTGAGCTTGGGCTTGGACCAGCCCAAATTTTGGCTCGAACCCTTGAGACCTGACATAAACCGAGCCAAGCCAAATTTACACTCCTAGTTACATCTACTTATCTCAACCTCTCTTTCACAATCTCTCGCCGATCCCCTTCCACATTTTCACCACTACAAGACCACCAATCCCTCTCTCACCACCATTTCGACATCCTAAAGCCTTCTAAATCAAAATCCTATCAAATGATTTCCAATCCCTTTCTACCACCGAATCACATGCTTAAGCAACCCAAATTTAACCGGTATTTCAATTATTCTCTCTCTCTCTCTCTCTCTCTCTCTCTCTCTCTCTTACGATCTCTATCTTTGAATCTATAACCGTGGCAATTAGTGGCTATGGATCTGTGATTTTAGCCATGGTTCTGTAGTGGATGTGATTAGTTATATCTCTCTATTTCTAGGTGATAATTGTGGTGAAGAAATGTAGGTGTACTAATAAAAGATTTGGAAACTATGTAGGTGGACGACTTGGAAAGAAAGAGGTTGGGGAGTTGAGATTGAGGTTGTAGAGGAATGAGAGATTTGGAGCTATGGGGGTGGTCGACTTAAATGGAAGGAAGTTGGAGTGGGGTGTTGAGGCTATAGGAGAATGAGAAATTTGAAAACTATAGAGGCGATCGACTTGAATGGGAGGAGGTTGGGGTGGGGGGGTTGAGGTTTGGGGAGGTGAGGTAGGTGGTGGGATAGGGTCGGTAAAGAGTTGGTAGTGAAAGAGTAGTTGGCTTCAAGGAGTGGCCACTGGAGTTGTTAAGGAAGAGAGACGATGAAGAAGAGAAGCGAGAAAAGAAGAAAAAAAAAAAAAGCATAAATGTCTTTGAAATAGAGATTTCATGACTTTGTAATTAATTTTTAAAAATTTCACATCTATTATAATTATAAAAAAAATTCCATTGTTTTGTAATAATTTTTTCATAATACTAATTTTCTATAATTTTTCCTATATTAGTTGGGATTTTTTTAATATATCTTGACTGTAAAAAATAATAAAATAATGGTAAGAAGTTTTTTTTATAATTATTATGGTAAGAATTTTTTTAAATTTAATAAATAAAAATAAGTACTAATGCATTAGTGTTGTTTTTCTTAATAATAAAGGAAAATTATACCAGTAATTCCTAAATTTTGTCTCTTGTATCATTTAGGTCCGTACATTTTTAATTGATTTAATTTTGATGCTTAATTTTATATTTTATGTCAATTTAATTCATTGATAATGTCGTGAAGTTTTTTTATGAAAAATTATCACTGAGTTAATTAAGATTAACTTAATGAGTCAAATAAGTTTATAATTTTATCTTTAAAAATATGACAAAAGTTGCTTATTTGTGTATTATTCATAAAAAAAGATATTAATAATTATAATCATTTAGATTAAGTTGAGATTGAGTAATAAATTAAGAGTTAACATCAAACTAATTAAAATTATCAAGACTAATGATAAAAGAACTAAAATATAGGACTATCCACGTAATTTATATTAAAAATAATAAGGGTAAATTATAAATACATTATTAAAATTTATTTAAAATACAAATTATCTCTTATAATTTTAAAAATTATATCATATATTTTCAAATTTTTAATTGTCTAACAAATGACCCCTTTTATTATTAAATTATTAAGGCAATTAATTATTTTTAAAGATGTCATAAATATATTTCAATTAATAATTTAAGTAATTATATTGTTATATTGGATAATAATTAAAATTTTATTTTTTATTAATTCTATTATATAAAAAATTTAGATAAAAAAATATTTGTATTTATAATTTAGGGTAAATTACACTGACACCCCCTGATATTTATATTTATTACAGTTCCCCCTTCTCTTTTGGAAATTACATCTTCCTCCCTGAGGATTAAAGTTTTATTACATATTTCCCCCCTCAGCAATTTAATTTTTTTAAATACCAATTTTTCCCTCAGTGGGTAAATTATATTGACAACCCTCGCATTTTAAAAATTATAATCCCTTCCCTATGGTTTAAAGTAGCATTACCAGTTGCTCTCTCGGTTAGTATTAGTTGGAAAAAAAATTCATTAAAAAAAAATTTAATTGGAAAAAAATTATTTGAAAAAAAAATTAATTAAAAAAAAATTTGTTAGTAAAATTTTTAAATTTTTGTTTAAAAACCAACATAAACTCATTTTTTGAATTTACATTTTTTTCCTCAAATTTACAAAGTGAGACAACCATTTATAAACCAAAAAAAATTATCAAACAAGTTTTTATGACAATTTTTAAAATTTTTGTAAATATAAATCGAAAAATGAAAACGAAATGATTACCAAACAGGCTTTAGATGTTGAAAATATCATAAAATTAACAAATAATTAAATAAGTTATCAACGTAAAAAATGACTTATCAAAAGATTCTTAGATTATGTATGGTTTGACTTTTAGAAATTTTTTAAAAAAATTAAAAATTAATTTGGTTAAGAAATAAAAAATAAAAAATAATTATCATTTTTATATAATTTTTATCTTTCAAGTGGTTAGAAATAATTTTTTACAAATTAAATTGAAACAGCCATACCTATGTACATAACATGTCCAAAAGTTAAAATGATAATTATTTTTTATTTTTTATTTCTTAACCAAATTAATTTTTAATTTTAAAAAAGAATTTAAAAAATCAAACCATACATATCTTAAGAATCTTTTGATAAGTCATTTCTTACGTTGATAACTTATTTAATTATTTGTTAATTTTACTACATTTTTACCATCTGAGACATGTTTAGTAACTATTTCGTTTTCAGTTTTCAATTTATATTTACAAAAATTTTAAAAATTGTCATAAAAACTTGTTTGATAATTTTTTTGGTTTATAAATTGTTGTCTCAATTTATAAATTTGAGAAAAAAATGTAAATTCAAAAAATGAGTTTACGTTGGTTTTTAAACAGAAATTTAAAAATTTTACTAGCAAAAATTTTTTCAATTAATTTTTTTTTGAATAATTTTTTTTCCAATTAATTTTTTTTTCAATGTTTTTTTTTTTCAGCTAATACTAACTGAGGGAGTAATTGGTAATACTAATTTAAACCTTAGTGAGTGGATTGTAATTTCTAAAATATAAGCAGTGTCAATGTACTTTATCCAGTGAGAGAAAAATTAGTATTTAAAAAAATTAAATTACTGACGGAAAAATCTGTAGTGAAATTTTAAACTTCAGGGAGGTAAATGTAATTTCTAAAAAATGAAAGAAGAATTATAATAAATATAAATCTCAAGGGTGTTAATGTAATTTACCCTATAATTTATTCAAATAAGTACGATTAGCCGGAAAATCCGGTATAAAAAAAAAATTTAAAATCAGTGGTGCTACATACCACTAGAAAATGAGCACTAAGCCAGCTCTAATGACAGTACAAAAAATTAATAAAAAATAAAAAATAAAACATCACATCACATCAATTGAGGTAACAATATTTTTAAAACTATTAGAATTTTGAGCAGTGATTCGGACCCCCACTGGGGATGGCACCCCCAGTGACGTGGCAGCACCGGATTCGCTGAAAGCCTAAAAAAAAAAAAAAAAAAAAAAAAAATTTGTTTTGGACCAATCCCGTGTGACCCCCAGTACCCCCACTGGGGGTCTGAAGCTTTTTCCTAGAATTTTACAGTTCTTAAACAATTTTCTTTTAAAAAAATAATAATAATGCTAAGGATTAAAACTTGGGAGTAACGGTTACGGTGCAAAGCCGCTGGCGAGAACGCCCACGTGTCGGTGAGTCGATAGAGAGACCCTGCCAGTAGCCGACAAACCAACACGATCACATGGTGGTCGTGTCGTGGGACCCAAACTCCTCCACTAATTGAGAAGTCATTAGATGGTCTTTTCACGTGGTGCCCCCTGCCCAGCCCAGCCCAGCCCAGCCCAGCCCATCAGTGTTGTGATGGATGGCGATAGTGAGATTCATGACTTTGTGTTAAGTATTTGTGAAATATTAACTTTGTTCGGAAGAGTTTTTGAATTATAATTTTAACTCTAATTTGTATATAATGTTTGGTTATAATTTTTAAAAATTAATTTTATACTTAAGCCTCGTTTGGGAACTGGCTATTTTAGTCAAAAAATCAAAAAGTCAACTAAAACTAGTCACATCACCTCTCTACTTTTCTGCACATCTTTTCGTAAAAAGTCAAAAAGTTACTAAAATAGCATGTTCCCAAACGAGGCCTTATTTTTGAAATCTTGGTTTAAAATGGAAAAATTTAGACTAATCAATCGTTCGGCCAGTAGACCAGAACAGTACATAAATTTTTTTTTTACAATTGACACGTGTTAATTTTTATATATTCAATAAAAAATATTTTCTAAATTTTTAAAAAAAATTTATGAATTTTGAATAAAATTTTGAGTTGTGTGTTTGGTTATCAGTTGTAAGTTTTGTATTAAATATCATATGTCACATCAAAAAATTTCGTCTCAATTCAAAACTTATTCATCAAATAAATTTTCTATACTCAAATCATAATTTCAAAACTCACAAACTCAGAATACAACTTTATTCTTAAGTCATATTTAAAAAATTCTACCAAACGTAACTATTATGTTTTGTTTGTTTATCGTATATAAGGGATGGATATAATATGAAATGGGTTTTATATAATGGTGGAGTCACATGGGGACTGGAGGATCACGTGCCCTCTTAGATTTTTCATTTTTTTGTTTTACTTATGTATATAAATAAAATTTTAAACAAAAATAATATTTAGAATAAAATATTAAGGGTATTTTTAAATTTATTAAAATAATAGTGATTGTTTTATTGAAAATGAAGTAACTACAACAAATTAAATTTTTATGTATGAAAATTTTGTAAAAAAATCTCAATATAAATGTAATATATATCATTACTAATATACAAATATAATTAATCTCATTATATATATGTAAAAATTATTAGAGTATTAGTTATATTTGCATATGAAGTTCACCTTTCATATACTTTACTATTGGTTGGTGATATCATATGTCAATAATGACGTGATATAACTATTATATGACATTTTTACTCAAATTTTATAAAAATTTGATTTATCTTACCATTATATAATTTATTTTACGACTTTAAAATATGAATTTTTTATATTGTCCATGATACACTAGTTACACACAATACTTTCTTTTCGATTTTACTCGAAATTAATTATAAAATTTTATGTGAAATACTTTTGTAGCAATATATTTAATTTTTTGTACTTAATATTAATTTAAAAAATAATTATTATCTTCTTATTGTTGGTTATGAAAAAATAAAAATAATAAAGCTGTAAGTAATAAGTGTCCCTTCTAATTTAATTTCCTGACTCTGCCACTAATCTTATATATTTTTTTATTTCTCTATATCTTGTGTTTAGTTGTTCCGAATATAAAGAATTTGAAAAGTATATGATGCAAAAAGAAGATATGCAATACCATCTTATGGTATTATATATCTCCCACCATGGGATATAGGGAATCTTTCATCTAAAGATAAAAAATGACCACTCTCCTTTTATCTTATCCTATATATTTTATTTTTAAGTCACCTTATAGCATATATAATTCATCTCATATTCTATCTTTTTCCTTAGGTATTATGGCCCTGTTTGGCAAGTGAAATTTTGAATTTTTTTTGACTAAAATCCACAAAAACATAAAATATGCTAAAATAGTCATAAGACAAAATGTCACATAAAATTTATAATTATCATTTTTTCTCTCACAAATATCACATCCAATTACAAAAAAAAAAAAAAATCTAACAAATTTCTCAAATATAAATATTTTAGCCTACTAAAATAGCTAACTTCCCAAACGAAGCCTATATATTTTTTTGAAACTCTAATATACAATCCCAACAATCAAATGGGACCTTAGGGTATATGGTGAATTGTGATTTAATAATTTTTCCCACTAATTACATAATCAGTGATGCTAGGGAGCTCGAAAACGAGCTCCCCCTAATCCCCCGAATTCCTTTTTTTTTTTTTTTCTTCAACAGGAAGAAGACGGAGGCAGAGACGGAGAGAGGAGAGGAGAGGAGGCGAGGAGGAGGGACTAGAGGGCCTAGAAAATGGGGTGGGCGGAGGTGGAGGTCGTCGGCGATGGAAGCGATGAGGCATGGCGCTGACGGAGGGCAAGGCCGATCGGCGACTGAGGGCTAGCCGATGGCGATCGGCGACGGATCTGCGACGATCGGCGGCTCTCTCTCCCTCCCTCCCTCTGCTTCTCTCTCTCTTCTCTCTTCCCTTCTCCTTCCGCTTCTCAAAAAAAAAAAAAAAAAATCCCCAAAACGACGTCGTTTTGGGGATTCGGGGAAGCCAAATTCAAGCTCCCAATCTTTATTCTTACATAATTGAGAGAAAGTTTATAGTATACATCTCTATGTATTTTATGTATCTTATAATTAAAAAAAAAAATGGTATAATTTTATTATTTTTGATCTATAATTTTAAAAAAATCATAACCAAATATTATATAAAATATAATTAAATATTTCAAAATAATATTATAATTACAAAAATAAATTTGTCATAATTAAAAATAAAATAAAATAAAATAGCGTTTACAAAAAAAAATTTGTCATAATTAAAAATAAAATATCGTAAGTAAAGATCGCAGAGAGGTGTATTGTAGAATTCTCCGGGTATTAATTTGCATTTGCACGTGATAATGATGGACTCTCAGAAGAAAGCTTGTACCTCAAGAACTCCAACATCATGGTCCCACAATCTCTTTCTTTCATCACTATCACACGAGCACCTACACTTTCCGCTTCTCTATATCTCGGTCACACATTTTTTTAGCAGGGATCTCTCTCCACAAATATTTGTCCCAGTCTTAAATTACTCATAACTATTAAATCATAAGAAAATTTTAAGATTTAAGAATTCTAAAACATATTAATGATTATGAATAATTTGAAACACAAAATCAAAAATATTTAAAAACAAGGGATCCTTAGGTCACATTTTTATACACTCGCATCTGCCTTGCTTTTGATGTTGGGTCAATGAAAATATTGAATATGTGGAAATGTTATAGAATTTAAATAATCTATTAAATTTTTTACTAAACTTTTCACATATGTGTAGGTTTCATATAAATTCACATGTGTGTGTTGGTCTCACACGCACAGGAGAATTTTGGTAAAAAATTCGATAGATTATTTAGGTATTGTTTGGGAAGAGCTCATTTGGGCTCTTTGAGTCACAAAAGACAGAATAGACTATTTGAACCACAACAGACAAAATATCACATCTAACCCATAATCATTACACTTTTCTCTCACAAAAAAAGTCAAAAAAATCAAAAAGCCCTTCCCAAACCAAGTTTTTGAGCCCAGGTTCAAATAGTCAAAAAAGTCAAAAAGCCAAAAAGCAAAGCCACTTCCCAAACAGAGGCTTAGGATCCCTATCATAACTCATTAGATATTTAAGGTGGGTATGATGTAATTTTCAAAATTATACGAGACAAATCGTATTTTAAATCTTTTCTTTATAATTTATCCTAAATTAAGTAAGGGTAAATTATACTTACACTTTCTGAGATTTGGGTTTAATACATATCACACCCTGACGTTTGGAACATTACACTAACCCCTCTTTCATTTTAATTATTTAAACGAAATGAAGACATTATGCACTCTCTCTTTTTTTTATTTTGCTTTATTTTTTCTTTTTTTTTTCACATTTCCTTTATTTTTATTTTTTAATGTAATTTTCTCTATTTTTTTACTAACAGTTTTTATCTTTTATATAAATAGAGGGTTTGTGAAATAAAATTATTAACTACAAGAATAAAAATATAATTTTCAAAATATCAAGAAGCTAGTAGTAATTGAACCAAATCTCACGGGTGGCAATATAATTTACCCATTAAGTAATATCGTAAGTTTAGCTCGCTACTAAATAGAAGAAAAAATTATTCGTTGCTTCAAGAACATGTTAATGAGGTGCTTTAACTTAATTTTTATTTGTTGAAACAGTGAGATCCTCCATTTTTTTTTGTCTACTTTCAAGAAATAAACTATATACTTGTCTTTTAATAAATAATGTAGAACAATACTCTAAGACTAACCATTAGTATAAAATAATACTCTAGGTGTGTTTATTTGGACAGATTAGATAAGAAGGGATTGGAATTCACTGGACTATTAGTCCTGGGATACATTATCTCCGGACTATTTAGTTAAATTGAATTTGTATACTAAGCCTCGTTTGGGAACAAGCTAATTTAGTAACTTTTTGGCTAATTGGCTAAAAAGGTAGGTAAAAAAAACTTGTATGTTTGGGATGACTTTTTAGCTAATTACGAAAAGCTGTGCAAAAAGTAGAGAGAAAAGAGAATCTTTGACTTTTTGATATGGTTTATTGGCTTTTTGGCTAAAAAGGTAACTTTTTGGCTAATTGACTAATTTAGCCACTCCCCAAACGGGTGTTTATTTAGTCATGGGAGTAGATGTCTAAATTAAACTATTCTATTGAATCATATGTTTGTTTGGGATATTATGGAGAAGGATAAATATTCAAATGACTATTTTATCATTTTTCAATTATTTATTAAGCAATAACAATATTAAACATATCTTATTTTAATTATTTTTAGCTAGATTAAATAAAAATTTATTTTATTTTATTTTTTGCACAATTAAATAAATTAAATATCAATAAATATATATGCTATTTTTTAATTAAAATTTTACATAAATTATTTTAAAAATAATAATAATTAAATAATGAAATTAAATAAAACATCTATTAAAATTTAACTAAGGAAATTAAATAAAATATAAACAAAATTTTAAAATAAAAAATCAATAAAATACCTATAAAAATATTAAATAAATAAAACAGCAATAAAAATTAAATAAAATTATTTTATTTTTAAATTGAGACATTTAAATTTTATTAAATTTTACTAAATATAATACATAATTAAATAGTAGAGAGTCAAAATAGTCATTTCACCACCTAATCTCATATCCCCCCTTATCCCCTCCCCCCCCTCTCATGGAACACAATAGTCCAACATATTTGGGACTAATAGTCCCGAGGGACTAATAGTCCAGATCAATAATTTTAAACCAAACAATGAACTATAATTTTGAAAAGACTATTAGTCCAATCACATGTCTCAATCCCTCAAAAAAACACCAGCTAAGGGTGTGTTTGATTCAAGGGATTAGGGTGGGGGGGATTAAACATCGTTTGGACTTGAATCTATTGAAGGAGGATGTCCATCGTTTGGTGCAACTTTAGTCCGTTGGACATGGAGGCCGGCCGGACTCCATATCAATCATATGTGAGACTAAGGCCAGGTTTGGCATAACCTAAATAATATAAAGAGTCAAAAAGTCACTATTCTATTTAAGTCACATCATCTTATTTAAATCACATCACCTCTCTAACACATCACATCAAACCCAACCCAAATCCAACCCATATAAGCCAATAAGTCAAAAAGTACACTTTTTTAGAACATCCCAAACCAACCCTAAATAGCCGGGGCGGTGTCATTATTTCTATGAGATTGGTATCCCATGAGACTAATGTGTGAAATGTCCATTTTATCATCGTACTATTACTTAGTAAACAATTGAAAAAGGGTAAAATAGTCTTTTGAACATTTATAAATTGTAAATTAAATTTAATTAAAAATTGTGGCCTTAAAAATTAAATTTTTTTAATTTTGTTAAATTAAATGATAAAAAATTTAAAATTTAAAGTAGTTATAAATTAAATTTATTTAGTGTTGTTATTACATTGTTCCCTATTTTTTGAACATTTATAAATTTAAAATTTAAAATTATATATTAAATAAAAAATATAAATTATAAATTATAAATTAAATTTAATTAAAAATACTAAATTAAAAATTATGGCCTTATAAATTAAAATTTTTTAGTATTGTTAAATTATAAATTAAAAATTTAAAGTTATATATTAAATAAAAATAAAAATTATAAATTATAAGGGTAAAATAGTCTTCTGAACATTTATCCTTATCCAATTCATCCAATTAAACATTAGATTCAATAAAATAACTATTTCTAGACATCTAATCCCACGAGAAAACAAACATAGGATCCAAATCCAGTCCAACCAAATAGTCTAAGGGATTTTAGTTCAAAGATTCAAATCCAATGGATTTTAATCTCCCCTTATCTAATCCGTCCAATCAAATACATCCTTAATCAAACATACTAAGGATGTGTTTGATTGGACGAACCAAAATAAGAGGGGATTGTAATCTACCGAACTATTACTCCTTAGATACATTGTCTCCGGAATATTTGATTGGACTTGATTTGTATCCTATATTTGTTTAGTCATGAGATTAGATGTCTAGATTGGACTAATTTATTGAATTCAATGCTTGATTGGATGGACTGGTTAATAATAAATGTTCAAAAGACTATTTTAACCTTATAATTTATAAGGGTAAAATGAAATACCAATTTCTTGAAAATAATCACACCGCTCTCCTAGGATTATTTAGTCCCTCATATGAGGGATATAGAGTCCGGCGGACCAAAGTTGTACCAAACGATGGGCATCCCTCCCCCAATGGATTCAAGTCCAAACAGTGTTTAGTCTCCCCCTAATCCTACAGACTGGACAAGGAGGATTGAAATCTATTGGACTGTTAGTTTTGGGATACATTGTCCACGGACTATTTAGTTATATTGGATTTATATCTCATGTTTGTTTAGTCATGAGATTAGATGTTAGGAAGTGATTATTTAGTTGGATAGGATATAAATCTTATGTTTGTTTAAGATATTATGGAGAAGGATAAATGTTGAAATGCCTATTTTACCCTTTTCAATTATTTACTTAGTAATAGCAATATTAAATATATTTTTAATATTTTAATTATTTTTAGCTAGATTAAATAAAAATTTATTTTATTTTATTTTTTACACAATTAAATAAATTTATTTTTTAAAATAAAATAAATAAAATATCAATAAAAATATATGTTATTTTTTTAATTAAATTTTTAAATAAATTTATTTTTAACAATAATAATAATTAAATAATGAAATTAAATAAACATCTATTAAAACTTAAATAATGAAATTAAATAAAATATAAACAAAATTTTAAAATAAAAATCAATAAAATATCTAAAAAAAATATTTTTAAAAAATTAAATAAATAAAAAATTAATAAAAATTAAATAAAATTATTTTATTTTTAAATTGAGACATTTAAATTTCATTGAATTTTATTAAATATATTACATAATTAAGTAGTAGAGGGTTAAAATGGCCATCTCACCACCTAATTCCATATTCCCCTTATCTCCCTATTTGTGTCCTACCTCCCCCCATGAGACATAATAGTCCAACAGATTTAGAACTAATAGTCCGATGCAAAAATTTTGAACCAAACAACAAACTATTAATCCGAATAAACTATTAATTCAATCTCATAACTCAATCCCTGAAAACAAAACACTACCTAAGATTAACCAAGTAACTTCTCCAACAGAAGACACAATCACGCTTAATTAAGCATCAATGTGTCCCCAGTCAAACATGCACATTTTTTATTTTATTTTTATTTTTTTAATATTAAAAAAAAGATGTTCCATAGGACACTAGCATATGTGGCCCATGACTTCAAAGTAATTAGTTATCGGTCAAATTTAACTCAACCTAATGAAATGAACCTACCATCGAGACACACAATAGATTTCATCTACTCCTACTCGCTACAGCAGAAGGCCGGGATCAATCAAAATATAACACATAGATTCGAAGGTTAATTATGCCCCCAGGAGTCAAGCCCTACACGCCCGGTAGAAAGTATATGCATAATCCATTCAGCCAACACCCTAACTTCCATTATGTTGCGTTTAATTGATAAAATAAATAAATAAATAAATTTGCATATAAGTGGTCATTTCATAAAATTATTACATAATTATAAAAAAAAATTATTATTTTAATTATCAATATTTATAAAGTTTACCATTTGTTTATAATTATTTTTTAAAGTATAAATTGTAATTTATCCAAAAAACAAAAGAAAATATTTATTTTAGAGAAAAATTACAAATACACTTTCTGAGATTTATTTAAAATATGATTTACCCTATATGGTTATGAAAATTACATCACGCCTTTTGAAATTTCTAATTTCATAACAAATTATCCTTTTCGTCAATAAATTATCAAGTCAATTAATAATTTTTAATAATGTTATAAATTTATTTTAATTAATAATTTAGGTAATTTTATGATTATATAGGAGCGCAGTTAGAAATTTTATTTTTTTAATTAGTTTTGTTAAATAAAAAATTCTAATAGGTCAGTATTTGTAATTTTCTAAACTATAAGGGACAATCTATATTTTAAACAAATCTTAAAAAATGTATTTATAATTTACCCCCCCTTTTTAACGTATATTTAATTGTTATAGAAAAATATAATTCTTACCATAATTATTTTCTAGAAAAAAGGATAAATATCATGTCAATGTATTTTGTAAGAATAATTATAAATAAATAATAATTTTTATAAATATTAATAATTAAAATTATTAATATTTTACTTAATATATAATTATTTTTCAAAAGCTCAACGGAGCTGTAATTATCCAAAAAAAAAAAAAACATTTTCAATCAAATACTTTATTGTAAAAAGTACATGATTATGTATCATGAAAAAAATTAAATTATTTTTGCATATAAATTTTCTTGTAAGTTGAACTGTTACTAAAAAAATAAATAATTTTTATTTCGTTTTTCTTTCTTTTCTTTTAATTCATCCGTTTTAAGAAATATTTTCTTACACAAATATTCTTGACACTGAATGAAGCCTTCGGCTTCGTTTGACAATCACTTTTTTGGTTAAAAATGTTAAAAAATGTAAAATAAATAAATAAATAAATAAATTAATTAATTAAAATATCATATCATGCATATCAATTAATCATTTTTTTTAATTTTCTATACAACTAAAAAAAATATTCTAACCACACTAATTTTTTTTTACCTAACAAAAAAATCAAAGATTACTAAAAAAGTTAAATTTTCAAGCAAATACTTAGGTCTTGTTTGAAAATTGATTTTGGTTAATTTTTTAATTTTTTTCGAAAAGATTTGTAAAACATGATGTGATAATTTATAGTAGGACAAATTACACTAACAGTCTCTATAGTTTGGAACTTGTGTCACTTTACTTTCTGACTTTTCAATTGTGACGCATTTGATCCTGAATTTTGAATTTTGTTCTAAATAAAGACAATTAAAGATACTATTATTTAATTTCAAGTGAAAATTTGTTAATTTAATAAAACATAAACTAATTTGACAAAAATAAATGTCAAAAAAATATTTTAAATATTTTAAAAATTATTTCTATTCACTAAAGATAAAATTGTGTAAAATTGATCAAAATCAATAAAAATTACATCATTAATTTTTAAAAATTAATTTTACATAATCATCATCCAAACACATAATAAAAATTAATTTAGTAAAAAAATAAATAAATGTTTAAAAGATTTATCAAGTTTACATAATTTTGTCTTTAGTAGGTAGAAATAATATTTAAAAATTTAAAAATATTTTTTTGACATTTATTTTTTGTCAAATTAGTTTATATTTTATCAAATTGACGATTTTACCCTTAAAAATCTAATGATATCTTCAATGGTCCTTAATTGAAACAAAATTCAAAATTCAAGGTCAAATTTGTCACAATTGAAAAGTCAAGGGCTAAAATAATACAATCCCTAAACTATAGGAATTATTAGTGTAATTCACCCTTTATAGTAACTTTTAAACTATTTTAGCCAAATGTGAAACTATTTTAGGAGTCGTTTGGCATTGGCTAATATAACTAATTTTTTGTGTTAAGACTTTTTTAGCCTCATGTGATTTTTATTTTGAGACTTTTTTTACTTTTATGAGAAAAAAGTGTAATGATTATGAGTAAAATATAGTATTTTATCTTATTGACTTTTATAATCAATTTTGTCTTTTTTGTGATTATTTAACCCCAGAATGAATGCCAAACAGAGAATTAATATGACATGTTTTACCTACACATGGTTTATCCAGAAAATTAGTTTAAGAATTGACTATTTTAATTATTTTTTTAATTTTTTATTAAAAAATATATAAAAAAGATATAAAAAAAATAACGTGATAATTTATACTGACTTTTGACTCTTTTTTTTTTTTTTTTTTTTTTTTTTTAGCAACTTCCCAAAACATAAAATGCAATTATCCAAGTAAAGAGTTAAAAATATTTCGAATGAAAAAGAAAAAAAGAAAAAAACGTAAAGAGTTTAAAAAAAATTCAAATAAATCAAAATGAATAAATGAATGAATCAAAAATAAATAAATTATAAAAAATTAAAATGAAATGAAAGGGGCAAGATCGAACGGGCACAAATTTCAACGCACTCAAGACACACGCTTCACCTAAAAAAACAAAACAAAACACGCTTCACATCATGAACCGGCGATGAATGTGTGGAAGAATTCCCAGTCGGCCCCACCACTCCAGTTGTTCAATTTTAGGGTAATTGAGTGGTTTCAAAAAATATTTACACATTTATGAAGAAGTTTACGATTTTAATATTTTAATTCTTATAAAATTTATTATTAATATGTAATTATTTTTTAATTTGTTCTGATTTTTCCTTCAATTTATGCTATTTCATGTGTGTTTTTTTTTCTTGTGGTTAATTTTGTAATTTCATATTATTCACAAAATTATCATTCTGTTTGTTTTAAAAATATTTTTTTTAAAAAAAATTTAATACATATTTTTGTATTTTTAAAATATTTTAATCAATTTATTTTATTATTTAGATCCACTTAACTTGATATATTTAAAAAGTATAAAATTTATACAAAAATCTTTTAAAAAATTATTGAATATAATAAAAATATACTAAATTTTTGTAATTTTTTTTATATATATATTTTTTGTATTTGGTCAATTTTTTTAAAAAAAATATATCTAGATTAAGTGTATTCAAAAAATTTAAAAATATGTAAAATATTAAAAAAAAATACTAAAAACATTTTAAAAAATACAAAAAATAAAAAAACTCATTTGTTTTGAAAAGTAAGGTAAACTAACAAGGTGAATTCCTCATCTCAAATCATTAATATATTTTCGTTATGTGAAGCATTTAAAAAAATTATTTAGATTTTAAATTTTGTTAACAATTTTGAAGATATTATTTACAAAATTAATTAAGATTGTTAATTTGGAAAATAATTAAAATATATTTTTGATCAAATTAAATAGCACAAATATTTGAAAATAAATCAACAATTGAGACGAAAGGATTATAATTTGGTACTGTTGTTACAAAATCATAGAATACAATTCAAATAAATTAAAATGAAATTAAAGGGTGCTTTTGGAAGTGATTGTTTTAGACACTGTTTGACATAAAAATAAGTATATTTATTTAAATAAGTGCACTTATTTAGGTCAAATTATTATTTTTTTCTTTAGATCATTCCAAACAATCCTTTAGTAGTTTTTTTAATTATTGTTTGACTGAGATATAAATTGAAAAAATTTGTTTAAGAATGAATTTTTTACTTTCTCTGAAAAAATGTTAGAAAGAATGAAATGAATCTTTGACTATTTTATATGACTTTTTGATTTTTTTAGGCCTCGTTTAGAAAGTTTTGTTTTTGGTTAAAAAATTAAAAAGTCATTACTAATTATTAAATTATTTTCTCTACTTTTTTAATGTATTTCTATATAAAATCAAGAAATTACTACAAAAAATTAATTTTCAAATGAACTTTTAATTTTTGACTAAAGAGCTCGTTTGGCATAAAAAAGCCAAAGGCTTTTTGGATAAAATAGTTATAAAAAGATAAAATAAGTTTTTTAGTTCAATAAGACAAAATATCACATCCAACACATAATCGTTTTATTTTTTCTCTCACAAAATTCAAAAAGGCTAAAAAGACTATTTCAAACGAGACTTTTTAGCCCCAAACTAAAATAACAAAAAAATTATAAAGTAAAAAAGTCAATGCACATCCCAAACGAATCCAAAATAACTTCTTTTTTTTTTTTTTTTTTGACTAAAATTTTTGTTTCCAAACACACCCAAGAACACCCAGACTAATGAAATTTTCCAAATCAAGCTGTCCCTTGCCCACACAACAATACATTCAGAATCATAGACACACGCTTTTCATCATGAACTCGGCAATGACATGGAACAATCTCAGCCGCTTCTTTAAGTACACGCGTCAATCTACCAATGGTCCAATCGTAGGTTCGGGGAAACACTAGATATGTGTGATCTCCCAATAAAAGTAACACATTATAAATAGGGAACAGCCAAACGCGTTTTTGTCCAAACTTTTGCATAAAAACTAAGAACAAAGTGCCCCAACATTACTACAAAGCAAGAAAACAAGAAACTTTCACCGGAGATGGCCAAAAACTCGCCAGAATCCGACACCACCGGCCTGAATTTCAACGAAACTGAGCTCACCCTAGGCTTACCGGGCGAATCTCGCAATCAAAAGTCCGGCACGAAACGCGGATTTTCGGAGACGGTTGACTTGAAAGTCAAGTCTCAGGGTAAAATTTTTGAGGATGATCAATCCGAAAATGAGATCTCTGAGGTTGAGGCTAAACCTTCCACAGAAAAGTAAGTTCATTTGAATCCATTTACTTATAATCTATACCATAACATAAATGTAAATGTAATTATATAGTTTGTAACTTTTAAGGTCAATGATCATCTTTTCTCAGTTTTCTCAATTTCGGACAATCCATCATCGACTCATGTAAAAATTTTGAGATATAAATAATTTAATAGTTGTAAGTGTTTTAAAGAGGAATAAGAATAACAACTTTTAGAAATAGATGATCCCGTGTCACTTCCAATACATGAATTAACACATATATCCATGGTTTTCTATTTTTCATTTTTTGAGAAAAGTGAAAGGCAAATGATTTAGGAAAATTTATAATTCAGAGTTATTTTCACAAAATAATTATAAATTTATGAAAAAAATTAAAATTTTAATTATTAATGTTTATAAAAGTTTATCACTGATATAAAATTGTATTTTAAAATCAACATTAAATCATAATTGTTACAATGATTTAAAAACACTATTTAAAAAAAAAAAAAAATCAATTAGAATGATGTGATGATAATGATATTGTTGAAATTTTAAGTCATAGTGAAAGTTATTGTGAATGAAAATGAAATGAGAATATAGTACTATATCTTTCTATATGAAAATTTTTATAGAATTTTTGTTTATATATTATTACTGAATTGAATGATTCTTTATAATAATTTATCAGAACTCAAGTAGTAGGGTGGCCGCCAGTGAGATCGTTCAGGAAGAACACGATAAAGAAGTGCAAGTACGTGAAGGTGGCTGTGGATGGAGCTCCTTATTTGAGAAAAGTTGATTTGGAAATGTACAACTCCTATCAGCAGCTCTTGACTTCTCTAAAAGACATGTTCAACTGTTTTTCCATCTGTATGTATACGATCCGATTAGTGCATTCCTACAAAAATAATTATAAATCAGTGTAAAATTTTATCAATATTAATAATTAAAGTTATAAGTCTTTCAATGATTTTGTAATTATTTTTCTAACACTACACTGGATTGTAATTTTTTACTTTGTCATATCATTTTGTATTAATTTTTTCTATACTTTTTTATATTTGTATTGTGGGGGTAATTTGGTCTTTTTCGTTTGTTTAACTTTGTTAAGGTAATTACCTAGATGATGAGAGGAAGCTTATGGACCCTGTAAATGGGTCAGAATATGTACCCACATACGAGGACAAAGATGGAGATTGGATGCTAGTTGGAGATGTCCCATGGATGTAAGTGAATTTCCTTAGCTACCCTTAATAATTTTTTTTTATTTTTTATTTTATTGTTTGGTGGTTAATAATTTAGCTTTTAAAGCCCATATAACCCACTGATGGATTTTAAATTATTATTATTTTTGACAGAATGTTTGTTGAATCATGCAAGCGTCTAAGGCTAATGAAAAGCTCGGAGCCAACTGGGTTTGGTAATTCATATCATCTTTATTTCTTACATGAGTTTCAACATCACATCAAGTTCTTTATTAGATCTATAAGTTTAAGTACATATAAATTAAATATAAAATCTCATATGAAAAATATACATAGTGTCATTTTGGGAAGATAGTAAAAAGTCACGTTTTTAGACAAAATGTCTAAAAACGTGGCTACCAAAAACGCCAAAAAATTGATTTGGCAAGTGATAAAAACGCAGGTGTAAAATTACAAATTAGGGCCTCTGAAAAAAAAATAAAAAAATAAATCTTTTATGTTGGGTAAGGGTATTTTGGTCATTTTAAGTTGATTTGACACCATAAACAAATATTAAACTAAAAAGTAAAAAGCCAACTTTTTACCAACTTCCCAAATCACTTCCAAAAAAGCCAAAAAACTTAATAAAAAGTCAAAGCCAGCTTTTTACCAACTTTCCAAAACAACCCTATAGATGAACATAATTTTACAAGATTCTTTTAGTAGATCCCACTTTTAAAAATAATGTTCATTAATATATTTTATGTGTTTAGGCTCTATTTGGTAACTTTTAAAAGTCCAAAACAAAAATAAAATAAAAAAATTGAACTTTTTCTAGTCCATCTAATCTAGAAGGATCTAGGAAATAAGATATCTTTTTAAAAAAATCACTGTAAGCAACTTCTTTTTCTCTTCAATGACTTTTTTTATTCTCTTCTATTTAGGCCAAGTTTAACATCTGACAAAAAAATTAAAAAGTTACTTAAAAAATTAAAAAGTTATTATTATTTATCAAAAGTCAAAAAGTACGGTTGAACAACTCACAATCTTAATTTTTTCTTACACACTAATTTATATAATTTTTTAATACATATTTTTTCATAAAAAATTAAAAAATTAATTCAAACAATCATATTTTCTTTCTCAACTTTTTAGTCCAAAAAGTCAAAAAGTACACTTATTTAGGACATCCCAAACAACCCTTACTTTTTTAATTTCAGTCTAGTAAAAACTTAAAAGTTACTTTGTTTGGTAGGCTCTCCAAACATATTTTTACTTCCACTTTTGAGTGTCTTGTTTATTTACGGTTTTTAAAAGTTAATTTCACATCAACTTTTGAAAATTCTTCCCAAGACGGAAAAATTTGAGTTAATCGATCGTCCTCTCAGATATTCGGCCGGTTAATTGGAACAGTGCTATTTATTTTTATTTTTTATTTAATCATTTATTTTTTTACAATTGGCACCTGTTATTTTTTATATTTTAAATAAAAAAAATTCAGAATTTTTTAATTTTTTTTTAATGAGTTTTGAATAAAATTTTGAGTTATGTGTTTAGTTATGAGTTATAAATTTTCGTATCAGATATCATATGTCACATCAAAAATTACTCACTCAATTCAAAACTATTTTCAAAACTCATTCACCAAACAAATCTTCCACACTCAAATCATAATCTCAAAACTCACATCCATTCTCAAATTATATTTAGAAAACTCTACCAAACGCTACCAAAAGTTTTTTAAATTAAAAAAAAAATCCCTAAAGAAAAAAAAATGAAATTATTAAAAAAGCATTTTCTAAATCTATTCTTGGATTTTATGTTTGGTTTATGTGTTAATAGATTTATTATAGTTAGATTTTCTTCTTCTTCTTCTTCTTCTTCTTCTTCTTCTTCTAAAGCAATTTCTAAATCCATTTCGTCTAGTTGATGTGCGTGTATGCTAGTTTAGACCCCGATTATAAAAAAAATATAAAGTTAGATTTCATTGTTATGCTAATGTCATTTATTTATTTATTAATTTTAGTTACCATTTTTGTATTTTGTTTATGCAGCGCCAGGGACACCTTCAAAATGCTCAAGCACAGGTTGAAGAAGAAGCCTTAACTTTGGCATATATACTTGAATTATAATTGCATGGACTGGACAGAGGCTTTTGTATTTTCTCCTTTTGAGGAGCTTTAGATATAAAAATGAGATTAGGAAACATGATACAGATCTGCCTTTAATTAGTGCTATATACTTGTTTGTAGTAATTCACTTTGATTGATGTATTTGGCTTTTTAATCCTTTTTTTTATTTTTATTTTTTGGGGGATTGTAACACTAGGTAGGACACACTTTTATATACACAATATTGGTACTGGTTCTTTATTTTGTTCATTAATTATTTAATTTAAAAAAAAATTATATATGAAAGAAAAAATTTAAAAGAATGAGAAACATAATAAAAGAATTACAAATCTGTCTTTAAACCCGTCTTCACAAGTAATATATAAAAGTATATATTGAGAGTTAGGGGGGAAATGACAATCCTTAATCAATAATGTTTTTCATTATTGTACATGTTAAGTCATAACGAAGCAACCAAAGTCGACTAAACTTATAGGCAAATTAAACTTTTAGTTGGGACCCAATAAAAATTTTCCAAAATATTTCTTCTTCAAAAGTTCCAATGGCTAAGGGCTTAATGTCTTGGACCATATTTTGATGTTTGGGCTAGCACCTCAAAAAGTTTGAGAATTTCTATCCTAGTTATAAGACTATCAAGGATAAAATATGGAAAGGTAAACCATATCAAAGAATTGAAAATGAACCTGTTGGTTTTGGAATATTTTGTATGGCACCGCGAACTGTTCAGAATACGTAACCTATTATGTTATTGTGGGTAAAATTAAGAATACCTTAGTGATCTCTACAAATGGGCGTTGTCTTGGACCTGCGGGAGAGTATGGAGGATTTTCCTGTAACAAAAAAAAAAAAATAAATAAATTAAGAAACTTGTTTAGAGTCTCAATCTTTTTCTTGATATTTAATTTTTCTAAATATGTGTAGTTGCAAAATTATTTTTCGTTCCTACACCTTCAATTATAGTACGATGCCAAACCTTGTCAGACCATGGTGATCGCCCAAATGGACTGATCAAGCTCATATATGTATCATCATCATAACAAGTTTTTAAGTTAGCAAAAAAAGATTGAGACTTCTTAAAAGCTCTAACATTCTTGTATTATTAACTTGAAATGATTAGAAAATATTATAATAGTTTTTTTTTTTTTTTTGAACTAGAAAATATTATAATACAGATCACAATTTCTCAGCATAGTTGTTCTTCATCAGTTTTGATTCTTTCATAATTAACATCCAGGATGATAAAAGTTGATGATGGATCATTTGTATATTTGATAGAATTTTATCTATTTGGTTTTGATTTTTTGGCTAAAACAGTACAAAAGGAAAAATTGGTTATATAAACTAATAAGACAAAATGTCACATCTAAACTATAATTATTATACTTTTTTTCTCACAAAAGTAAAAAAAAGTCAAAAACAAAAATCAAACGAGATTAAAATAGTAAAAAAAATTAAAAAGCAAAGCTATTTTTGCTCCTTCCCAAATGAAGACTTATTATTGGATAATTTTTCATCCTTCGGTAGCTAACAAGGTAGATATGCCCACCAGGCCAAGCCTTGGCGAATGGGCTTTGTTTGGTTTTTTGAACAGCCAATGGGCTTTAGATTGCAATGTTTTTGGGTGTTTCAAGTCACCCCCATCCACTCATTGCCTTACTTGGTTATAGAAAAAAAATTGCAACTCTTGAAAAGTTTTTGGAAAAATTATAAATAAAACCCCAGAGTTTGACCTTTACAATAAAATAAATCTTGAATTTTTATTTTTATCAATTTAAATTTAAATTTTTTGATTTACTTTTAATCTAAATTGTTCACTTATTTCCATTAAGTAAATTTGACAAAAAAAAAAAAATAGTATTTAAGTCATTAAACTCAATGTAATTATACATAAAATGTCTATATATATATTATTAAATTTAATTGCTAAAATATCAATTTTATTTCAACGAAATAGAAGAAGGTTTAAATTGAATGTAAATAAAAAGATTAGGATTTAAATTGATGAAATTAAACACTCAAAGTTTATTTTGTTACAATAGTCAAACTCAGAATTTTTTTTTTTTTAATATAATTTTTTCAAAGTATTTTTTTTCTAATTTTATGTGACCAAATCACCCCCGCCCGATCAAATACCAACTGCTTTGCCGGTAGGCCCACTTAGGTTTGGGCATTGTCTCTTAGTTCTTACCAATCTTAGGTGTGTAATCGACATGTTGCTAGCTTCAACTCAATCGAATAAGAATCATTGATTCCCCGTGTTGTTCATTTCGGCCGTTGCTCGTTTTTCAAACTAGAATAACTCTAATGCTGTGTTTGGTTGGAAAATTTGGAAAGGGATTTGGAAAGGAAAAGGGAAAAAGGAAAAGGTGGGTGAAACTAGGTGAAATATAGATATGTTTTATTCACATTTCACCTACATTTTCCATTTTCCTTTCCAAATTCCTCATCAAATCCCCCAACCAAATATAGCATAAATGTTAGGGAAGATCGGGAAAGATCACTTGAGCAAACTGACAATATAGTAGGTTACATATCGATTTTAAATCTGTTACAAAGTTAATTATGTAAAATCTAACCTACCATGTCATTTTGTGTAAATTTTAAATTTTAAATGGTAAATCTATGACATTCCTACAAGATGGAGTGCAAATAATTACAAACTAATAGATGGAGTGCAAATAGTAAACATATGGGCATGGGTGAACATTTGTCTCTTTATTAATAGTAAACTAATAGATGGAGTGCAAATAATTACAAACTAGAATTGTATAATTTTTGAACAGTTCTCGCTTGCATCTGGTACGTGTTTAATTTATTTACACATTTCTTTATAATTTTTTTTGTCCATTTAAATTTTATTTATTTTGGCGGAAAATATTTTTGAAAAAAACAATTGAAAAATATTTTCTATACTACTTTTTTATAAAAAAAAATTCACAAAAATTGTTTTTTTTATATTTTGTTGCGTTCTTGAAATTAATTTACTACTGGTTGTATTAGTAGTAGTGGTAGTGGCGGCGGTAGGATGAAGATGAAAGTGGAGGTGTTGGGATGGTGGTGACAGTAATTGTGGCAACAGTGATAGCAGTGTGGTGGTGGTGAGATAGAGATGGTGGTAATAGTAGTGTGGTGGTTGTGAGATAGAGATGGTGGTGGCAGTGGTTGTAGACCGGTGGAGGTGGTGGTGGTGATGATGGTGATGGTGGTGGTGGTTGTGGCCGTGATGGTGATAGAGTGATGGTAATGGCAGTAATGTAGTGGCACTGACAAAATTTTTGTTCGGAAAACGTTTTCCTTCTTTAAAAATTAGAAAATATTTTATACCTCAATAAACTTATTTTCTATTGACCATATAAAATATTTTCTGTTGATTTTGATTTTCTGTTGTATTAAACGACAGAAAATATGAAAAATATTCAAACAAACAGAGTGTTATATTTTGTTTTCAACGGCACTGCTACGTAGCTCGAATATCACGGCTCGAATGGCTAAAAAATAATCTCTTACCGGTAAGAGATTATTTTCGAGCCATTCATGCCACACTTTTTCGAGCTACGAGAAATTTCCCTTTTTTCAACCACCAACAAGTTTTAGAGGAATATCATATAAATGAGAAATTAAAAAATAATAAAATAAAATAAAAAAAAAAAAAAGAAAAGAAAAAAAAGTAAAGAGAAATGCTCCTCTTTCGTGTTTTTAATCTTTGACTTCGATTGCCTTCGCATCTGGCAGAAGATCTAGGCTTTGCAATTTTGCAATAAAAGATTGGAATCATCTGTTGCTTGATGGCTAAGCACATCAATTGTTCCATAGGCGGCATTGTATGATTTGACGTGTTATATGGTGTGACATAAGAGTAATATTCGAAATCGTAAAAATTTTATTAAAATTTTTATCAAATATTTTATATTGGTATGAAAATATTATGGTATGTGAGATATTTAGTAAAAATTTTGATAAAAATTTTAAAATTACTAAGATTTTTATTGACATAAAAAGTAAGGGGTTGTTTGGGGTATTCTAAATAAGTATAATTTTTGTCTTTTTAGACTAAAAAGTTGAAAAAAATATAATTGTTTGGATTAACTTTTTGAATTTTTATGAAAAAATGTGTATTAAAAAATTATATAAATTAGTGTGTAGGGAAAAATTAAAATTGAAAGTTCTGCAGCCGTAATTTTAACTTTTAATAAATAGTAATAACTTTTTAACTTTTTAAGTAATTTTTTAACTTTTTAATTTTTTTTTGACAACTTTCCAAACTTAGCCTAAGACCAAGTTTGGGTACTCCCAAAAAAGCTAAAAAGCTAAAAAGTTACTCAAAAAGTTAAAAAGTTAACACTATTCACCAAAAGTCAATAATTACGACTGCACAACTCCCAATTCAAATTTTCCTCTACAAACCAATTTTTACAATTTTTTATTACATATTTTTCCATAAAAAGTTAAAAAATTAACCCAAATATTCATATTTTTAACCTCAATTTTTTAATTTAAAAAGACAAAAAGTACACTTATTTAATCTTTCCAAACTTAGCCTAAATCAACCATCGTGTCGTGTGCAAGTTTTATTAGGAGGATAGACAGATTGCTCTCCCGGTTAAAAATAAGTCAATTTTTTCATGCGACATTTAAGTGGGCATCTAGGACAATAGTTGGGACCTGTATATGGTGGTAAGAACAGTAAGTATAGAATATTTCAATCATTTTTTAGTTATAATGCTCAGCTAGTGCCCATTACATTTGTGTTTTGAACTGAAATTTATAAATATATTAAGTCTAGAGAAGAAAATTATATGGAGAAAAAAACGTTATGTACATATAAACTAACTTAGAATTGAGCCATCTACTTAGTGGAAAACAATTGCAAGAGAATTTCTCTCTAAATTTCAATATATCACAAGAGATAAACATAGCCGGTAATACTCAAAAATAAGTGTAACAAAATAACCAAGGCCATTTTTGACTTGTAGACTCTAAAAGGGTGTTCTTCATGATAAACTGACTCAGAAAAGAAAAAAGAAATGTGACAAAATAATCAAGGTCATTTTTCACACTCGTAGAATTGGAAAGGTGATCCTCACGGTGAACTAACTACATTCCAGACAACAGCCTTCTTAGCTTGGCATGTAGTTTCGATTCGCTTACTTGCTCAACCATGAAAAAGAAAAGAAAAAGTTCGTAATAAACACAAACATTCGCAAGAGGGAAAAAAAAAACAATTCATAATGGTTGCTGAAAAGATTAACAGTAACATAACCAAGGTTATTCCATAGATTTGTTTTTGAGCGGCAAAAGAAAAGGAGAATATATTACAATGATGTAGGAGGAAAAAAAATTGCATCATTGTCCAAAACACCCCATCCCAACTGTGTTGGCACTTAGTAATGGACCAATCATGTGCACTCCTAGTAGCAAACAAACAAATACAAACAGAGTTGATAAGGATTCAACTCAAACCAGCAATGAATGCAACACACAACAACCAAGCTTAAACAGCAAGTAGCAGCAGTTAAACTGTTGCCAGGCCTTTCATGCGATCACCCAGTTCTCTTAACTCGAAGTTTGGTTGTACACTTTGAAATACACATTCATTCCCTATGTTTTGAGCACATTCATTCAAGTTTTTTGTGATCAAAACCACCACCGATGTAATGATCCATCAACAGTCCAGTAAAATACACATTCAAGTGCTTTTTAAAATGTATTTAAAAACAAAGAACAAAATAAATAAATGGGCAGTCAACATTAAACATGAAAATTTAATCGGTATTACTGAGTTTGCATATTAATTAAAGATATTTGGTAAAAGAAAAAATAAAATAATTAATTGTGAAATAACTTTTTCCAAACATCACATTTCTTTTTCCCACCTCCCAACATGTAGACACAAAACAAAACATGTATTTTAAACATAATTAGAAATGCACTGGATATATAAGAAAAATGAAAACAAAAGTGCAATTGTGAAATTATACTAAATGTTTTAGACTTGATCATTCGAAATGCAAACATTTGTTTGTTAAAATTAACAAATTGTTTTCTAACTTAAAAGTAGCCTACTTCATAAATGGTACACTTTTTGTTGTATAATTTGTTCAATGCATTTTTTGTTTTATCTAAGTTGAAATAATGAACATTTAATGCTTGAGATCATTATAACAATTATCTGAAATATTATGTGTGCAAATTATCAAGTAACAATTACCTTTAATTTGTGGTTTCAGAAATTATGATAGCTAAAAATTAGAAGGTACTCACCTTGATCTTGTTAATCCTATGTATTTGGTAAACTATATTGTTGTCACAAAATCCATTATTTCTTGTAAAAGAGACCGAGAAAGTGTAATCTTAGCCTACAACAACTCTCTCAAATCCCATATTTGTGCACACATAACCAGAGAAAGAAGAAATGCATATCCATGTCTAGATGATTGCTGTTATACACCTAGAATTTGTTTATTAAATGATACAGAAATGAAAAAAATATGAAGCAAGTAACAAAATCTACTAAAGGTAACAAAGGATATTATAAAACATATTACAAACTCACAACACAAAGAAATATTAAACCACTAAATATGAAGCAAACCATTGGCCAAGACTCCAATGGCTATGTGTAGTTTTCTTCACATTTCTATTTAACCTTCCATAGTGGCCCAAGGCACTGACCCCCAATCAAATTAAAACATGATTTATACTAATGTGGTATACTTCTCTTTTATGAATGAAACTCAAACAAAAGTCATTTTCAAACCCCTCCCCCCCCTCCCCCCCAAAAAAAAAAAAAAAAAAAAAAACAATGAAGAGAAAAGATTGGACCTTTAATAGTTCAAATCAACGTTTAAAAGTGATCTTAAGAAATTGTTGACGTTTATGGAACATGTAAAGAAATATAGTGACACAATTTGTTAGCTAATGAACATAAGGAATACAAAGCCAAAGCAAAACCACCCCACAACCCTTCTAAATAGAAACAAAAATAGAAGCAAGTTCCATAAAAAAATCGTGAGAACCAAAAATGAAAAATAGGTAGAAAAAAAAAATCAAGATCCCCTTACGCAACAACAAAAAATATATATATATATATATATAGGATCTGGAAAAAAGGCAAAAACCCAAACTTTGTTAGTCGACCTCTCATAGAATTCCCATTTATGATCAAACAAGGAAGACGAAAACGAAGACAAAGCACAACCACCACACAACCCTTCAAAATAGAAATAGAAAAAGAAGCAAGTAAACAAAAAAAATTGTTAACAAAGAAAAATTAAAAATCAAACCCCCTTTTAATGCAAATAAATAAATAAATAAGATAATGTACAGTAGCTGAAAGAAGACAAGAACCTTAATTTTGTTAGGCAAACTCTCATGGAAGTTCATGATCAAAGCAGGAAGACGAAGACAAAGCACAACAACCCCATAATCCTAAAGCAAGTAAACCCAAAAAAAAAATAAAAATGAAAACCCCCATTTTATGCACCCAAAACAAAACAAAACAAACAAACAAACAAAAAGCATAATTTTTAGTACATGGAAAGTACGAAGAAACCCTAACTTTGTTAGGCAAACTCTCACAATACCTCCGTTCATGATCAAAGAAGGAAGATGAAGACAAAGACAAAGCACAACTAACACACAAAGCAAGTAACAAAAATAGAATTGCACCAACAAATCAATCATTTATTCAATTTCTCAAAAATCAAAGATAAGACAAAATACAAAACTTTTTCAATAAGAGAATTAGCAAGAACATGCTTGTTGGTGAAGGGAACTATGTTAACCTACTACTTTTTGACCACATCAATGATTATGTGGCAATTTGTCTTCTAATTATTTTATCAAATAATTTAAGCACAAAATTCAAACACCCAATGGATATTATCTTTGAACAGAACAAAATCTCCAGTATTCAACCTAAAGAACTAAATTCCATTACAATATTGATTATATGTTTAGTCCGTTAGAGCTAGAATTGGGTTTTGAAGTTCAATCGTTGGCATTAAACACATCTTCAAAATTCATTTCAAAGCCAAATAGGAAAACACCAAAAAAGTTTTGAATCACACAAATTGAGTTTTTAATTCTTTATTTGCACAAACCCTAAAAGTTTAACAACATATAAAATCCATAAAAATTAACTAAAAAATCCAAAAAAAAAAATATTATAGACAAGAATTACAAAGCTAAATAATAAACCCTAAAAATTTTCTGAATCACACAAATTAAGTTATTGATCTACACAAAACTCAAAAATTTAGGAGTCATACCTGGATGAATGCCCAAAATAAAAATACCCACACATCATGGTAATCATAGAAACCAAAGAAAATGGAATCGATAACAAGAAGAATGATTGAAAAATCAGAAGTTACCCAAAAACATTGCAGCACTTACTTTATTTTGTACACTTTGATTTTCAAATAAGAATATAATTTTAAAAAAAACAAACAAACAACGAAACTTACCGTATCAGAACTTGGAAATCCATCTTCCAAAGACCCTTTGTAGAAGAAAAATCAATTTCTTTGATTGAATCTGAAGATATGGTTCAAAACTGTGGATTAGCTTCAAAACTGTGGATTAGCTCCAAAACACACAACAAAATCATAATGAAATCAAACATTTAACAACACAAAGAACAAATAAGGAAGAAAAAAAATAACAAAATCGCAAAATTTACCGTATCAGAACTCAGAAATCCATCAAAAAACCCTCTGTAGAAGAAAAATCAATTTCCTTGATTGAATCTGAAAGCACTTCCAAGTCAATAAGTTTATCAAAGATTTTTTCTTTCACAATGCAAAAGAAAAAAGAAAAAAGAAAAGATAAACAATTCATTCCTATGTTTGGGACTGAAAAGAAAAGATTAATCTTGGATTAAAAAGATAATAATTTGAAGAATTGTTTTCAAAATGAATTTTTTTAGTGTACTGAAAAAAAAAAAAAAATTTTTTTCTTAGACTTGACTCACTGTTTAAGGTGATTGGGACTTTGTCCAGAGAAGGCGTATCAAATTAGTATTAGTCAACAACTTAGATGTTTGGGACTTTGTGCAATTATCATTTTCATAGTTTTTTTCTATGTTTTTGGTTGCTTGGTTTGTATGAAACATTGTGAAAATGTTCAAAAATATATTTTTTTTTTGTGAGTTTCAATAGGAAGTTTTTCGTTATTGTGGCCTGTATGAACTAAAAGGTTCACTTTACTGAGTCTAATTCAGCAATTAGAGGTTGCCAAGGTGAGCTCTTCAATGTTACAATTTAGTATCTTCACTATATTGAAGGAAATCTTATACTATGATTCTCTGTCCTTGAGAACCAAAGTCTTTATGGGATTTTAATCTTGCATTTATTATTGATAAGTTATTTGACAAATATTAGTGGGATTGAGGTTGAGGGATGAGCAAGTTCTTCAGGTGGTATGGGTGATTTTGAGGTCTGTGTGCCAGACACGAATGATGAAGAAAATTACTTTACATCCGGTGATATACCCAAGTTGCAGTTTAAGTAGAAATTTTGATGAAAAACTGTTTATAAATTCTTTAGATCATTGTGTTTTAACAATTAATTGTGTATTTTTTCATTAGGAAAAATATTTCTAGGGCCCATTGGGATGATGAGATGGGAATGGCTGAGGTTGTTGGGAAGAAGGGTAGCATATGGACAATAATAGAAATAGTCCGCAGCAGCAAGATCTATTGCTCAATTGAAGAGAATTTGTATGTGATATAATGATGTTCTTTGAATTTTCCACTCTTATCCTCATTGTAATGGTAAAGGCACACTGGAGATCGAAGTGATAATCAATAATATAAGGATTGAACAAGTTATTTGATGTTTACCCTCTTAATAGCAAATTTAGAAAGTCATCTCCTGGCAATCCAAGTTTCGTTCTCTGCATGACCAGGTAATAAATATTGTTGATATTTTGAAGTTATATTATGCCTTTGTTCTCTTCTTGTTGCTGTCAATGATGTTTCAATCTCACTATTTTCCCCTTCATTTTATTTTATATCTACTTGGTGTTTCCTTTAGGTTGTCTTTAGTGTTACCATTCAAATTATACACCCATCCTAACATCATAACCCTACTTTTCTGCTCAAACCATACCACAATTTGATCCCAATATCAGATTGTATTATATATACGGTTAGGAGACTTCACAATTGTTAACAAAAAAAAAAAGAAAAAAGAAAAAAAAAAGACATTTCACAAGCAGACAACCCTAACTTCAACAAAAAAAAGGAGGAAAAATGACATTCAATCTGGTTCAATCTGTTTCTTGCAACTCACAAAAACTATTCCAAAAAAACTATTTTCACAAGAAGAGAAAAACAATGAACAGGAAAGAAAAAAAAAAGATTAAAAACAAAAATCAGATATTTTATGTATGAAAACCCTAACTTCTGAAAAAACGAACCTGAACGATAGGAGAGGGGAGTGTGAGAACTCTAGCAGGAGGGAGAAGTGCAAGAGCTCATTCGTTGCTTAGCTGAAGCAGGCGGATGTCAACGGTGTCGGTAGTCACGGATGGGTCTTCCTCCTCTGTCTCCTTCGATTTCTTCTCTCTCTCTCTCTTCTCTATTTGTGTTTTGTTGGTTCTATTTTTAAGCTTTAGAATAAGGAAAGAAAAGATAAAGACCAAGGGGCAAAACAGATATTTCAACACCCGAGAGGTTACTGTTCATTCAAGACAGAAAATATTGTTCACTATACATTGGTGCTTTATATATATTGTATAGACATATACGTAGTTGTGTTGTTATGAACTAAATGAACGGCTAGGATTTGTTTATTTTTTAGATCTATTGGTTAGAAATTGAAATGACATTTTTAAAAGTGGTTTCCTACCTTCAGACCCCAAACGTAGTGTTTCATGAAAAAAAAAAAAATTTTTAAAAAAATTTCTATGTAACCCTTTTTTCTTGGGTCTTATATTTTCAAACAAAAACTATTGGGTCTTATATTTTCAAACAAAAACTTGCGAGCCCACCATTGGGAGCCCACCATTGGGAATTTATATTTTCCTTTTTTTCTTAAACTCTTATTTCCCCCAAATTGCTCGATCATTGATTTATATCTTGCCCTAGACTCTTATTTTTCCAAAATCGCTCGATCATGTCGGAGTAACCAGGTTCATTGTTAGATCAAGATCCCTCTCTCGATTTTACTCTATAGATCACCATGGTCGTCTAAAGAATAGATCTCCAACGGTATGTCTCTCTCTCGTCTCAGTGAGTCTCTTTGAATCATTCATTCGTATTTCAACTTATTCATCTCTCTACTTCGATCACTTGAACTCACTGTAATTCGTATTCAACTTCTTCATCTAAACTCACTGTAATTTGAATCATTCGTTCGTATTGATTTTTCCACCAGGTAGTCTAATTCTGGAAACAAGCTTTGGTTTGAATCAATCCTTCCTCATCTTGGTTTGGGATGTTCTAAAAAAGTGCACTTTTTGACTTATTGGTGGGTTTGGGTTAGGTTTGGGTTGGGTTTGATGTGATGTGTTAGAGAGGTGATGTGATTTAAATAAGATGATGTGACTTAAATAAGATAGTGACTTTTTGACTTTTTGGCTTATTTAGGTTATGCCAAACTAATTTGAGAGAAATGAATCAACAAATGAATATCAGAGAGCATTCACATTATCTTTGGTTTGTTATATCTCAAAGAGAATGACGCTATTAATCAAGAAATTATTCAGCTGAAGAAGGGAATTCATCAATAGGTTAGCGTGCAGCACTTGCATCAAAGAATATCTCCCTTTTCTCAACTATATTTTACAGTATTTTTCAAGCAAAGTTCGTTAGTCCAAGCAAAATTGTTGCAACCTTGTTTAAACATTTTTCTCTTTACATATCTATCTGTCTCACTTGTAGCATTAACATGCTCTGTTCTTAATATATTTTATAGTATGCTCCTATAGTCTATAAGATCTATGGAGGACTTCTGGTGCCACATAATATGCACTTCCACATATTTCATTTCTAAAAAAGAAACATCTTATGAATTCAATGCTAATATTGTTGATGAGATTGAGCACATGTACAATCACAATAATCCATGCTGGTAGCCTTTTTAAAGGATTGAATATGAAAACTCACTATTGTTTTTATTTTTGTTTTGGAGGATTCATGTTCAATTCTCACAAGAAACAAAATACCCAAGCTTAATTGATACATATGTGAGTTTATCACACTAATTCAAAATTTATTCAAAAAGCCTTATACTCAACGACAGTGAGTCCTGTCATAAAAATATATATGTATGATCATAGCATTATTGCAAAATTTTACATGAGTGCACAACAAAGACTACAGTGGAGTATCAGGTGCCATTTCTAGAACTGAGTAGAGTAGTAATTAGTATTAGAAATTTAGAATTTCACATAAACACATCCTACAATAAGTTTTTATTGCATACACAGATAAGTACATAGGTAGAGGCAGGCAGTAAGTAAAAGGTAATAAGGGATGGATAGATGATGAGGATGATAGGATAAAGATAAGATTACACGAGAGAGAGAGAGAGAGAGAGAGAGAGAGAGAGAAGCATGCTCGTTATCACTATGAGCACAACAGTGGATCTTGTTTCTCGAGATGCTTGAAGTAAATTTTTTTTTTTCACCTCCTTGAACATGTTATTGTGTACATGTTTTTTGGAACATCCGTATTCAAGCAAGGGATTGATTGCTGGTGTTACTTAGATTGGTTGATTATACAAGCATTCACATATTCTTCGTGTCATGGTTCTATGGGTTACTTTTCAGGATATTGTTACTGTGAAAGTCAGTAATATGCAAGTAATAGCGGTGGGAGTCTATCTCCCTCAATTGGTGAATGTGATGTGACCTAGAAGCTAGATCTTTAATAACACCAAAATTATGTTTACCATATTGTCACTGTGGTCATTTGATTCACCCATGCTTTCTCATTCAAATTGTCACCTAAAACTGGAAATCTGCAATCCATTTCTAGATATATCTCTGCCATAGTTTTGATCACTAAATCTCATGGTCATATCCTGGTTTTTTTCATATAAATTTGCAAGCTTTTACTTATTAAACATAACCAATGTTTGTAGCATGTATCATGCCTGTGAAACCATCTCGACCAAGTTATTTGATTCATTTCTCTAGTATGAGATGATTTTGGTAATCAATGAACCTACAATAATTGTTTTCTTTTTTCTTTTTCTTTTTCTTTTCTTTTATTTTATTATTATTATTTTTTACTTAGTTGGAAATGGTTTTGTAATTATTTTTTATTTATTTTTCTTTGAGTTTCATTTCCTATTTTAGCAGTTCTCTTTATCTCTGTAACAAGGTTCTTTTCCTATATCAACAAAGAATTTATAATTAGATCAAACACTAAAAACTTGCAAGAAAAACATTACCTATAAACTCTTTAACATACTTTCAATTGCAAGGTGGTGATTTCCCTCTCAATTGCATTAGCCATTTCAAAGAACAAAGATCCGTATGCAAGTCCACAATGATGTCTCCTAAGCTCGTAACTATTAGAACCGGCATTGTAATTGAATAAAAAACAACCACCATAGCAAGTAAACATTCATTATAAAAACAAAGAAAATCTTTATGAAGCTCTACACCAAGCTCATTTTGGGAATACTACTAAGTTGATGAACACTTGATAATAAAACAACACATAAACATACATATATTTCTCACAAATTCAGCAATTAAGCACGAGACATTTTAACAATATTTAAACTTTTCTTATTTGCAAATAATAGAAACCTAAGAAACACGGAGCATATTTCAAACCTCTTCCTCAACAATCACAAACAAAGTTCAATCATTTTCCTCAACATCAATTGTTGCTCCTTCTATTCCTTCTCTCACCCAACCATTTCTTCACACGAAGCATAGCGTTGTCTTCCAAATGTTGAGTCATATAGGGTTCAACTTAAGGGTGATTATTAGAATTCATATCAAAAACACCTCTTTGAGACATCTTTACCACAACTTGCCAATCTGGTTCCAAGGGATCGGGAACATACCAAACTTGCTCGACTTGGGATGATAATATAAAAGGTTCATTGCTAACACGATTGGTTGGGTACAACAATCGATTGAAGTTGACTAATGTGAATTTGAAAGCGTCTTCCATTTTCCCCCTAGTGTTATCAACCCAATCGCACTTAAACAACACATATCTCATATTGTTAGTGTATTGGATTTCGACAATATCAGTCAACTATCCATAGTAGTACACAGCACTGACGCGAGGACTCTTGTCCTTCCGACTAGCATAACTCATTGTATCAGCTTTCAAAGCTACACTACTATTTTGAGTCACCCGATGATCATCCACACCCTTCATACAAAAACGAAACCCATTGATAATGTAACCATTGAACCACCTAGCCAAGGTATGAGGACCATCTGCAAATCTATTGATTTCTTCAGTAAATGTAATATTACTTGTCCTTCGCAAGGTTTGAACCTATTACAAAGACAAATATAAATTCAACTTCAACTTCAACTCAAAATTTATGTATATTTAGATATATGAAATGAAATGTCTAAATACATACATGGTCCTTAAACCAAGTGTAGAATGTTTTGAAATGCTTAGATTGAATTTGATGATCGCTTGCACGTGGCATTTTGCTCTTAATGACTTCAAGGTGTTTGCTGTGTAAATTGGAAGAGAATAGTAAATATCATATAGATTTCACTTTAGAACTTTACAATATTGGGGGAGTGATGAATTACCTTATGAACGGTGCAACTGAACTTGTGTTGAACAACACATATTGGTGACACTGTTGTAATTCATTATCATTAAGATAAAATGTTGTACTTTTGCCTACAGCTTGACCCATGTTGTTAACACCTTCGTTGTTTCTCCTCGATCAATTAGATTTGGTTTCCACATCAAGAAGATAGCGAGAACAAAAGTTCATGCATTCTTCCATCAAATACCCCTTAGCTATTGAGCCCTCTAGAGGAGCTCGATTACGCACATATTGTTTCAATGTAAGAAGAAACCTTTCAATCGAATACATCCATCGATTGTTCTAGCGATCAAAGCTTCATCAGCAAGATGTATAGGCGAATGTTTCATTATGTCAAAGAAAGATGGTGGAAAAAAAATTTCAAGATGACAATGAGTTATTGTGATACGATCTTGAATATATTCCAAATCACTTGTATGATTCACTTTGGAGCACAATTGTCTAAAAAAAGTGCTCAACTCAATCAATGGTTCAATCACATTATTAGGCAAGGACTTCTGTATAGCTAAAGAAATAAGTTGTTGCATCAAAATATGACTATCATGACTCTTAAGACCCCAAATACTTCTATCTTGTAAGCGCACGTGTCGTGAGATATTGGATGCATAACTGTCCGATGCTCTTACTTCCTTGAGTACTTTGAGAAACATATATTTCTCATCATTGATCATTGTGAATTGTGCAGGAGGTACATAAACTTTATTGAACCCTCTTGACTGCAAGTGCAATGGTTTTCTGATATTCATTTCTTGCAAATCACGTCGAGCATTCACATTATCTTTGGATTTTCCTCAAACTTCTAGTATTGTCCACAATATATTATCGCAGACATTTTCCTCTACGTGCATCATATCGAGATATTGTCTTATTAAGTTGTGCTCTCAATACGACAATTCATAGGCCAAAGGCCAGTCTGACATGAATGAAAGAATGGTTGAGCCGAAGGGCAGTCTGACATGAATGAAAGAATGAATGGGCCAAAGGCCGTTTGACATGAATAGATTGGGCCCGAGGCCATCTGATGTGTTTGGAACCGTAGTTACTTGATATATAAATATATACTAGATAGAATTGTGAATTGGGCTCAAGGCTGTTCGGTGCATGTCATTCTAAATACTGTTCGTGTATCTTCCTTATTTGATATTATTCACTAGGCTTTCGCTCATGATCATTCATGTGTCTGTAGGTGAGCCAAGGGAGGTCCAAACCCAGCCTCAGTGAAGTTTGTGAGAAGCAGTCAAGGTTTTGAAGAGTCAGCCCATACGTCTCATGCACGAGACTCGTTTTCTCCCTTTTGCTAGTTTGCTATATTTTGTCATGTTGGCGAGAACTTTAATTTACGGTTGTATATAGTTTTGATTGGTTGACTTAAACTTAAATGATCCTGTATGTACAGAACCTTGTGTTATTACATGTCCTGATGTGAGTTATTAACATGTATATGCTTGGATTGTTATGATGTGCCATGTAAGCATGGCTCTATGGACAAAAGTTTGAATTTGCTTCCGTTCGGCCCCTTTACTCTGATGAGTTATGTCTTGTTTGGTTTGAGGCCCTAGATAATCCCTTGATTACTGGCCGGTTATGTCCTTAACTCATAGGGGCGGGTTTGGGTCATGACACTTTGCTTGCCTTTTGAGCCTATGTTTTAGCATGATTTTGGCCTTGATTTAGCATGCCTCAACTTTGTTTCGAGTAGTTTGGGTCATATGGGATTTGTTATGCATGGTTGTAGTGCAATAGCTTTGACTAGCCTAATGATTCAAGGTCCTTAGGATGCTATGCTTGTGTTGTTTGGATGATTTGGCATCATTTCACACATGATTTCAGTGCATATAGTGTAGCTACACTCTCACATTTGTCACTCCTTCAATGTGTTTGAAAGTTAAACCTTTTGCCTTGCTTACAAGCGAATGAATGAGCATGCACATCTTGCACTTTTGTGCCTAAGTCTTAATGTGTTTTTGCCACTGTTTTCAGATGTCTTAGGTCTGTCCATAATTGGTTTGACCATTTGAGATTGATAGTGAATGCCTGATGTGTAGACATATTTCTCTTTCTTGTTTTTATATTCAGATTTATCTTCTTATTTTTATTTGTATTTGCATTCTATAGGCAGCAACTAAAATTTTAGCATGTCAGCTAATCAAGCTTAGGCAACAAATAACAAAATTACAAGCTTGTTTACAACAAATGTCCCTATCTAAGTAGACTGAAGAGGAAACTGAAGAGCTGGCCAACCAGGTTCATTATTTAATTTTTCTTGTTCTTCTATTGGTTTGCATCACCCATACTTCGTACATATTTGATTATTTATTGAATAACCCATGTTGGATAGTTTATTTATTTATTTACTTGACAAATCCTAGATGAAATTGGAGTTGATGTTGCCTCTCTAGTCAGTATTCGTAGGAGTTTTTTTTTTTTTTTTATGAATTTATCTTGTTAGTTGATGCTATTTTTCATATATTAAATTGGTTTTGAATTTAACTTGCACTCTTGACAGTTATCAGTATTGCCCAAAGGAAGAATTGTTGGGAAGACGACCGAGGATGCTAACAAGTATCTTGTGTTATATTATAAGTAAATTGATATCCATATTTCTTGTGTATTAATCTTTTCATATTTCTTTCATTTTAGGATGAAGCGGAAGAGGAAGACCTTTAAGGCCCCTTGCATTATGGATAAGGCTTTACGTGTGCGGGCAAGTCCCTCGCTACCTTGCACTATTGATGGAGCATCTTCTCCATATGTTTCAAGGTGAACTTTACTACTAAAGTTCTATTTGTTCTGAAACTAATTTGTACCATTTGTTTATATTTATATCTTGTGTTATATTATTAGTAAATTGATATCCATATTTCTTGTGTATTAACTTTTTCATATTTCTTCCTGTGGTAGCCGAATAATCAGTAGAGGAAGAGGAGTAACAACTCGGCCTCTAGGTGCCAAACGGATAAAAATCTCGAAGGGGAGATCGGCCGAATACGACGACTAGGCCGAATAGGATGAAGCCCCTGCAGCCGAGTGCAAGGAAAGGTAATGATTGGAGAAGTAGACCCGGGTCCCGAGGATGAAAAATGACTATAAATACAAGAGCTTCAGACTAATAAAGGTATGTAAGAAACACTTCTGTGAACCTAGTGAGCAAGTTTTCGAGAGGAATCGACTTGTCCGGTTGAGTGCTAATTCCGCACTTTAATCGGAGTTCAGATTTTTGCAGTGACTAGCAGAGGATCATTGGCGTCTTCCAGGATTTGAAGGGTATTTCCAGATCTCATTCACCCCAATTGGCGCCGTCTGTGGGAATACTCAAATACATCCATGGAAGGCGTGACCGAAGATCCTCCGATAGCCACCGACGCGATCGCGCAGGGAGACGACCTCACCCCAGCGAACATGCTCGGAAAGAAACCATTGCAAGACGACGACCTTGCGCTTCGACCGCCAACGACTTCAAAGACAAGAAACAATGCAGTCACATCGAACAGCAAAGCAGAATCTAACAAAGGCTCGAAACATGATTGCCGAGAACGAACGACTGGCCAAGACTTGGCCCCGAGGTAGCGAAATCTAAGGAAGCCATGCGCGCCGTAAACCGGAGCCATTTCTAAGGAGGGGGGGACAGAGGCCACGGGCCCGACCAAAGGTTACCTACAGCGACTCCAACTCATTATCCACGGAGCTCGACGCGAGGGAACGATCCGAAACCTCCGACAAAGATCCGCGACCAAGGAATAAGCGAAGAAGAAGCTGAACGAGGAAGACCGTCACGACCCTTTCGCTCGAGAATCACAAGGGCGCCCTTGCCCAAGAAATTCAAAGTCCGTCATTCACTTTTACGACGGAAAATCGACTTAATCGATCATATCCGCTACTACAAACAGCCATGACGTTACATGCATAACGAGGCCCTCATGTGCCGAATATTCCCCAAGAGCCTAGGACCGCTAGCCGTCAGTGGTATTACAAGTTGGAGCCGGGTCGATCAGAACTTCCACCAACCAAAAGTCTTTTCGTAGTGTTCATCACCAACGAGGTACAACCAACAGCCGACTCTCCGGGCAATGCAGATCCAATGAGAGACGCCAGAGCGATTCGCTCGATATTGGGAGTGCTTCAACCCGTCGACGACGCTTAACGACTCCATGGCCATAACCGCTTTCAAATGGGCTTACACCAAAGGTTTCGCGCAGCCTTGACCAGAGGCCCCCAAAACACTGGGCCTTGATGAAGAAAGTCGAAGAATATTGTAAAGTCGAAGATGATGCCCTGAGAACAAAGGCCGACAAAGCTCCAGAAAAACGGAACCCCCCGAAATTGCTCGACCAATAAACTCCGTGCCACCAAGCCCTGAACCACGGCAACGAACCAAGCGAGACCAAAGGCGTGACTTCACGAACAAACGATCAATGCCCCTACCGAGCAAACGAACAGCTATAAGTCGACAGCAGACGCCAAGGCGAAACGACAAGAAATATACGGAGCTAACAGTAACCGATCATGCAATAATGACCAAGGTCCAAAGACTCTCCCATTTTTCAAGTGGTCATTAAAGATGATAGGGCCTCCGACACGGAGGCGGGACAAACGATGCGAATACCACAAAGATCACGCCACGAGACCGAGAATTGCTATGCACTTAAGGATCATCCGGAAGAATTGGCGCAGGATGGTCGGCTACAAAGAATATGTTAGTAAGGAACGCCGACAAAGCATTGGCCCCGAGACAGATTCACCTCCGCTTGGCGTGATCCATATGATCTACGGCTCACGACCACCCCGATCGTCCACACGATCCAATCGCACCTGCCTCCCCAAAAACATGACAAGCAAACCGAAATTTCAAAGAAGCCTCGACGATTGGGTTCGACGACCTCCCTAATGAAGGCTACCACGCCGACCCTTTGGTCGCCACGTTACGATACGCCAATTCAGCGTTGAACGATCCTCATAGACCTGTGGAGCGCCGCTGAATCCTCAGACTACAAAGCTTTTGTAGAACTCGCCTTAACGAAGCCTGGATCTGTCACCATCGCCCCAAATTCGGCTTCAACGCGAATCCAGAGTATCCGCTGGGAAGGTCGTACGCCGTTCGGGCGGCTCAAAACGGTCGACACGTAATTCTTGGTTGTAAAGCTTCCATCGCAAAGATAATGCCATCATTGGTCGCCTCGTTGCACGTCATGAAGGCCGCCCCAAGCACCTACCATCGCCTTATGCGCTTCCCAACGCATCACGGCATCGAAGAGATCCGTGGCTCGCAAAGAATCCACACCTAATGTAGATTTTATGCAAATCCATCTGCACTCCAACTTGTGGGACCCGATGCTTGTACCGAATTTCATCTTAATGAAAACGGATTTTGGTTTGCTGACCTTCAACCCAATTGGGGCCAAAACAAGTCTCCGGATTCGAGCGCCTTCGATGCACGCCATCCGGGTCAATAAGCCTCCGGATTCGAGCGCCTTCGTGGATATCACGATTGCCACAAACAAGTCTCCGGATTCGAGCGCCTCTCGATGCACGCCATCCGGGGTCAATAAGCCTCCGGATTCGAGCGCCTTCGTGGATATCACGACACAAAACAAGTCTCCGGATTCGAGCGCCTTTCGATGCACGTCATCCGGGTCAATAAGCCTCCGGATTCGAGCGCCTTCGTGGATATCACGACACAAAACAAGTCTCCGGATTCGAGCGCCTGCCGATGCACGCCATCCGGGGCAATAAGCCTCCGGATTCGAGCGCCTTCGTGGATATCACGACACAAAACAAGTCTCCGGATTCGAGCGCCTCGATGCACGCCATCCGGGTCAATAAGCCCGGATTCGAGCGCCTTCGGATATCACGACACAAAACAAGTCTCCGGATTCGAGCGCCTTCGATGCACGCCATCCGGGTCAATAAGCCTCCGGATTCGAGCGCCTTCGTGGATATCACGATGGCACAAAACAAGTCTCCGGATTCGAGCGCCTCTCGATGCACGCCATCCGGGGAATAAGCCTCCGGATTCGAGCGCCTTCGGATATCACGACACAAAACAAGTCTCCGGATTCGAGCGCCTCGATGCACGCCATCCGGGTCAATAAGCCTCCGGATTCGAGCGCCTTCGTGGATATCACGACACAAAACAAGTCTCCGGATTCGAGCGCCTCTCGATGCACGCCATCCGGGCCGAATAAGCCTCCGGATTCGAGCGCCTTCGTGGATATCACGACACAAAACAAGTCTCCGGATTCGAGCGCCTCTCGATGCATCGCCATCCGGGGTCAATAAGCCTCCGGATTCGAGCGCCTTCGTGGATATCACGACACAAAACAAGTCTCCGGATTCGAGCGCCTTCGATGCACGCCATCCGGGGCAATAAGCCTCCGGATTCGAGCGCCTTCGTGGATATCACGACACAAAACAAGTCTCCGGATTCGAGCGCCTCGATGCACGCCATCCGGGCCGAATAAGCCTCCGATTCGAGCGCCTTCGTGGATATCACGACACAAAACAAGTCTCCGGATTCGAGCGCCTCTCGATGCACGCCATCCGGGGCGAATAAGCCTCCGGATTCGAGCGCCCTCGGATATCCCGATCGCCAAAAACAAGTCTCCAAATTTAACCTTGATGTGGAGGGTCAATGAGGGTCGAATGAGGGCGAATGCTCCCGGCCGAATGAGGGCCGTTTTAATCAATAGCCGCCTAAATGAGGGCCGAATGCTCCTCCCGACCGCCAAAACCGGTCCTTGATACGGAGCCCGCTTTAATCAATAGCGGAATTACTAACGCATCCTGACAACATGCCTTAGCCGCCCGGATTGGCACAGTCGCCTAAGGCAGGGCCGATCCTCGCCATGAAAAATGTTTAAACCACAAAAGTTCCAATGGCAAGCTAACAAAGAAACTATTAAAGCATACGTAAGTAAAACACATGAAATAACACTCTTTATTTAATGACACTTTTATTCGATTAAAAGTTGTTACATCGACGAATCGCTCAACATTACAATATCTATTTCTAACTTCTAAGACAAACGAATCCATCGATCCAAGGGCACATCCGCCAAATCGCAATCCCCGCCTATGACGCCATCGACAATGTCAAGGCCAAGATCCAGATATGGAAGGTTTTGGGGAACGGGTCAGATTCCTTTCGACGACCGCTTCAAAGAACTTGAGATCGACGAGTTTCAGCCTCCTTCCACGGGTCCACCGCCCACACCGGAGAATCCTCCGCCGAAACCAACGGAACGCCAAGTTCGCCGGAAGTTGAGCCTCGCACTATCATCATCACGCCCCGATGACGAGAACTCGACCGCATTATCCCATACAATAGCCATTGGGAACTAAACAGTTTGATCGCATAAGGGCCTTGTCAGATTTATTCTCAATAATGGCCCCGATCTCGAGGCCCAAATCTCAAATAATTTTATCAAGATTAAAACTCCACGAGACAAAGGCCGATCAACGCTTCTCCATGACTTGGTTAAACCAACGGGTGACTAAAACCCAAAGGGCTAGAACCGTCTATCCCAATCGGCTAGACATGCGGCATTTCGCGCCGTCTTGAAAACAAAAACAAGAATGCCGACACCCCTTCGTTCCCTGGCTCATGGCTTACCCAAATCCTAAACACGTAATGGTTTAATTCTAAATCAAACGGCCATTACATAGAGGCCAACCAATCGGCGCATCGAATTAACACGCCGAGTCCGACTGGTGTATTCTCGTCTAGCCAAACATTTATGCAATAAAATTAAACACGCCAGACGCTAATGCGGAGAGAATTTGATATTTCCCATAAAGCATCTTTTATTAAACATCAAGAAATTACATAATTACGAACGCGACTAGCATCCTAACCATACAACAAATACATATTATACTAAGATCATCCTCATCCTCACTCTTTTTCAACCTCAAAAGCGTAAAACGGAAGTCCTTCTCGGTAGCGAGGCGACGCCAAGATCAATTCTCGCCAGCGAAGTGATTCGCAACTTGAGTTGCCCCGATCCAACCATGCCTAAATCCACGATTTTCACATCGAAACCTCTTCGAAGCTTTTCCTTGGTCTTTGAATTCCAACCACCGCCTTCGTGAAAACCTTTTCATAGGACCTCCCTTTGCGGACTCCAGCGAACATACTCGCCAGATCCCGATCGGCAATGGCAGCTTATAAGCCGATCGTAACCCTCTCTTCAACGATTGGGTTTACGCCGCCGTCAGGCTCGAGCCGCCTTTGATCGTCCCTAACTCACGCTCACCCACCGCCGAGCCTCCAAACTCCGGATACGCGCTTCCTTCTCCGCCATTTTCGGCGGGCGGCAAGAATCGCATGCCGACTTCAGAAGTCAGATAGAGCCCTTTCACCGCCCCATGTATACCCTCGCTAAACACTTCGTAGTCCCGACGACCGACCATCGATCCGAACTTCGTGAGGAAATATTTGTCGAGCGAACTCGACCGCCACGCCCGATCTCGCACGATCAATGCTCGCTCATGGGCTTATTCTTCACAAACACCGCAAAACTCAACGGCACGGAGTCGCCTCGATCTCCTTTCGACACGCGGCGTGTGGCAACCTCCTTGAGATCGCTGTCTTCGCCTGGGGCGATTCGCCGACGCCGAGGAGATCGACGCCTTCTACTCATAGAGCTCTTGCTCGCACACATGGGCGCTACCGATGTTCACTCCGACTATATCGCCACCCACCACCCAATGTCTTCGCTTCCTTTGTCGTTAAAAACGCTTGTTCGACATTCGACAATCGACTTCCTTCCGGAGTTCAATACAAAGACCTACCGCTTTTTAAAGTCCTTCAACACAAGACCTACCAGACTTTTAAACACCCGCAAAGGCAACGCGATCGAGGCAGTTCATTAATTACAAACCCAATCGCCCGACGCCGAATGGGAAGACTAAGCAGTGGTTGGTTCAACTCGCCACAAAGTTGCTCGAGCTAGGACAGATTCATCAATCTATTCGCCCAAATGCGCAATGCCCAAGATCTAGAGGCGCGAAATTGCAAATGCCGATTCCGATAGAATACGATTGAATCCTACCAAATTGTTCGGCCAGTATCCGGGTACCGGGCGAATTGAACTGAGCGCCCTATCATGAGCCCATCGGGCAAGGGCGATTCATCAATCTATTCTACTCAAATGCCCACCGCCCAAGATCGGTAGGCGTGAAATTGCAAATGCCGATTCGAGAATACGATTGAATCCTACCAAATTGTTCGGCCAGTATCCTACCGGGCGAATTGAACCGGCGCCTATCATGAGCCCATCGGGGCAAGGGCAGATTCATCAATCTATTCGCTCAAATGCCCATGGCCCAAGATCGGTAGGGCGTGAAATTGCAAATGCCGATTCCGATAGAATACGATTGAATCCTACCAAATTGTTCGGCGTATCGTATCCCGGCCGAATTGAATCGCGCCTCTATCATGAGCCCATCGGGCAAGGGCAGATTCATCAATCTATTCGCCCAAATGCCCGGCCCAAGATCGAGGGCGTGAAATTGCAAATGCCGATTCCGATAGAATACGATGAATCCTACCAAATTGTTCGCCAGGTATCTCGCCGGCGAATTGAATTGAACTGCGCCTATCATGAGCCCATCAGCAAGGGCAGATTCATCAATCTATTCGGCTCAAATGCCCAGTCGGCCCAAGATCGGTAGGCAGTGAAATTGCAAATGCTGATTTTGATAGGATATTTATTGAAACTGCAAGAGCACGGTTCTTGCGGATATATATTAAACAGACGATATTGCACGTACGGCATGTTCGGAAGAGTTCTAGATAAAATCACCAAATACACCGACAAAACATAGAACTCTTTCATTAAAATTAAGCATAGAACCGTCTCATACAAAGTGTGTGGTGGCAAAGAAAATTAATATGTATTGAAATTACAAGGAAATTTTCATTAATAAATTGCGGCAGATACTAACCAATTTATACATGAAAACTACCAACGACTATCCAAAAGAAGAAAAACAACAAAGACAAAAGAAAAACGACGCCCGCAGAACGGCTCCCAGATCACTGTCCAGATCGGATTCAAGCGCTCAACGTCCACCGCCGTAAGGAATTGCAAATCCAATGTAACCTCGGCAAAGAAGAGCTTTGAGCCACCCATGCTTGAACCCGCGATTCTCAAATTTGGCCACTTCTTCAACATACTCCGCAAGCGGCGCCTCCCCGCCTCAAAGGCCTCCGATTCGGCTTTCGCATGTCGCCTTAAGTTCGCTCTAATTGAGCCTCCGTCAGAAGTGCTTGGGAAAGCTTGAGCGATTCTCGCCAGAATTGCCTCGCTTCAAAGATCAACACGGTTGCTACGACTCGAGCCCTCTCTTTCTCCGCTTCGCTCAAGGCTTCCATTTCAAATTTCATAATTTCAATTCGCCTACTTCTCGACCGCAATTTGCAAATGATCGATTCTCCCGAGAGCATCACGCAGCGACGCCCAAGTCGGCGACCCTTCCGATCGCTCGCAAAACAATCTGGTGTAAATAGACGCCTTAAACAAACAAACAAGGAAACGGTTGACCTACCGTGCCGATTGAGCAGTCAAGGCAACGGCCATGACATCAGGCACGGCACCGAAGGCTTTGTTGTCACCGTAGGAAATTGAAGCCGCCAGTCGAGCGACTACGGATCGTCACGACCGAGGCATCGGATAAAATCGGGCGTGCCCTCGATCTTCTACCGAATAACGAACGAGCCGCCACGACCGGTTCCTCAAGTCGAGGCCGCATTACCAGGCTTCAAGTCGCTTCTTCTAAGATCGCTTTTGGCCTTGTTCAAATTACCGCCCTCGACGCTGTTCTCCACCCTCCTTTTCCTTGACAGACACGGCAGCCTCAACCGTGCCCTCAGAAACGGCTATGAACGGCTTAATCAAGCTAGGAATAGATTCGGCACATTCAGCCTCCGGCGTCAAGCGCCGCATTTCTTTTGCGCTACCATCTGCTAAGCTCTCCTTCGCCATATCCTCTAAAAATCGCCGTAGATCCCCAAGTTCGCAAAAATATCCCCAGAGAAATCGTCGTTCCCGAGGTGGATGGTTGAGGGCCTTGATGTCGAAGACGGCCCGCCGCCTCGAGCCCTTTACTAGATCCTCCGGCCGGATCGGCAATCACTTTACGGCCGACGGCTGCCCTCTCCGAATCAAGCTTCGAGGCCGACGGTCAAGATTAAGCCGGAAAGATAAGGGCCGAGAGCTGTTGATCGCCCAATGGAATCGGAATGTTATCTGCAGCCGAGAAAGTGGTGTAGGGTTCGCATCAAGGAGAATATGGGCGCCCTCCCTGCTTTTTGTACGCTTGGGCGTCAAGCACGCCAAGGTAATCTCAATTCTAAGAACTGCGCTATCAACCGAAGTTCAAAATTTTCTTCAACCTATTACCCGCAGAAGATAAAAAGCGATCTAAGAGAAAGAAGTTTAATAAGGAAAAGGCCAACGAACATAAGACATTGCGGTCGACTGTTCACCCTTACGCTTAGGAATAGGGTTCAGACGATCTTCCCATCGGGCGAACTCCCAATTTTCGACGTTGACCATCACGTTGCCAACTCGCTACCAGAGCCGCAAGCATAGTCACTAAATGATGGTCAAGATCTTTGGCCCTAAGAAAATATCGCCCACCACTGCAGGATTTGGCTAAGGCGTAATAATGCCGAATGGCCTAATCCCAAGGTTAATACTAAGGCGTTTGTTCAACTCCACAACCCCATGATGATTCGAAGAAATTTACATTGGTGAGAAGGATCAAACCCCAATAGTGGAGAACGGCCCTAAGAAGTGGGTGGGAAGCGAACTCCGCCTCCGCGATGGACGTAAGAGGAATACAACCGTGTTTTGATCTTCCTCTCCATGTCGAGAGCGTTGTCCGTGACAAGGACAAATGAACGCCGTCAGAACGGAAAAATGCTTCCTAAACCGGAGATACGATCCTGAGAGGAGGTCTTTCAAGTGTTTCGCCATTCTAGCGAAACCAAGTATTCGCAGAGGTCAAAAATAACAAATAGAAAATAGGGTTACAATGGAGGAGAAGAGGACTTACTTAAAAACGGATGAGACAAAGGAAGGCAGGAAGAGGTTGCAGGAAACGCGAGCCACAGAGGGATATGCACTGGCGGTTCAAAAAGCTCAGGATACCGACGAAGTGTGAATTTGAAAGGACTAAAGTTTCAAATCACAATAAATGCTGAGATATACAAATAGAGCGGGAAAGTGTAATAATGAGCAAAAAAGGCGTGCGCCACCTGACGTATTGGGACATGCGAGGCCGCCCGATGATAAACTTTTTCGAATTCCGAGCCAAACACGCCGATTTAACTGCCGGTTAAATAGGGGGTTCGGGGGGCAATTGTGGTAGCCGAATAATCAGTAGAGGAAGAGGAGTAACAACTCGGCCTCTAGGTGCCAAACGGATCAAAATCTCGAAGGGGAGATCGGCCGGATACGCATTTACTAGGCCGAATAGGATGAAGCCCCTGCAGCCGAGTGCAAGGAAAGGTAATGATTGGAGAAGTAGACCCGGGTCCCGAGGATGAAAAATGACTATAAATACAAGAGCTTCAGACTAATAAAGGTATGTAAGAAACACTTCTGTGAACCTAGTGAGCAAGTTTTCTGGAGAGGAACTGACTTGTCCGTCGGAGTGCTAATTCCGGCACCCCCGACCGGAGTTCGTATTTTTGCAGGTGACTAGCAGAGGATCATTGGCGTCTTCCAGGATTTGAAGGGTATTTCCAGATCTCATTCACTACACTTCCATTTTAGGATGAAGCGGAAGAGGAAGACCTTTAAGGCCCTTTGCATTATAGATGAGGCTTTACGTGTGCAGGCAAGTCCTTCGCTACCTCGCACTATGGATGGAGCATCTTCTTCTTCTGTTTCATCGCTACATACAATATCAACTACGTTAACACGACGAGGTTGAGGATTCACCCGAGGGATAAAGGAATGGGGTACAAGCACTAAGATCCAAGTAAAATTTGATGATAAGTTTTAGCCGGTGGAGGATAATGGAGAAAAGTTGAAGGGACAATTGGGGTTGATCGTGCGCAGCGGACATAGAGTCCCACTTACAGTTGGAATGTGATGCATGTTGATATAAAGGAGAATATTTGGTAGGAGGTGAAGGTATATAGTTTTCCCTTTTGCTAATTAGGGTTAGGGTTTTTGCTTAGATTTTTGAATTTTTCCAAGTTATTAGTTATTAGTTATTTGATTTCTAATTTATTGTTAATTGTGTTTAGTTATTAGTTATTAGCTTGCTTATGCATTTGTGTATGCTCTATAATTGTGATGATGAAATTGGCTTTCAATTTGTGCTTTGTAGGACAACTTGGTATACTGTCTAGATGAATTCAAGGAGGTTTGTATGCGACTTTGTAGAACATTGTGGAAAGATCATAAAAGCAAGACAAAGTTCAAGCATTGGGTTCCATTCAAGAATGATCCGAACATTGCTTCTAGAGTACCTAGTAACATAGTGCCAACCCAGTGAAGGAAACTTATGCAATATTGGGCGAGTAAAGAAGTACAGGTATATGTATTCTTTATAAAATTTTAATTAATGTTTTAATGATAAGTAACTAATAGTTGATATTCTAACCAATGTCATAGGTGATTACTAAGAAGAATTCTTTTAATTAGGGATTTCGTGGGCCTCCACATACGATCAGAAAGACATCTTTCTCAGATATTCATTTCAATGTATTGATCTTGTGGCTGCAGCTAAAGCATCATCTGAGACTGCATTTGGTGTTGTAATTGCAACCGCACCTAGTGCACTTGGTGTGACAATTGTGGCTGCAGTTGTGGCTGCACCTAGTGCTACACTTTTGACTTATTATGTTGTGAAGACTTGAGCTCCTAACTTGAAAAAAATGACACATAAAGGAGAGTGGATAGATAAGATGAGTCTCCGGAAGAGGGCACACAACCTGAATGATCCCGATGTAGTAGCAATTGTGGTATGTCTATGGTTTAAAAGTTTTTACATATATTTTGCTTTTTCCCAAACATTGTCCTTATGTTTTCAAAATGTAGGAGGAATACAATGTACATCTTTGGAAAGTTCCTAAGGAGCAACATACGATTGAGTATTGCGATGGGATTTACCATAAAATCGTTGAGAATGATGGACATGGGTATTGCAAGACCTATGGGAGAGGAGTGCCCTGAAGTGCGGTGTATGCGCAAGGTAGCGGCCCATCACAATCATTAGCAGCCCCTTCATTTATTGATGAGATCACACAGCATGTGACACAAGACATTAAGTCTAGGTTCACCACAACGATCAAGAACCTAACGGCATGTGTTTTGTTCTTAGAGTCACAAGATGTGGCTGGGAGTACGAGCTTGAGAGAGGTGCAATACTTACAAATTGACGAATTTTATGTTTTATCAATTTGTATATATACATATGGAAATTATTAACACATTATACTAACATATTGTATGTGCTAGATGCATCTGGTGGGCAACAAGCTTCAAAAGAAAATGAATAGGTATGCCACTCAACTCTTCAAAAGGAAATTATTAACACATTATACTAACCTATTTCTCTGCTTTTAATGAATTTTTCAGCTTATTATGAATTAGGTTGCCTATTTCTCTGAGAGTCGTTGTTATGGAATTAGTCTTTTAAATCAATTCTTTTTGGGTGTATGTATGGCCTCAACATTGTTCAATAGTTTTTTGTTGTTGAAAAATTTGTGATCTACTTGTAGTAGCTGGTATTTTGTAAGTAGAATAACTTTTTTTGGGCGAACTTAACCTACGAGGTTTGAGAGCAGATGGTGATGACGGTATGTCAACTGAAATTTCAATAAACTTGGATCATGTTTATTTCTAGCATTTTCTCCTTCCTAAAATCCATGGTGGTGATGAGAAAATATTTGATGAGCACAAAGAATCTTTATGTAGATGCCAGGGCAGGACTTACTGTGGATTCTAAATTACTTAATTCTTTATTGTAATTGTTAGAATTTGAGTAGACTACGTAGCTCATTTTCTATTTATACCAGCATAACTGATGAATTAAAATATTTTTTTTGGTTTATTTGAGCAGAGTGGGATAGAACATCACTTGGAAAGTCAATTACATATTTCAGATCATATTTCTTGTAGCATCTACTCAGGTTATGCAAGGTATGTCTCATTTTTATTTGACTAGTTTATTTGTTTTCATTTTTATGCAACTTAAATTTATCCACGCCAACAATATTGTTTAATTAGTGTTTTCCTTGCAAATACATGCCATTTCAACTCAATTGGCTTTAATGTCAACTCCTTGAAATTAGATATATGGATCCATCTTCATAGTTGATGATCTTTTAAAGCCATATTTCAATCAAATCCAAGGCAATCACATCCTTCCTGAAAATGTTCATTCTTGCCTTTTATCCTCTTTTACCTTCAACTTGGACCAAAATCACTCCTCGCACTGGTTTAGTAATCGGTCTAAGTGTAATCAAACCATCTCAAACAATTCCCTATTTCCCAATCCATGCCACTTCTAGCTTTCCACCAAATGCATTCTTTTCTTATTCTATAGAGAAAGAAGTTTCATTTATTTTTCTAACAAGAATTTCAGAGATGGATTTAGATTAGTTATACACCCTGTATATTTTTTCCTCTAACAAGAATTGACCAAATAAACCAAAAAAGAATTGCATGTTAAACTTATAAAATCTTATTTTTTATACCAGCATAACAAGAATTGAACTAACACCAAAAAAGCTTTCCACCAAATCTTATTTTTTCCTCCTGCAACATTTAGAAGTTTCATTTCTTATCCTCTATAGTTTTTTGTTAACTTTAGACATGGTGTTTTAAAGGAGAAAGCAATAACATTGAACAAACTTACTAAATGTTGCAGGAGGAGAAAGTTCTCACAGTGCAAAACTTCGGGAGTCAAAAAATTCACTGAATTGGTCATTGGGCCAACAGAGAGAAGATGACAGGGAGAAGATGGGTCATGGGCGTTATATCTCAGCTAGAGGATGGCCATTTCTACTTGGAAGACCTCACTGGAATAGTTGAAATCAATTTGTCTAATGCAATATCCTCTACATGTTTATATTTTTCCCTTTCGAGAGACTTATTGTCTGTTTTGAATGCTTGGATTTGGGCTTCCCTATAATTTCCAAAAACGAAAGTTCTCATTGTAGGCCTTTTTAAATAATGGAAAATAATGCATGAATGTTGAGATTTTTGCAAATATTTCTTTGCATTTATTGTATATAATATTTGCATATATATATATGATTGTAGTTATTTATTTATTTATTTATTTTTGCAATGGTAAGAAGATGGTCGCTAATACATTGTAGGCCTTTTTAAACTCTTTTGCGACGGCAAAATATCAGTCATTATAAGTAGGTTAGGCGGTTGCAAATAGTTTGCGACTGTTATTTTGTAGTCGCAAAAAGTATTTGCCACCCCCACATTCGCGATCCTTATTTGCCATCGCATGGGCCATCGTAAAAAGTCTTTTGCGACTTTTTTTTTAATTGTTTCTGACAATTTGTAGCGGTCGCAAAAAAGTACTTTTTTTAGTAGTGGTAGCCAAACGGTTGTCTACAATTTAAATTCAAAGTCAGGAGGGAAACACAACCATGAAGAGTGGAAAAATAGCGGGAAGCAGACTGATCAAAACCGTAGGCCACACTTGGTGATTATGGAGATCATTTCGACAATTATCATCTACTTCGACGGATTATTAGCCACTTCGATGGTTATATTCAAAGCCTATAAATAGAGGAGAATGCTGATAATATAGGGACCCAGAACCAGATCCAGGAAGCCAGTTTGTTTACTTTATATTTTCCAGTCCTTTAAATTCTAGTCTTTACATTCTTGTACTGCACTTCAAATTCCTAAGAGTAATTCTAAGTTAGTTTGTTGTTATAATCCCTTTCGAAGCTGTGAAAGTGTGAAGGTACAATTGTAAACTTTTGTTTACTTAATAAAAGATTGATTTTTGACATTGTTGTTCCCTCTTTCTTTCATCTTACTAAGTCTTCTACATTTTCTCCTAAAAACTAAGCCACCAGTAAAGTCCTCTTCATTGAGGCCGAAAGGACTTCGAAGCAATTGTTTAAGTAGTTGGTTGGCATTTATTAATCTTTGAAGGACCTATTGATCCTTGCTGGCACGCTTAAATTGCAATTCTAACATTCGAAAGCCAAAAAAGTCAACATATATTTTTTGGCACGCCCAGTGAGACTTAATAATGGCTAGATGTAGGAGACAAAAAGAAAATGAACACCTTGAAGAAGGTGTAGAAGGAGATGTAGAACTACATAACCCAGAGGATAATGAAATATCACATCCTGTGGATGTGTCTGTCCCAACAGATCCTCCATAAATCGTTGAAGAGACCAGCACTTCAGGGCATACAACGTATGTTCAGAATATTAGACAGGGCTATGAATTGGACAATCAACTGTCCTCTCTACTGAACCAATGAATCCATAGGGAGGGTTAGTAGATACTAGGAGACAACAATTAATGTATATAATGGAAAGAGGGTAACATCTTGTTTGGATCAAATGAATTCTCATCAACCACCTGTCACAAGGCTAGTTAAGGACATGAGTCCTCATCAGCATAAATTAGCTTGAGATAAACAGCTTACGCAAAATAATGGATAGACTAGTGGTCAAGCTAATTATCAGAACTATGAGAGACCATCACCTGTGCTTCAATCATGGTATGAAGCTCCTCCTAGACCACTGGCAAGCCAAAATGCACTAATGCCTACCAGTGAAACCATACATATTGGTAGGTCTAGGCTGACATAATGGAATGGCATGCGATTGTTTTCAAATCCTATGTTTGAACCCATCTTGGCACACGGGTGTTTACGAATCCTATGTTCGAATTCACACTTGGGGGATTTGAAGGAATTTCTACAGTTAGAAGAGAAACAATACATGTTCCTTCTCCTATAGTCCCCTTCACAGTACCTTTTGCGGGGCAGATGCTTGCTCCAAAAGGGCAACCATACCCTCAACATCAACCAGCACAGCAGGGACAACAAGTTCCAAATGTGCCTTTCCATGGACCAAGAGGGCCTCAAGCACATAGAGTTCCTCCGAACCCTGTGTTCGTTCCTCCAGTAATGGCCCAACCAGCACAAAACATGGTTCCTAGGGACGAAATTACTAACATTGTTAGAGAAATTTGTGGACCCATGGCCCGGGGGGTCCAGACTCCTGTATACAGAAAACCTTACCTAGAATTGGTGGATAGGTTACATGAATACCCAAGGAGATTTAGGATACCAGACTTTGCACTTTTTTATGGAAATGAAAACCAGTCAACTGTTGAGCACATTGCGAGGTTTACAAGCCAATATGGTGAATTCACCAACAACGAATACATGAAACTAAGACTTTTTCCAAACTCTCTAATTGGGGTAGCCTTCATATGGTATACAAACCTTACACCTGGCTTAATCCAGACTTGGCAACAAATGGAAGAGGTATTTCATGCCCAGTTTTTCCAAACAAAACTTGAAGTATTTATGGCAGACTTGGCAAGGTTAAGTTAGAGGCCTGATGAAAAGGCTGCTCAATTCATTGCCAGATTTAAAAGGGCACGAAATAAATATAAGGTCGTACTACCTAAACCTGAATTTGTATGATTGGTCCAAAATGGGCTGGAGTTTAGGCTTCGAAAGAAGTTTGGTTCAACGGAGTTTCAAGACCTATTAGAACTAACTTATAAAGTTGCTAAATATGAGACTCTCCTTGAAAAAGAACATGATCGAAATAATGCATCTTATAGGACCTATTATAGGGACCCTAATTTTGAAATTGATGCAACAGAGATTATAGGACAATAACTTATGATCTGTGAAGCATTAATTCAGAAAGACATCACTATCGATTAACAGTTTAAAAAGAAAGATCTTCATAAAAAGTATTCTTTCGAAATATCAAAAGAAGATGACATATTTGATAATTTGTTAGCAGCACATTTTTTAAAATTTCCTAAGGGAGTTAAGATCCCAACTTCAGAAGGAATAAAAGGCAAAATGTACTATAAATGGCATAGTTCTTGGTTTTATTCAACTAAAAACTGCATTATTTTTTAAGATAGGATTTAAGAGTAGATTCGGAAAGGAAGTTTGAAATTCCCAGCCAAGGCAGAGAAGGCAATGGGAATTGACATTGACCCTTTTCCAGAAATCAAAGAAGCTGCAGCCAACGTTGGCACGCCAAACTTTCTTGCCCAAAAGATGGAGAAGCACCTTTCCTTGAAAGAGATGGATAAGGTCAACATGCAGATGCATGTGGCTGGTCCAAATGCCATTCAGAAGAATGCATAGTTTTCACCAGCAAGTGGGTAGAATGTTATAGGCCAAAAGGATGATCCCAGCAAAGAGCTCATAGATAATGACTCACTTGAAGCAGCTGATACAACGGATGTGTCCTAGATGCAGGTTAAGTTATAAATGGCTAAAGGGACTTCCAGTTGATGGGAAGTAGTATTACAAAAATGTGCAAAGGGATCGTAGGCCAATCAATGCCTATAACAAGAGGGCATATCCAAGGGTCCCTAACCAGCAACCATCTTTGGAGAGGCCACTGGATGCTAGGAATCTGTCGAAAGGCAAGAGGCTATTGTATGAAACTAGGCCACCAAACTACTACAGAATGGCCAATAAGCCTGTGAGTAAGCCTGAGATTGGTTTAAAATAGGGAATTAAGACCAATGATTGTTCTTTAAAGACAAAAGCAGCAGGCGCTACAATAGGCGCAGTAGGTTCATGGGTACCAAGAGTACCAGATTGGTTTGTCATGCAGAACAAACCTAAGATAATACTAAACCAGGGAAAGGCCTTTAGAAGTAAGAAAAGAATGATTAAGCCTCCTTTGGTGGCCCTAAACAATTGGGTTTTACTAAAAAATCTCAAGACAAAGGAACTAGATATGGTTCCTTTAGATCTTAGAGGAGAAAAATCCAGTGACTCAATACTAGAAGGATCTTAGGGAAGCTGGCAAGGGCACCTCCTTAGTGCAATCAAGGGGTCAAATGGGGGAAGGTTCAAAGCCTGTTTCCAAGCTCAATAGAAGTGCTAGCAGAGAGAAACTGGCTAAGGTTCATATTGAACTAAAAACAAAAGAACAATCAAGTTTGGCAGGCCTCGAAAAGGCCTTAATGGAGAGTGATGATGACAGTGAAACAGCCGGGGAAATTGAACCAGGCCAAGAACAAGTATTGGCTGAAGAATATATGTTCGAAGCTTTGATGGCTAAATAGTCAGTGTCTGTGTTCAAGGCAGATCAACAACAGATTGCTATTAAAGAGCTTGCTAGCTCAGAGGTTCCAGAATGTAGTATGGAAGACGCACCGCAAGCATTTGGTCGGGCCAACACAAAAAAGAGAGAAAATACAACCAGTGGTGCAGTTTGACACATTCTTTCCAATACTAATCAATATGGTATATGTATTACCTCAGGAATTTCAAGCAGAAGAAGAAAATCATGAGGGGCAGGAGGATGACCCCATAGAAGTTTCTAGTGAAGACTTAGAAGCCAGCATAGTTCAGGGTGAGTCTAAAGTAACCAGGTTTATGAGGACTGAGGAAGAAAGTGAAGAGGTAAGTATAATTACTCTATCATACCCCTTTGAATTTCCTACATTATCCATGGCTCAGCATGTTAAACTCTTGTACATTAAGGCATACTTCAATAGAATAGAAATGAATAGGGTACTAATGGATAATGGGGCAACAGTAAATCTGCTTCCTCATTCATCTTTGAAAATGTTGGGCAAAAGGAATCCCAGGTCGATCCCAACAAGTACGACCATTGTTAGTTTTGCTGGGGACAAACAGATGGCCCAAGGCATATTACCCATTAATCTGAGTATGGGAACAAGGGATTGTATGATTGTCTTTTTTGTTATAGACAGCAATGCCACATATAATGCCTTGCTTGGCAGAGATTGAATCTACACCAACAAATATGTTCCCTCCTCTTTACATCAGAAAGTGATGATAGCCTTGAACAGTGAGGAGACAGAGGAGATAAATGCAGACCCACAACCCTTCATTGCTTGTGCAAATTTTACAGAAGCAAAGCTATATACCGAAGGGGTAGTTCCACTGAGCATACTGAGGAAGCCTGATGGGACAACCGAAATGACAGCTAATGAGGAGTTGGCATACCTGAAACACTTGGTACAAGAGAGTACAGATGATGAATACACTATCATAGATACCAACAATGCCTAGTTATAGGCAGGGGGATCAAGAAGCTAAACCTTTGGCTTTGGTGAAGTTCTTCACATTAGACATCAATGCAATAGTTCAAAAGGTTTGGAGGGAAGAAAGGGAAGCCATAATAAATGCTTGCGGCAAATACAAGCAACAAGAGGCCAAGCCATTAGCTCTTAGAAAATATTGTGCATTGGACATTGAGATTAAAGTCCAGGAGATACAAGAAGAAGAGGCTCTATGGGCAGACTTTGTCTATGAAGAAGAAAGCAAAAAGGCTGAGCTAGGAAAGGTTGTGACACATCAGGATGAAAGTGTTGTTTCGAAGCCAACAGAAGCTGAAGGAGAGACAGTGGTAACCGCTTAGATGCAAGATCCTTTAGAGGAGATCAATCTAGGGGATGCATCAGTGCAACTACCTACCTATATTAGTGCATGGTTAGATTCTATAGCCAGGAACCAGTTATTGGACCTACTGAAAGAATATAAGGACTGTTTTACTTGGTCTTACAATGATCTGTCTGGATTGGATAGGTCATTAGTGGAACATAGACTTCCAGTTAAGCCAAATTTTAAGCCATACAAGCAGACGCCTAGGCAAATAAGTCCTGAGGTGATTCAAAAAGTGAAGGGGGAGATTGCTAGGCTCCTCAAGGTAGGCTTTATCAGAACAGCCAGGTATGTTGAATGGATGTCTAGCATAGTGCCTGTGATTAAGAAGAATGGCAAATTGAGGGTCTATATCAATTTTAGAAATCTAAACTTGGCAACTCTAAAAAATGAGTATCCCATGCTTATAGTGGATCTGCTGGTAGACAGTTCAGCAGGACACAAAATCTTATCAATGATGGATGGTCACTCTAGCTATAACTAGATATACATAGCAGATGAACATGTTCACAAGACTGCCTTCAGGTGTCCTGGGAACATTGGGACCTTCAAATGGCTTAAAATGCCATTTGGTGTGAAGAATGTTGGAGCAACGTATCAAAGAGCAATGAATACAATTTTCCATGATCTCAATGAAGGGTACTTAGAGTGTTACATTGATGATATTGTGGTAAAATCTCAATCTATGAAAGAGCATTTGGTCCACTTGACAGCAGCCTTCGAAAGAATAAGAAAATTCAAGCTAAAACTTAATCCACTCAAATGTGCTTTTGGGGTATCAATTGGAAACTTCTTAGGGTACATAGTACACAAGAAGGGAATACAGATTGACCAGAATAAAGCCAAAGACATCATTGAAGCCAAACCTCCATCAAGTAAGAAAGACTTGCAAAAGGTCTTTGGTCAGGTTAATTTTCTTTAAAGGTTTATTTCTAACATTGCTAGGAAAACTAAAGTTTTTTTTTTTCTCTTTTGAAGTTAAAAAATGAAGAAGATTTTACGTGGACAATAGAGCATCAAGCTGCTTTCGATGGAATAAAAGCCTACTTGGCCAAACCTCCAGTGCTGATGCCACCAAGGAAGAACAGACCTTTGAAGTTCTACATTGCTACAGCTAAAGAATCATTAGGAGTCTTTCTGGCTCAGGACAATGAGGAAGGCAATGAGCAAGTAGTATATTACCTTAGTAGGTTTTTAAACTCTTATGAACGTAAATATTCAGCTGTTGAAAAGTTGTGCTTAGCCTTATACTTTGCAGCAATAAAATTAAGATATTACCTTTTGCCTACTATTGTCTTGGTAATTACAACCACAGATTTGGTTAAACATATGTTGTCTAGACCTATATTAAGAGGAAGGATAAACAAATGAATTTTGGCTTTGTCAGAGTTCCATTTGAAATATGTCCATCAAAAGGCAATGAAAGGACAAATATTGGCCAATTTCTTGGCTGATCATCTATGCCAATTAGAGTGTGAAGGAACAATGGAACTTGACATAGTGGATTCAGAGCCATGGCAAATGTGGTTCGATGGATCAAAGGCTAATGGCCTGGTAGGGATTGGTGTTGTGATCAAATCACCTCAAGGAGTAGAAACCACACATGGTTTTAGAGTTGATGAGATTACTTGTATCAATAATCAAGTTGAATGCGAAGCTTTGATTATGGGACTTGAGATACTCATTGGTTTACAGGCTTATGTAGTTGATATATTTGGAGATTCTCAATTGATAATTAATCAAGTAAAAAGGATCTTTAAATGTCAAAGTGCAAGCATGTTACCATACTATGTTGCTGTTGTACATTTACTTTCCCATTTCCAAGTGGCAGATATAACTTATATCCTAAGATTCATGAATCACAAGGCTAATAATGTGGCCCAGAAAACATCGAATTTCAAAAGAAAAGATAGTAATATTCAGATAGATATGGACTAAGCAACATATCAGAAGTTGATACCACCCTTAGCCAAACGAGGCTTATTAGTAGAAGCTAATTAGAATGACTTCGAAGAGCAGGATTGGAGACATCCAATCATTTAGTATTTCACTGGCCCATCTTCGAAGGCCAGCAGAAAGCTTAAATTACAGTCTATGCAATACATAATGTACGAGAATGCTCTTTATAAAAAAGGGGTAGATGGTCTCTTATTAGAGTGTTTGCGACCAAAAGAAATATTGATTGCCATGGCTGAGGTGCATGAGGGAATTTGCGGTGCTCACCAGCTTGGAGTTAAGATGAGATAGCTGCTTCGAAGGCACTCTTATTATTGGCCAACCATCCTTAAAGATTGCATAGAGTATGCAAGAGGTTGCCAAGCATGCTAAAAGCATGGTAGGATAAGGCATGTCCCAATAACTGATCTATATGCAGTTGTGAAGCCTTGGCCATTTAGAGAATGGGCAATAGATATGATAGGAAAAATTTGCCCACCTTCCTCGAAACAACATTGTTTCATTCTAGTAGCTACAAACTACTTTACAAAGTGGGTTGAGGCTAAGCCCTATAAAACTATAGATCAAGCAGAAATAATTGATTTCATCAAGGAGTTGATTCACAAGTTTGGTATTCCACAGACCAAAACTATGGATAATGGGACTATGTTTGATGGAAAGCTAGTAAAAGCTTTCACAGTAGAGTTTGGAATTAGTCTTATTAATTCCACCCCTATTATGCACAAGCAAATGACCAAGTACAATCATCAAACAAATCCTTGAAAAAAGGAATACAGAGGGTTGTTGAGGACAATCCTAGAGATTGGCATAACTTACTGTTAGATGTGTTATGGGCTTATAAGACTTCCCAAAGATCAAGCACGGGAATTACCCCTTATGCCCTGGTATATGGGCATGATACAGTATTACTTGTTGAGATCAATATAAAGTCTTTAAAAGTCAAATACCAGGATCACCTAAGCCCTGATCAATATCATCAAAATATGTGTTTGGAATTGGAAAATGTAGATGAGACCAGAATTTTGGCACCAAACAACATCCTTCTGCAAAAGAGAAAAGCAGTCAAAAGCTATAACAAAAGAGTCCAACATCTTAGCTTTGATAAAGGGGACTTGGTTTAGAAAACAATACTTCTAATAGGAATTAAAAGCCACAAGTTTGGCAAATAGTCACCTAACTGGGAGGGGCCATACCAAGTCCATAGAGTCCTGCTTGGGGGGGGGCTACCATTTGAAGAACCTAAATGGATGTGTGCATCCAAGAAAAAGTAATGGTAGGTATTTGAAGTGTTATTACCCAACTATGTGGGAAACACAAGGAGTATAGGATTATCATACAACGTATCAATAAGAATTAAGAACACATTTGGGTAAATAAGAATAGTTCATTTCATAATGAATCAAGTATATTCTACCACAATTTGGCCCAAAATTCATTACAATGTCTCAACTGCTCCCTTACAATGAATTCTTTACTTTTAAAGGCTGGGAATAGTTGGATAGCCCCTGGTGAGAGGAATGTAGTGTCTTTGCATTCTTCTCTAAGGCCAGATTGACTGTTGCTAGCTTTTTCTCTAATTCTGCCTTCATGTGTAGTAGCTGAGCTTTGAGTTGTATGGCAGAGAAGTGTTGTCCTTTCAGCATTGAAATTGCATAATGGACATGAGAGATAAACTCCTTGTTGTTTAGGAATTCTTTCTCTGCAACCTTGGCCAATTGATGGATATTGACATAGAACTCAATGGTTACTGTTGCCTGAGACAAGTGACCTCTGAAAGGGGCATTGGTCTGCTCAAAGAATTGACAGCATTTGTGGAACCCATTTTTTATTATTGGTTTAGCTAAAGCTTTGAATGGGACCCTCGAGAAAGTCCTAATTAGCTCCAGATAGACCTTCAAGTCCACCTGAGGAAAATAAATTGAGGATTTCACAGCAGGTGAGCCTCCAATTATCTCCAAAAAAGCGTCAGCTAGATCCAAGGGCTCAACCTCACTAACAAATAAAAGCAGTGGTGTAGATATGCCAAATAAGCTTGCCAGTTGGGTTTCGAAGATGTCCATTTCTTGCTCTGACAAAGGTAGTGTGGAGGAGCCACTGGTGGATGCTGAAGTAATTGTTGGAGGAGAAGGAGAGGAGAATGCCTCAGCAGCATCAATGGTCCTAGCTACCAACAGGTCTAAAGAGGGAGGACTGGAGCAAGGAATAGAAAAAAGTGTTAATAGGCTGTCAGTGCCATCCCCAGAGGTACTAACTACTGGTCTAGAAGATTAAGTAACAGGTGTACTCTCAGGAGGTAAAACACTTTCTAGGACCCTAGGAGGTGTGGAAATAAGCAAAGGTGAGGAAATGGTCACTAGAGGCCAGTTAAGAAACTTGGCAGGGTTAGGAAAAGGAGAATAAATGATGATTGGCAAGTCAAGCTTGAAAGGAAGCAAGAAACAGGCCATAGGGAGTGTAGAGGCTGGGATTGGGAAGATCATCTACAATGGCTCTACACTCATTAGGAGGTCAGTATCTACTTTCCCTTTTCCTTTCAAAGCCCTCTTTAGATCTGTAGAGCTCAGGAATGGTCCTTCGGTGCTTGATAAAGGAGAAGCAGAAGGCAACAGAGAAGTAGGAAGGCTAGCTACTACTGCAAAAGAAAAGAATTATAAAAATAAAATAGAAAGAACAAGTCAAAAACAAAAGTACTGACAAAAGTAAGAAGAGTTACCAGCAGTTATGGTAGTGACAGTTAGAGAGCTGCGAAGAATGTGATGTTCAGCAACTTTGTTCTTTCTTGCAGCCACTTGTTGTGTTTCCTTGACAACAACAACCTCTTCTTTTAACATTTTCTGCTACCTCTTCTTCTCAAATCTTTAAAATACAAGGACCTCCTTGGCCTGCTCCCTTTCTACTTCCTTAGCAGCTGCTTCATGAACAACATCTGTAGGAAGTTAGGCAGTAGAGAAAGGTAACACTTTCTTCCTCCTCAAAGGGGCTACTTTTTTTTTCTTTTTTTTCTTCTTCTTCTTCTTATTCTAGTTCTGAGGGGACTTTAGGAGCCTCCTCCGCAGGCTCGAGTTTAATATGGGCCTTTCTTTTCTGTTGCTTGCCTTTAGTGTGGCAAAAGTTTGTGCCCTCTAGGATAAGGTCTCATGCGAAGTCCCTATGACAATAAAAGGAGCTCTAAGCAAAAGAATAGTATGAAGGAAGGAAGAGGAAGACAAGAGAAATAACAGACTAAATACCATTTTTTGCAGCAGCCCGGGTGGTTTTGGGTGAGAGCGTTACAGTGGAGGATAGAAGTAATAGTGATACCAGCCTCTTTGGATTTGGCTTTCCCACTCTGGGATGACGGATCCAAGTTTTGTAATAAATCCAACGTGGGAACAACAAGTTGCACCTCCATATTGATAGCCCACCAAGTCTTGAACCTAGTCATGGCCCAGCTACAGCCAGTGAAAGATATAAATTTGAAGCTGGAGAAATCTCTTTTGAACTTCGATGTTGCTTCATCCAGGCTGGATTTTGGTACTTTTAGGTCTCTGGTATCAAGGTCAATGTTGGCAAAGATGCAAAGTGGAACAAGAATCCCTTGGCTAAGCCCAAATTGTCTTGCGAATTGGGTAGGGCCATAGGCTTTAGAGATGCACTTGTAAGCTCGAGGATTGAATCTGCCAATGAATAGCTCCCTTGGAAGTAGAATGGAGGCCCACATGTCTTTGTGAATAGGCCTGGAGCAGGTGGAATCAGCTAAAAAATCCCTTAACCATGCTGGCCCCACAACATCATCAAAAAGGAGAAAAAATGAAGGCCGAGCAGCTAGGAGTAACCGATGAAAGAAAGAAAAGTGTTATACAAAACTGGATGGGGCATAAAGACACTCTAGCATATTTTTATCCGTTAATAGTAGGATCTTGTACCAAGAATCTTAAGGTACGGGAGTGGAGGTCAGTAAATATGCAAAAAACTAGAGTTTGAGGATCCAAATTGGACCCACTTGATTAGGCTTTAGAGACCCCTCACGGAATTAGGAACAGACCCTGTATACATGGCCCAGAACATAAGGAGCCATGGCTATTTGTTTCCTTGAAGCCAGAGCCTTGGCAAAGGGAACAAATTCAGTCATTATTCTCTGAGAAGAAGTACAAAGAAGGAATTTGCAAAGCCAATAAAAAATAAAAGAAAATAACTCACGGTTAGTCACAGGACCTTCCTTTTTGTTCTCAGAGCTAACAAAGTCACTATAAGAAGAATTGCAGGAGGGAATAGAGAAAAAGGCCTTGAGGTTTGGGTAGTGAGGGCCAAAAGTGACACCAGCAGGTGAAAGCCCTAGAAGGTGGCACATGTCAAGCACGATGGGGGCCATCATGCCACACCGAAATTGAAAGAAGTTGAATGCATGGTTCCAAAAACAAAGGGCAGCAAGGATAAGAAAAAGGTCTTCAAGAATGATGAAGTTGATAGCAATGGGAGTGAAAGGAAAAGACTGGACAAGCAAATAGGTAAGAGCGCGAGAAATTGAGGCTTTAAACCTTTCTGTCCAAAATTACCCACTCAACCTAACGGGTCAAATAAGCCCAAGGTAGTAGATTGTTTATTTTAACTCATGTAGAATGAAGGCCTTTATTTTTAAAAGTCCTGAAACCACATTTCTGGCTTTCTATAAAGAAAATTCCTTTCAAAGTAGCAACTTATTACTTCCTAAGGGAGGGAAATATACTTTGAAAAGTTCAGTTTGACTTCGGAATAAGTAGTTGGCTTCGAAGCAAGTATTCTACTAGAATGATGAGCCTATGTCTTAATCCAAGTAAGGTTAGAACTCATTTACCAATTCGAAGGTCTTAAAAGTATGATCTTAGGCTTTCTGCCAAGGAAGGTTTCCTTCGAAGGAATATTCTGTGGCCTTTTAAGGAAAGAAAGTATGCTTTTGAGAGCTTTGTTTTTGGTTTTGAAATCAAGGGTTATTGTAAGGCCACTATTGGTTGAAATGATGCATTTTGCAGATTAAAAGATCTGCAAATTGGCAAAAATGAAACCCATGCCTTTAAATTTTAGAACTATGAAATTACTTTTTGAACTTTCTACTAAGACAAAGCCCTTCGAAGGAAGATCTTGTCACTTTGTAAGGGGAACTCTATGCTTCGAACCAGGCTTCAAAATAAGATTGGTTACTTCAAAGCTACTATTTATAGATTATATGAACAAGTTGAAGGATAAAGTCATATTAACTATACAATTGGAATATACAAACCCAATTTTATTGATGTAAACATTTATATTGGGAGAGCCTATTTGGTTACATTCTCAATTTCATAAAAGTAAGGAATGGACAAAGTTACAAGGTCATGAAACTTTGTTCAGCAAAATTCAATAAACACATGTTTTTTTTCTAACCTCTTCTCTATCCTATCTAAATTTGGTTTATCTAATTGGTGAGCCCTAATTTGGTAGAAGAGTTACTGGGTCCTAATCTCAAATTTTGTTTGCTTAAAAGCTTTCTCCACTTCATCTATCCCACACATATCATCCATATTAACATCTTCTCCATACTCTGAGTCAGGCCTCTTGAAGTCTTCATATTCTTTAAGAAGATTTTCTATTTCATATTGGGTTTGGATGCGAACAACAAAGGTCTCCTCCAATGACTCCCTGGTGGCCAAAGCATTCTTGTACCAGTTGGACAGAAAAGAGAACTGGTCCAGGAAAGTGTGAAGTTCTATTTGGGCCATAGGGTTGAGGTTGTGACTTCGAGAGATAATGTCATAAGCCCACAAAAATTTCTTGTGAGGAATGTCATCTTAAAGGGCTTCAAAGGATAAATTAGACAAGACAGCAAGCAAGGTCTGGGCTTTATACTGCTGATAAGCAGTTGGAGGAACTGGAGCCTGATATGGGGCAAAGTGCTAGTTTTCAAAGAGGGTAAGTTTCAATTTCTCAATCTAATTAGGATTAGAAGGAAGGGAAGGAGCAGTGGGGTCCCTTCTAAAAAATGGTGGAAACTGAGGCTCATTTACACACTCTAGCCAGTCTGGAGAACAAAGTTTTCCTTTCTTGGCCAAGAGTGAGGGGCTCATTCCCAAAACCTCAATGGGGTAAGGGGTTTTTCGCACTATTTTGGTCGACAAGGTAGAGGTATACCATGCTGAAAGCAAATTGTCTTCGAGACAATGAAGGTGGTTGAAGGAGATATAAGGATATATTACAGAGCTACGTGAAGAGTAAGGAATTATAGTAGGGTCATCGAATTCAACAAATCTGTGATGAATCCACTCCCTTGTTTGTGGTTGGGTTGGTGTTAGCCAAGCATCCCAACCAGTATTTCTAGTAAAAGAGGAGACAACTTCATCCCATGCAAAGGGTTTTGGAGCAGATGAAGAACTTCCAAGATCCATTTAGGCAAGTTTTTGGTCTTAAGACTCATATTTTGCAAAAGCCTTCATAACTTGAATAAAGGGAGGAGGATAAATATGTCTAATAAATGCATGAAAGTTCTTTCGAGATCGATCATCATGGTCCAAAACCTCTTCGTATGCTTGATCAATGAAAGAGAGAATTGGATTAGCCATCAGAGATATATCAGTCTCTTCGCTTACATAGATAGTGGAGGTAATGTTCAAGCATAAGGGAGAATTTAATGAAGTTCAATGTCTCATTGCTTGAAAACGGTTACACTTCCAGGATAAATGAATTTCATACACGTCCCAGGATGTGGGCAAAGTGCATTGATCCACTAATATTACCAAGTATTGGCTATATTAGTGCGGGAGGTAATGTTGACTATATATTCTGTATAGACCTATCGCAATCTGACAAGTGGATTATAAAGGGCAAATTGGGGAAGCATTAAAGGTCTCCAACCATCAACAGACGTGTGCCAACATGTAGCAATGGCATTGGATTCATGAGACATGGGAATAGTTAAGATATCCAAGATGATGTGGCCAAACAGTTGTCTACAGTTTAAATTCAAATTCAGGAGGGAAGCACAACCATGAAGAGTGGAAAAATAGTGGGAAGCAAACTGATCAAAACCGTAGGCCACACTCAGTGATCATGGAGATCATTTCGACAGTTATCACCTACTTTGTTGGATTATCAGCCACTTTGACGGTTATATTCAGAGCCTATAAATAGAGGAGAGTGCTAATAATGCAGGGACTCAGACCTAGATCCAGGAAGCCGGTTTATTTATTTTATATTTTTCAATCCTTTAAATTCCAGTCTTTACATTCTTGTACTACACTTCAAATTCCTAGGAGTAATTCTAAGTTAGTCTATTGCTGTAATCCCCTTCGAAACTGTAAAAGTGTGAAGATAAAATTGTAAACTTCTGTTTAGTTAATAAAAAATTGATTTATGACACTGTTATTCCCTCTTTCTTTTATCTTACTTAGTTTTCTACATTTTCTCCTAAAAAATAAGCCACCAGTAAAGTCCTCTTCATTGAGCCTGGAAGAACTTTAAAACAATTGTCTGACTAATTGATTGACATTTATTAATCTTTTTAAAGATTTATTAATCCTTACTGGCACGCTCGAATTGCAATTCTAACCTTTGAAAGCCAAAAAAGCGAAAAACTTTCATATTTCTAAACCTTAAACTTTCATATTATTTAATCACTCAATACAAAATTATAATACTTTATCTTCTTTATCAATTATAATAACATGAAACACCACGTGACCGGAAATACTAAACACCATTTCAAAAAGCCTATGCCTAGAAATTTGTAACTTTATTGCACATGGTGGAAAGTCTCCACCGCTTGGGTTGACATCATAGTAGTCAAGTCTTATCTAATGTATTTCATTTTATTTAAGATAAATTATCAATAGGTCATAATAATTAAATTTAATTCATATTAAATCTTATTAAAAATAAGTTATAGTAAAATCGTCATTAAAAATAATTTTTTGTGATGATTTTTTGCATGTCACTAAAAATTGACAATTAGTGACTTTTTTGTTATGATTTTTACAAATTGTCACTAAAATATATAATTATTGACGTTTTTCTGTGATGAAGTTTTCAAACTGTTGGTGAAAGTTAAAATTAATGACTTTTTTATGACGATTTTTTTAAACTGTTGCTAAAACTTATAATTAGTGATATTTTGTGATAAATTTTTCAAGCAGTCACTAAAAATTAACAATTAGTAACGTTTTTTAGTAGTATTTAATGAAAAATGTCATTAATTATCATGGCACCTATCAAATGATAAGTTCACATATTATAACTTACACGTAAATCTCCCTTTTACTTATTCATTTTTTAATCACTCTCACAAATTAATTTTTTTTTCCTGTAGCAAGTAGTGCATAAATTTAAAATTATTGAGTTATAAATAAATTCTTAATAGTAGTATATATTTATTTATATTTTCAAGTATGTTTTTTATGCAATTATGATGTTAAAGGTTTAATTTTGGTTGACTCCACAATTGAAACCTGTGATTCTTGACCTGATCTTTTAAATAGAAAATTGATGTTGTAATTTAATTTACATTTAAATATATATTTTATATTATTTATTTTTGTATTCATACACCATTTGTATTAATTACTATCTTTTTAATTTTACTAAGAAGAAATATCAGTACAATTACGTCAAAATTAATAAGCTTATTTTTAGAATAATACTATAAGTATTAATTAATGTACTAGTATACCAACAGATGATGTAGCATAATTTTAAAAGTTTTGGATATATATAATTTGTATAATATGCAGGATCAATAATAATGACATAACACTCGTTGGTACACTAATGTGTACATTAATTGGTACACGTAGCACTACCGTATTATTTTTTAAAATCTTAGTGGAGGTCAATGTAATTTATCTATATATAAATATAAAAAATATAAAAAAAAAAGGAATACATTGTGACTCATCACTGTTTGGCCATTAATTCATTTTAGCCCTTCATATTTTTTTTTTCTTTCAATTTATAAATTTAAACTCTAATATAATAATATATTTTTATATCATATAACAGTTAACATGGTATTTTCTATCTAATTTTAAATAATTAATTAACTTTAGGAATAATTAAAAAAAACTTGAAATATAAATAATTAAATTGGGGGAAAAACTTCTACGAACCAAATAAAAAAGACAAATGTTAACAAATGTCTTTATGCATTGTTTAATGTTGGAAAGTGTGTATAAAGTGTCTTAAAAATATGTAAAAAATATTAAAATGTGTATTATTTTCAATAAAAATGTATTAAATTTAGTGAAAAATATTTTAAGTTCTTCAAAATATTTATCATTTACTTGTACCCTAAGAACTTGTTAGCAAGACTCATAACAAAAAGGGCAAATTACTCGGAAGTCATATTTGAAAGAGAAGAAGCCTATTTAATCTTACAACCTTTCGGATACTCTCAAAAGTCTATTACATATTTTTCTTTTTCCGTTCTTCTTTACTTCTTTCTCTTCCTGATTTCCGAAAACCTGCAACCACACCTTATTTTTTCTCTTTCTCTTTCTGATATATAATTATCGGCGACCAATAACTAGGGCTGAGTAAGGAATCCGTGAAATCCATAATCCGATCCAGTCCAGTCCAATCCAGTAGGTTTGGATTGGTTTTTTGAATCCGTGGTTCAGTTCCGGATTGAAAAATTAAAAATCCGTAGTTCACAGATTGGTTCCGGATTGAACCCCACAGTTCCGGATTGGAACCGATCCGAACCGTATACAAATAGTTTATATTTTTACTATACACCCTCCTGCATAGTATCTTCTCTTATTTCATATAAAACTTAAATCCAAACCTAAACTTGCATAGTATGTTATTTTATTACTTTTGTTTGCTAGTTTTTAGTGTTGATTTGTAATGGTCTAAATACTTATGGTGGAACTAGTTTTCTTATGATTGTTTAAATTCTAGAACAGTTTGTTGCTATTATGAAAAAAAACATGTTGCTGTTGTGAAACTAATATGGTGCTATATTTATATTTTTATGAAATTAAAGTGTTTTAGATATATTTTTTGTTATTTAATTATGCAAATCCGTGGTCCTAAACTAATCCAATCCGTGTTTAAATGGATTGGTTCCACGATTTAAACGGATTGGATTAGTTCCAATTTTTCAGGATCCGTAGATAACGGATTGGTCTTGGTTTTACTATAATCTGGTCCAATCCGGACCATGCTCATCCCTACCAATAACCACCATTGATTGGGGTTCACCAGCAACCACCAACTCTTTATTCCATCCTCACTGACGGCGAATGAGACAAGTTTTCGACAAAGAAGATGAGTAGATCTACTCAAATCTGATGTAGATTTACTGAGATGTATATCAAATCCAACTATATCTAAATCAAAAATAGTTGTTGGAGTACAATTTTCTTTGTATATTTGTTTCTCTCCTTCGATCTCTTAATTTTTATACTTTTTTCTCTAATATACACGTCTATTTTCATGTTTTAACGGAAAACAATTTCAAGTTTTGAACAAGTTATTTTCGAGTTTTAGTTACGGGCGATGAAAACTGTAAAATTTTACAGTTTTAATTTTTTTTTTTTTTGTGCTGAAATAAATCATACTTTAAAACTGTAAAATTTTGTAATTTCATAACATTCTTTAGAATTATAAAATTTTACAATTTTATAACATATTTTTCAGTTTGATTAATAAGGATAATGCTTAACAGAATCATGCTTTAAAACTGTTATATTTTATAGTGTCAAAACTTGCTTTTCAGTTTGATCAATATTGAAAATTATTTGCTTAAATTCTACAAATTTTGAAAAATAATATATGTATTTTTTGTTTTTTTTTTGCTTTCATTTTATCAATATTTAGCATATTTTGATATTTTTTCGTTCTAATTTCTTCATTTATTTATTTATTTATTGGAAATATTTTGGACATTCCAGTAAGTCTCCGACTATGTTCTTGATGTCCCGAGAACGTTCTAGACATTCCGATAATTTCCAGTGACATTGAAAAAACTCTGGCGACTTCCCATTAATGTTGAATATTTTGGCAAGTCTCAATGACTGTTTGACGAAAGTTCAACGATGATAGAATGTAGCAATATTTTTAAATTTATAAAAAAATAATTTTTTTGATAATAATTAAAAATATATAAAACTAATTAATAAAATTAGTCTAGGGTCCCTCTCCTACTTTTCGTAATGGAAGAGATCCACAACATTATTTTTTGATGTCTAAGGTCTCTAAACATATATCAGAGAAATTTGTCTTCGAATAGGTCGATTTTTGACTCTTCAGTTGCTGCCTTGGGTTCAGTTGCCATTCTCAATCAATCTCTTACAAAACCTTGCCTACAAGTGATAAACTATAGATTTAGAACTCAAATTTGAAGACTTTTGAACCCTAAATTTTGCAGAATCAAGAATAAATGTAACATACATACATACATACATACATACATATATATGCTTGATTGATGATAGACACAAGAGAATCCACTTACACCTTCGCCGTCAACACCTCTCGCTGCCCCAACAGCACCGTCAACCGCCGCCTCACCACCTTCCTTGACCTCAAATCTCCTTCCTCCGCCACCAAACCCATCCACGGCGTCACCACCTGCGACACCACAATCGACTCTTCTCTCAATCTCTGGTTCCGCCTCTACACCCCACCGCCCTCACATCCACCGCACCACCATCGTCTTCGTACCATTCTCCGATTTCAATCAATATCAGTGCAAATGAGCTTTAATTTTTCTAGGTATCGTTAGAAAATATATAAATATGTTTTGTAATTGCAATTGTAATTTGTTTCTTGGATTTGCAGGTTGTACTTTGATTTGGGAAGTGAGAGTGATTGGATGGGATGTGTGCTATGGAGCTAAATTTGTGCCTGAACTTGAACTGAATTTTCTCCAAAGAAATTCTCAACCCAGAGAAAATTCAGTTCAAATGAAAAAAATAATCGAAATAGACGTTCTGTGAGCTAAATTACCAGGGAAATTCTCAACCCAGAGAAAATTCTCAACCCAGAGAAAATTCAGTTCCATTGCCAAATACTCCTAGAAGCATGCAGAGAAATTCCAATTCCTCAGTTCATCATTCTTCGGATTGGAGATGGGTTTACATTTGTTGGCCTACAAGAGTACTTCTATGATCAAGTTCCAGATTCAATGAATTTGTGTGTGTAGGTGTCGTATATATATGGTGTGTGTTTGGACTAGTGAACTGAATTTTTTTTTTTCATTTGAACTGAATTTTCTCTGGGTTGAAACCAGAGAAATTCTCTGGTTTTTGAACTGAATTTTCTCTCGGTTGGTCCAGAGAAATTCTTTGGTTTTGAGCTGAATCCTGGAATGCTTAATTTGTATAAATCCCACTGATGTTATTGTTTTTTTTTTGGTAATCAGGAATGAACACGAAGTTCAGTTAAAGGCCTTGAAGGGTCAGCATGAAGATGAGTGCAAGAAACTAAAAGAGGAGTTGGATGTCCAGAAATCCAAAGAAGACAGGCAAAGGGTGCTACTGCAATTACAGTGGAAAGTAATGGGTGACAAACCACAAGAGGACCAAGAAGTAGATTAAAAAAAGAATTATTCTACTACATCAACGAAGATGAGAAATTCTGATGGTCCAGAGAAATTCTGAATCCATATGCAGATGATCCCTATGCATTTGATTAGAGAAAATCATTTCCTGGATTGAACCAATGGCACAAAATCATTGAAGCAAAGTCTTTTGTTCTTTTCCATGTCCTGATAACGGTGGTGCATCTGGACTACTTCACCGACAAGCGACAACACATGTCATGAACTTTCTGTGCAAGAGCTTGAAGTCCAGAGAAATTCTTCCCAGAATTTCTCTGGACAAATTTTCTTTGTGACGTAAATTTTCTCTGGACTAATTTTCTTTGGATCAATTTTCTCTGGACTAATTTTCTCTGGACCAATTTTCTCTGGATCAACTTGAGAGACCTTAGACATTATGAAAATATTAGATGTCCTTTATGCTATAAAATCTTAATACGAGGGACCTTAAAAAAAAATCCCAATGTTTTATTTTAAAACTAAATAAATTTTAAGGTAAATTATATTAACAATCCCTATAGTTTGAGACTCATGTTATTTTGGTTCTTGACTTTTCAATTGTTTCAAATAAAGACAATTGAAGATACCATTACTCAATTTTAAGGACAAAGTCATCAATTTGATAAAATATAAACTAGTTTGCCAAAAATAAAATGTCAAATATTTTTAAAATTTTAAAAACTATTTCTACCCGCCAGAGATAAAATTATGTAAAATTGACAACTCTTTTACAAATTTATTAATTTATTTATTTTACCAAAATTAATTTTTATTATGTGTTTAGATAATGATCATGTAATAGGTTGTTGGTAGGCTTTTAATGTGTAATCGATACATTTAATATATAAAATGTTTTTAATTTTGGATTTTTTTTATTTAATGGATTGGTTTAATAATGATATTAAAGTTGTTGTCATATTTGACTTTTGAAAAAATAAAAACTAATTTAATGAAAATAAAACAACTGCCCATTACATGATTACCATCTAAACATATAACAAAAATTAATTTGGTAAAAAAAATAAACATGTAAAATATTTATCAATTTTATATAATTTTAACTTTGGTGGGTAAAAATAATTTTTTTAAATTTAAAAATACTTTTTTGACACTTGTTTTTTTCAAATTAGTTTATATTTTATCAAATTGACGACTTTGCCCTTACAATTGAATAATGATATCTTTAATTATCCTTATTTGGAATAAGATTCAAAATTTAGAATCAAATGTGTCATACTTGAAAAGTTAGAAATTAAAGTGACACAAACTCCAAACTATAAAGACTATTACTATAATTCACCTTAAATTTTAAACGTTATATATGAGACGTACAGGTAAATGCCCCAAAAAAATAACCAAACATTTTGGCTGTTTTTGGTGTAGAGTTGTAATCATGATTTCACACCCATATTTGAGTGATGTGCTTGGATATAATTCTAAAAAATTAATTCTACACCTACGTTTGAAAACTCTTTCTAGAACATGGGTGGCAGATAGAGTACTTGAATTTTGAATTCAAAATTTGGTCTAACTCGGTCATCCTCCTAGATAGTTTTTAAATTTTTGGGTGTAACCAGTCGTCCTCTCAGACATCCTCTTGGACATCCGGAACAGTTTTTTTTTTTTTTTTTGTTGCAGCTATTATGTGAAAAAAAATTTAAAAAAGTTTAAATTTTTTTCCGTAGTTATTTTTTAGAATTGAATTTTAAAAAAAGTTTGGTTATGAGTTTTGAATGAAATTTTTAATAAAGTTTTGAGCTGTGTTTTTGGTTATGAGTTATAAGTTTTTAAATTAAGTTTTGAAAACCTTTTTTAAAACTCATAGTTAAACAACTTTTCTAATTTTAAAACTCATTTAAAAAATTTCACACTCAATTCTGTTGGCTGTATAAATTGTAAAAGCCAATCACGATTCAACACGTGGCATGAGAAGGGCAATTTGGGAAGGTAATATAAATCGCCCAACCATAGTCAAATACGTGTCAACCCATACTGGCAATAATGGGTCTGCATAACACTGGAATGATCAAGGGATATAAAGTGATGTAGCCCAATGGTTACTCACAAGGTTCAAATTCAAAATTATGATGGAAGCCTAACTGCAGACATGGTGTAGTGGAGCTAACTGTAAGGAAGCATGATTAGCGATCATAGAGGGATGCTTCGACAGTTAGAAGCTTATTTCGACAGTTATCATTGAGAAGTATAAATAGCAGAAAAGGCCCCAAGAAAAAGCCCCAGACTCAGATCCAGATACCAGTTTTTATTTACTTTATTTTCCTTCCAGTTTTATATTTCTTGTTTTTTACATTTATGTACTTCAAATTCTTGTATTGCACTTTATTCATAGGAGTAGTTTCAAGTATCTTGTTGCTGTAAACCTCTACGAGGCTGGATCAGATCAATGTAAGTTTTTCATTCTTATTTAATGAAATGCTGCAATTATTCTTTATTTAATTATTGTTTATTAAATTCTCCTAAACAAGCCACCTGGAAAAGTCCTCTTCATTAAGGCTGAAAGAACTAAAACATAATCGGCTGATAATTGGTTGGCAATTAATCTTCTATAAGGACTGATTGATCCTTGCTGGCACGCTTAAAATTACAACACTAACCTTCGAAAGCCAAAAAAACCAACATATATTTTTGGCACGCCTAATGGGACTAATTGAAATGGCTGGACGAAGGAGACAAGGAGAAAATGAACGCCTAGAAGGTGTAGAAGGAGAGGTAGATGTACCTGATCCAGAGGATAATGTGATAACACATCCTGTGGAAGCACCTATCTCATTAGAACCTATGGTTGAACAGACCAGTAATGCAGAACATGCACCACGTGTCCAAAATAGTGGACGAGGCCATGGAATTAGACCGTCCACTGTTCCATCTACTCAGCCAATGAATTCGTGGGGAGGCCTAGTAGATGCCATGGGACAACAGTTAATGAACACAATGGAAAGATGGGCAATATCCTTTATGGATCGGATGAATACCCATCAACCAACTAACACAAGACATATAGAGGAAATTTGAAATGTCCTTCAGCAAAGATTGGCTAGAGACAAACAGCCTATGCAAAGTAATGGACATACTAATAGTCAGACTGGTAATCAAAATTATGAAAGACCATCACTTCAGTCTTGCTATAAGCCTCTTTCGAGGCCTATAATAAATCAAAATGCCTCATTACTTAACAGTGAAGCCATGCAGATTGGTGGATCTGGACCAACATAAGAGAATGGCATAAGGATGTTTCCAAATCCCATGTTTGAAGCCATACCTGGTACAAAGGGGTTCACTAATCCTTTGTTCAAATATGTACCTGGGAGGTTGAAAGGGTTTCCTGCGGCTGGAAGAGACACAACATATGTTCCTCTTATTATAGCACCTTTCACAGGTTCCTTCGTAGGACAGGCTCAGAAGGGTTAACTATTCCTTCAACAGCAGCCAGCACCACAGGGACAACCAGTCCCAAATATACCTCCCTATGGACCAAGAGGACCTCAGGCATAAGGTTTTCCACCAAATCCTGTGTTTGTTCCTCCAGTGGTGGTTCAATAAGCACAAAATATGGTTCCTAGAGACCAAATTGCTGATATTGTTAGAGAAATGTGTGGACCTATGGCTCGGGGGGTTCAAACTCCTGTGTATAGGAAACCATATCCAAAATGGATGGATAGGGTACATGAATACCCAAGAGGGTTTAGAATACCAGACTTTTGCTCTTTTTTATGGGAATGGAAACCAGTCAACAGTAGAACATATTGCTAGGTTTGCTGTCCAATGTGGTGAATTTACCAATAATGATTACATGAAGTTAAGACTTTTTCCAAATTCTCTGACTGGGGCAGCTTTTGTATGGTATATTAACCTTGCACCTAGTTCTATCTGAACTTGGCAACAAATGGAGGAGGCATTTCATGCCCAATTCTTCCAAAGGAGGCCAGAAGTTCCCATGGCAGACTTGGCAAGGTTGAGTCAAAGGCCTAATGAGAAGGATGCTCAATTCATTACCAGATTCAAAAGAGCACGAAACAAATGTAAGATCATTCTACCAGAGCCTGAATTTGTGAGATTGGCTCAAAATGGTTTAGAGTTTAGACTTTGAAAGAAGTTTGACTCAACTGAGTTTAGAGACTTGGTGGAATTAACCTATAAGGTGTCTAGATATGAATCATTACTTGAGGAAGAACAAGATCGAAGTAATACATCAAACAAGACATATTATAGAGATCCTAATTATGAGATTGATGCAGCAGAGATTATAGGAAAAGAGCCTGTGATCTGTGAGGCGTTAATTCATAAAGACACCACAATAGATCAGTAGTTTAAAAAGAAAGACCTTCATAGGACATATTCTTTTGATTTAGCAAAAGCTGATGACATTTTCGATAATTTGCTTACAGCGAATTTCCTAAAGTTACCAAAAGGAGTCGAAATTCCTTCTCCAGAAGAACTTAAAGAAAAAATGTATTGTAAATGGCACAATTTTTGGTTTCACTCAACTAAAAACTGTATTATTTTTTGGGACATGATCCAAGAACAGATTCGAAAAAAGACTCTAAAATTCCCAGCTAAAGCAGAGAAAGCTATGGGAATTGACACTAATCCATTCTAAAAAATTGGAGAAGTTACAGCCAATGTGATTGTGCCAAATTTCTAGAACTTATCCCTGAAAGAATTGGAATAGGTCAATGTCCAGATGCATGTTACTAGTCAGACTACTGTCAGGAAAGATGCTAGAAGTTCACCAACAAATAGGCAGGGCTTTGCAGACCAAAGAGAAGACTCTAATGAGGAGGCACTAGATAATGACTCTTTAGAGGTAGCTGCCATGCAAAGAATGTGTCCTAGATGCAGGTTATGCTACAAATGGTTGAAAGGGCTCCCGATTGATGGGAAGCAGTATTACAAGGATGTGCAGAGACATCCTAAACCAACTAGTGCCTACAACAAAAGGCGATACCCAACTGGCCCTAGACAACAGCCATTCTTGGCTAGACCAACAGCCACTAGAGTGCACTCCAAGGGCAAAAGACCTTTACATGAGTTCAGACCACCCAACTATTATAAAGTGGAGGGCAATCATCCTGAGAGGAGACCTGAAGTGGGCTCAAGTTATGGGATCAAAGCCAGAGATTGGCCTCCTAAACCAGCCTCACACAAGATGGAAAGTAGCCACCATGGAAGGCCTGAAGTAGATCCAAGACAGGGGATCAGGGCCAAGCAAGGACCTCCACAGACAACTTCGAAGCTGGCCTCGAAGGCAGAAAGAGCTAGTTCAGCAATTGAGCTAGTGAGTTCATGGGTACCTGGGGTTCCAGATTGGTTTGTAATGCAAAACAAGCCTAGGGAAATGCCTGCCCAGAGAAGTGTTGTTGGGGACCAGGATAGAATGGTTAAACCTCCCTTGGTGGCTCCAAATAATTGGGTATTGCTGAAGCACCCAAAAACAAAGGAACCAGATATGGTTCCAGTAATTTCTAGGTCACAAAGAAGGAAGATCCAACAAAGGTACACTCAGTACCAGCAGGATTCGAAAGAAAGTGGAGAAACTTCTTCATTAGCCCAGTCAAAAGGCCAGACAGAAGAAAGAGAAAGTCCAAAATTGGACCATAGTCCAAAATCGACTCCTCAGAATAGAAGAAGTTTCAGTAAAGAGCAGTTGGCCAAAGTTCACTCTGAACTGAAAGCTAAAGAAAGATCTAGCTTAGTAGGTCTTGAAAAAGCTTTGATGGAAAGTGACAATGAAACAGAAGGAGAACTTGGCCTAGGCCAAAGGAAAAAGATGGTCGAAGAAGAGATGTTTGAAGCCTTCATGGCTAAACAGACATTTTTTGTCAAAAAACCAGCAGTAATAGACCATTCAAAAGAAGCCACTAGTACTGAAGTTCCAGAATGTAGCATGGAAGATATTTCTGGGGCAACAGAACAAGTTAGCCTGGAAAAGAAACAAGATCAGCCAGTAGTTCAGTTTGGCTCATTTCCTCCAGTGTCAGTAAATATGGTGCATATATTGCCACCGGAGTTCCAGGCTGAAAATGGAAACCAAAAAGGTCAAGAGATTGACCCTATTCTAGTTTCTAGTGAAGATTCACAGGTTAGTATGGTTCAAGATGAATCCAAAGTGGCCACACTAATGGAAACTGAAGATGAGAGTGATGAAGAGGTGAGTATTAATCTCTCATATCCTTTTGAGTATCCTACAACATCCATGACACAGCATGTCAAGCCCTTGTATATCAAGGCTTTTTTCGATGGGATACAGATGAATAGGATATTGGTGGATAATGGAGCAGCGGTGAACCTACTTCCGAAATCTTCTTTGAAGAAATTAGGGAAAAGGAACCCCAGATTAATCCCAACCAGCACAACCATCGCTGGTTTTACTGGAGATAAACAGATGGCTCAAGGTATTTTGTCGTCAACCTGAGTGTAGGAACCAGAGATTGCATGACTGCATTCTTTGTTATTTACGACAATGCTAAGTATAATGCTCGACTTGGTAGGAATTGGATTCACACCAACAAATGTGTGCCTTCCTCTCTACATCAGAAGATAATGATGGCCTTATGCAATGGGGAGACTGAGGAGATCAATACAGACCCTCAATCCTTCATAGCTTGTGTTGACTTTGCAGAGGCCAAATTGTATATTGAAGGAGTAACATCATTCAGTATACTGAGAAAACCTGATGGATCAGCCGAAGTGACAGCTGATGAGGAATTAGCACACTTGAAGCACTTGGTACAGGAGAGTGTTGATGAAGAATTCGTCGTTAAAGATGATAATGATGCCTGGTTGTAGGCAAGAAGGTGAAGCCCAAGAAGCTAGACCTTTGGCTTTAGTTAAGTTCATAGCAAGGGACTTAAAAGCAATAGTCCAGAAAGTTCAAGAACAAGAGAAGGAAGCCATGATAGTTGGCTGTAAGCATAAACAACGGCAGGTCAGACCTTTGACCTTTGACAAATACTGTGCATTGAACATCGAAACAAAAGTCTAGGAAATACAGAAGGAAGAACCCTTATGAACAAACTTTGTCTATGAGGAGAAGGGCAAAGATGTTGAATCAAAGAAACTGGGAGCAGGACAAAGCAAAGAAATTGCTTTGAAGATAGAAGAAATCAAAAAAGAAGCACCAGTGAGTTCTCAGATACAAGATCCCTTGGAAGAGATTAACTTAGGAAAAAGTCCTACACAGCAACCTACCTACATTAGTGCTTGGTTCTGTACTCTTGACAGGGACCAATTGTTTGTAGTCTTAAAAAGATATAAAGATTGTTTTGCATGGTCTTATAATGAACTGGCAGGATTGGATAGGTCATTAGTAGAATATAGGCTTCCTATGAAGCCTAATTTCAAGCCATATAAGCAAAAACCAAGAAGGATGAGTCCTGAAGTGATTCAGAAGGTCAAGGAGGAAATTCTTAGGCTCCTTAAGGCATGCTTTATTAGAATAGCCAGGTATGTTGAATGGCTATCCAATATTGTGCTTGTAGTTAAGAAGAATGGTAAAATGAAGGTATGCATCGATTTTAGGAATCTGAATTTAGCAATTCCAAAAGATGAGTATCCCATGCCCATAGTAGATTTATTGGTGGACAGTTCAGTAAGGCACAAGATTTTATCAATGATAGATGCGCTCTCTAGTTATAACCAAATCTTCATTGCATAAGAGGATATCCATAAGATAGCTTTCAGATGTCCTGGGAACATTGGCACCTTCGAATGGGTTAAAATGCCATTTGGCCTGAAAAATGCTGAGGCTACATATCAAAGGGCTATGAACACTAACTTTCATGATCTCATTGGAGGATATTTAGAGTGTTACATTGATAACATTGTAGTGAAGTCCTAGTCCATGGAGGAACATTTGTTTCACGTGGAAGCAGCTTTTGAAAGAATGAAAAGGTTCAAGTTGAAGCTTAATCATCTTAAATGTGCTTTTAGCGTATCAGGTGAAAACTTCTTGGGCTATTGTAACAACCCTCACACTGTTTACCGATTAATGATTGATTAACTACTGATTACTGCTAAACTGGGACAGAATTTGATTGATAATGGAATTATTAGAATCGAATCGTCTCGATCGAGATCTCGAACTCGAATGATCGTATCTGTCTAAATGCATTTTCTATCTGTTGAGTGTGTGATTATCTGTTCATGTTTATATGTTTGAACTGTAAATTGAAGGCCTTATCGGCGGCCAAACCAGAAATTGATTAGTGAGTTATAATCATGAGAATTTTTGTGATTTTATGGTGTACTTGTCTGAAATGTGATTTAGGATGATTAAATTAGATTAAAATAAGCCAATTACATGAGTTGCATTAATTACAATTTTGCCATTTAGTGGCCCACTATCTCACACATACTTTTGAGCCTTACACTTGATCACCAAAGCACATTTCATCAGCCATTTGTTGCCTACAACCGACTATAGAGAGAGAGGGAGATAATTGAGGGAGATTTTGGCTTCAACCTTGTGCATTGTTTGGAAACTTGAAGGAAATTGAAGTGTAGTTGCCAATTGCGCTCCTAAACCTTGAATACAAGACTTAAGGTAGAAATCCATCTCCTTGATTGTGCATTTATGTTGATTCTTGCATGGCTTAGAGCTAAGTTGAAGTCTAGAGCCAAGTTATGGCTTGTAATGTTGTATTAGAGCTTAAGTGTTGCATGCATGTTGTTATTGTTGAGTTTTGAGGTTGTAATTCATGATTTCCTCACATGCATGTCCATGTTTTGAGAATAGACCATGATTTCATCTTGACTTTGTAAGAATAAGTTCATTTGAGCAAGCATTGAAGCTTTAGTTTGGGTTAGAACTCATGCATGTTCATTTGAATTGTTGTCATGAAAAATGGGTTTGAAAATGAGTTTAATTGAAACACCCTTGGGTCTTGATTTCTCAAATTGACCTTTGAAACATATTATTCTATGTGTTTACAAGAGTTTTTCCAAAAAATGGGCCCAAGAGGGTCGAATTTGGTGTGGGAAACTGGAGTTTTGAACTTAGAACACAAACCTGGATTTTTCCAGATTTTTGCATCCTGCTCGAGCGGAATAAGTAGCGCTCGAGCGGGGAAATCAAGCTCCCAGTACTTTGACCTGTTTTACAGTCCGCTCGAACGGAATGATGCACGCTCGAGCGGAGAAATCGAGCATCCAGTACTTTGCACTGTTCATCAGTCTGCTCGAGCAGAGGAATGTACGCTCGAGCGGAGTAGTGGGTGACACGCTCAAGCGGGGCAGTTGACGCTCGAGCGGGTCCTTTTGTTTGCATGTCCGCTCGAGCGGGTAAACCTACGCTCGAGCGGAACCCTGTTTCACTGAAAATTCTGAAAATGTTTTCTGTGTACATCTTTGCATCCTCATTCCATCCTAGGCATTCTTAGGCCTAGTTTTAGACATCTTAATGAGGATATAGATGTAGAACACACCGAGGCATAATAGAGAGTTAGTAATTATCTTCCCAACTGTGAAACTTAGAGTGTGTTCAATCTGTTAACTGTATAGGGTTGGCATTCCGAGAAGACGCTCTAGCCTACTGTAATCCAGAACTCTGTGAGTAACAATTGTGTAAAGATATGTTCAAAATGATGATCTTCAATAATCGAATCAACTGCATCGAATCGATATTGTTTTGAATGAATGTATGTCCTATATTCAACTGCATCTTGTGGCATCCTTAGCACCTCTGTTTCGTTATCACATCGATCCACAGAGATCTCTATCGGTTCCTCGTGGAACCACGCATTCTTGATTGATGGCCATCATTATCTTTCGGTCTTTAAGACTCATCGCCATCGCATCTTTGTTATGCTAATGCTAATGTATGTACCACATATGACCGCATTCATCTTGAACAACCGACTTCTTGATTGAAATGAACTGCTTTTCCATCAGAAGGACATTCATTCTAAACCCCTTTACGCATTATGTTATTCACTGGGCTTTAGCTCACTGCTCATATATATATGTAGGTGTACAGGCACCGGATCAAAGCTAAAGGCGTCGGGGTTAGCTCCAGTTTTGTCAAGCCAACCAATGTGCCTCACTGCGAGGTTCCGAGCCTGCCAAGCTAAGGCTTAGGGGTGTTTTAGTAATTCTCCTTCCGCATTGTTTTGTAATATTGTATAGACTGTATATTGCACCGTACTGTACTGTACTAGGGATTAAGTCCCTGTTTCACTTAATGACATGTATGTATATGTACTGTTCTGTAAATATGTATGAAAAATCTTTTTGGCATACAGACTGTCACAGCTCATTGGACATTGTTTAATTCATCAGATATTTCCGCCAAGCCCTCAGACTACTCAGATATCTTGTATTCTTGTGCCTTGGTAATCTTGGATTCTTGGCGTACTGATGCTAAACCCAGAGGGACGGGTTTGGGTCGTGACTGCTATGTAGTACACAAGAAGGGAATACAGATTGATCAAAACAAAGCCAAAGCTATCATTGAAGCCAGGCCTCCATCAAGTAAGAAAGAAGTACAAAAATTCCTTGGACATGTTAATTTTATTCGAAGATTTATTTCTAATACTACAGGGAAAACTAAATTGTTTTCTTCCTTATTAAGGTTGAAAGATGAAAAGCAGTTTGTGTGGACAGTAAAGCATCGAACTGCTTTCGAAGGAATCAAAGCCTACTTGGCCAAACCTCCAGTGTTAATACCACCAAAGGGTGAAAAGCCCTTGAAGTTGTATATTGCTGCAGCAGAAAATTCACTGGGAGTTTTTCTAGCCCAGGACAATAAAGAAGGCAAAGAGCAAGCAGTTTATTATCTTAATAGGTTCTTAAATTCTTGTGAATGTAAATATTCAGCCGTAGAAAAGCTATGCCTTGCATTGTATTTTGCTGCAATGAAACTAAGATACTATCTTTTGCCTACAACTGTCTTAGTAATTGTAACCACATATTTGGTTAAATATATATTGTCTAGACTTATGTTGAGCGGAAGAATTGGCAAATGGATACTAGCTTTATCAGAATTTCATCTAGAATATGTTCCCCAAAAAGCAGTAAAAGGACAAGTTTTAGTTAATTTCTTGGCAGATCATTTATGTCAGATAGAAAGCCAAGAAATAATGGATCTTGGCATGATTAGTATTGAACCAAAGCAAATGTGGTTCGATGGATCAAAAGTCAACAGTCTAACTGGAATTGGTGTGATGATTAAGTCACCACAGGGGGTAGAAACCACACATGGTTTCAGAGTAGATGAAATTACTTGTTCCAATAATCAAGCTGAATATGAAGCTTTAATAATGGGACTGGAAATACTTATTGGATTACAATCTCATGCAATTGATATATTTGGGGATTCTCAATTGGTGGTTAACCAAGTGAAAGTAATTTTCAAATGTTAAAGTACAAGCATGTTGCCATACTATGTTGTTGCATTACATTTGCTTTCTCAATTCCAGATAGCAAATGTGGCTTATGTCCCAAGATTCGTGAATAACAAAGCTAGTGATGTGGCTCAGAAAGTTTCAAATTTCAGGAGAAGGGATAACACTTAAATGAACATAAGCCAAACAACATATCAAAAAGTAATACCACCCTTAACTAAAAGGAATATGGTGTTAGAAGTCAATCATAATGACTTACAAGAACAAGATTGGAGGCATCCAATAATGCGGTATCTAGTTGGCCCATCTTTGAAAGCCAGCAGAAAAATCAATTTGCAATCTATGCAATACATACTATATGGTAATGCTCTTTACAAAAGGGAGGCAGACGGGTTATTATTGGAATGTTTAGGCCAAGGGAGGCATTGACAGCCATGGCTGAAGTTCATGAAGGCATCTATGGTGCTCATTAGCCTGGTGTGAAGATGAGATGGCTAATTCGAAGACATTCCCACTATTGGCCAACCATCTTTAAAGATTGATAGAATATGCAAGAAATTGCCAAGCATGCCAAAAACATGGCACGATAAGACATGTACTCATGCGGTTGTGACGCCTTGGCCATTTAGAGGATGAGCTACAGATATAATAGGAAAGATACATCCACCCTCTTCGAAGCATCATTGTTTCATCTTAGTGGCCACATATTACTTCACTAAGTGGGTCGAAACTAAACCATATGAAGTTGTAGACTAGATCGAAATTATTGGATTCATTAAAGATCTAATCCACAGATTTGGTATCCTACAGACATAACTGTTGATAATGGGACTGTATTTGATGGGAAGATGGTAAAGTCTTTTGTGGCAGAATTTGGAATTAGCCTTGTTAATTCTACCCTCTATTATGCATAGACAAATGGTCAGGCAGAATCATCTAATAAATCCTTGAAAAAAGGAATACAGAGAGTTGTGGAAGACAATCCCAGGGATTGGCATAACTTATTATTAGAACTATTATGGGCTTATAGGACTTCTCCAAGATCAAGTACATGAATTACTCCTTATGCCTTAGTATATGGGCATGATGCAGTGTTACCTGTAGAAATTAACATCAAATCCTTAAGGGTGAGATGCCAGGATCAGTTAGTTCATGGGCAGTACCATCAGAGTATGTGCTTGGAATTAGAGAATGTGGATGAAGTTAGAATTTTGGCATTAAATAGCATTCTTTTCCAAAAAAGAAAGTAGCCAAAAACTATAATAAGAAAGTCAAGCACATTAGCTTAGATAAAGGTGATTTGATATGGAAAACAATACTCCCAATCGGGATTAAAAGTCATAAGTTTGGCAAATGGTCACCTAATTGGAAATGACCATATCAAGTTCATAGAGCTTTGCCTTGGGGAACATATCATTTGAGAAATTTAAATAGATATGTGCACCCTAAGAAAATTAATGGCACATATTTGAAGCCTTATTATCCAACTATGTGGGAAACGCAAGAAGTATAATAAGTGCTAAACAAAAGGAGCATAAAAACACTCAAATAATAAATAAAGATTTTATTTCATAATGAGTTAAATACATGCAGCCATATATTGGCCCAAAAGTCAGTACAATGTTTCAGTTGTTCCTTAATAATTGACTCTCTGCTCTTAAGAGATGGAAATAACTAAATGGCCGTAGTCATCTCCTGCTTTCGATCAGCCAATCCTTGGTTGGTAATTTGCAGCTTGGTGGCAATTCGATCCAAAGCTAGGTTGACTGCTGATAACTTCTCTTATAGCTGAGCTTTCTTCTCCAATAGTTTAGCTCGAAATTGGGAGACAGAGGAGTGTTGTTCTTTCAATTCAGACACTTCAGCATGTATCTGAGAAACAAATTTCTTATCTCTCAACAATTTCTCCTTTGCTGCTTGGCAACATGGCAGATGTTGATATAAAAGTCAATGGTAGCTGCTGCCTGAGGTAAGTGACTTGAAATAGTCATACTGGATTGTTCGACAACTTTGCAACACTAGAGGAAACCATTCTTGATAATAGGCCTTTGCAAGGCCTCGAAGGGGATCCTCGAGAAGAATGTCAGCAACTCCAAATAGCTATCCAAATCTAATGAAGGCAAGGAAGTCCTACTGGTGGAGGAAGAGCACTCAAAAATTTCTAAGAGAGAATCAGAAAGAACTAAAGGCTTAGTTTCATTGCTAGCTATTGGGATGGTAGAAGGCATGTCAAAAAGGCTAGCTAGTATAGCCTCGAAAATGTCCATCTCTTCTGTTGACATAGTTGGTGCAGAAAGGGCTCTAGTAGAAGGAATAGATTGCTGCATAGGGATAGGAGAGGAAAATGAAGCATCCCTAGCAGTTTCTATAGTCTTGGGTACTAGTAAGTCAAGAGAAGAGGGATTGGATCCAGATAGGGATAGTGGACAAGGAATTGGTGAGCTACCAGTGTCTTCTCTAAGGGAATCAACTATCACTGGAGATGAAGTAATAGCTAGAATTTCCTCAGGAGGGGAAGGGGTAGCAAGGTTTCAAGGAAGAATAAATTAGACAGAGCTAAAGGATAGAAGAGGAAGGTATGGAGTTAAGCTAAAGGATAGGGATACAGGAATGCTTTGCCTTAAAAAAGGTATGGAAAATGTAGGACCAGGGAGTGGGAGTATTGCTTGAATAGGCTCCACGTTTCGAGGTCTTTCAACTTCAGATGAAACTGAATGAGTCCTTATTGAAGGAGAAGGAAGAGTAGTTGTTGCTGCAAAAGAAGAAATACAAAGTAATGTTAAGTTTCAGTATTAAGAGCTTGAGAAAGGAAATTAGTGACTCGAAAGGAATTACCGGTTTCAGAAGTGGTAGCAATGGTTGGAGAGCTGCGAATGGTATAATGTTCAGCAGTTTGTTGTCTCCTTGTAGTTTCTCTTTGGAGTTCATTAACAGTAGCAGCTTCATTCCTAAGCATTTGTTGTTGCCTCATCTTCTCAACCCTCTGAAATACAATAAGTTCTTTGGAGTGTTCTGGCTTCCACTGCTTTAGCAGATGCTTCGTGAATGGGGTTCCTAATGAAATCAGAAAGAGAAACCGTCATTTTCTTTCTTCTTTTTAATGGTGTCTCTTGCTCTTTTTCTGTTTCTTTTTATTTTTTTTCTGTTTCCTTTTCTTCTACATGAACCTCAGGTACCTCCTCTTCAGGATCAAGCAAGAGCTTTCTTTTCCTTTTTTGTTGCTGTTTGCTTTTGAGAAGATTTAAAACTTGAACTTTTTGGGGAGAATCTCCTTGTGAGGCACCCACACCACCTACACCAGAGAAAGAACTATAAGTAAGAGAAAAAGCATCATAAAGGAGGAGAAAAGAAAAGAAGCAGTAGTATATACTTTTCTTCGAGACAGCTCGAGTGACTTTAGGAGGAGGTGAGGCAGCAGGAGCACATTTTGTAGTAGCAGACGCAAGAGCTGGGGTAACATGAGTAGTGGAAGAAGTAACAACTCCAGTCCCTTTGGACTTGGTTTGAGGTACATCTAGTACCCTCAATAAATCTTGAGGAAAAATAGCCACATGCACCTCCATGTTGGCCATCCACCAGTTCTAGTACCTCTTCAATGAATTGCTTTGAGGAATGAAAGATAGGTACTCAAAGTCAATTAAATCTTGGATAAATTTGGAAGTTGCTTCTTCCAATCTGGATCTTCGAATCTTTAAATCTCTGCTGGTAAGGCTTAAATTGGACTGACTGCAGAAAGGGATAGGGACCTCTTGTGAGAATCCAAATTTCCTAGCAAATTGGGCAAGGCAATAGGGCTCAGAGATGCACTTATAAGCTCTGGGGTTCATAGTCCCAATGAATAGTTCCCTGGGGATCAGAATAGAGGCCTACATGTTTTTGTGTTGGGGTGTAGAACATGACCTATCGCTCAAAAAGGTCCTCAGCCAAGCGGGGCCAATATTGGTAGCTTTGAAGGGGTGAAAGCTGTGAGAAGAAGGGGAAGCTGGAAGATGGTGAAAGAAAGAAAAGTAAAAGGCAAAGTTGGAAGGATAAAGTCAAACATTGGCTAACTTCATACCATAAGTGGTGGGATTTGGCTCCAAAAACTTTAAGCATTTAGACTGCAAATTAGTGAAGTATGCAAAAAGCCAAAGTTGGAGTATCCAAAATGGGCCTACTTGACTGGCATCCAAGGGTTTTTCATGAAAAAGGGAACAAGCTTTATAAACATGACCCAAAACGTATGGAGCTAAGGCCACATTTCTTTGTAAAACAAGGGCTTTGGCGAGAGGGACAAACTCAGGCATGATCCTCTGAGAAGAAGTACAGAGGAGGCATTTGCAAAGCCAATACAATAAAAAAGAGAAAAATTCTCGATCAGTCACAGGGCCTTCTCTTCTGTTCTCAATCTTGACAAAGTCACTATAGGATGAGTTCAGAGAGGGGAGAGAAAAAGGGGTTTTGAGGTCATGATAGTCTAGACCAATGGGGGTACCAGTAGGGGATAATCCTAATAGATGGCAGATTTCAAGGACAGTAGGAGCCATCATCCCACATCTAAATTGGAAGAAATTGAAAGCAGAATTTCAAAAACAAAGAGCAGCAGGTATTAAAAAAGGGTCTTCTAAAATGGTGAACCTGGACAATTAAAGGGCGTTGAAGAGGTAGAGCTCCTGAAGATCTAGTGTCCTATCAGGGACAACCCAATCATACCATTCCTCTCACTCTGGTCTTACTGTGAGCCAGCAACGATCGGGTCGGTTCATCCTCCAGCTTCCCTAATCAAGACCGCCTTCATAAAGGAGGCAATGATCTTCCAGACGAGGATACAAAGCTGGAAGCTCAGTGGGAATCTCCTTAAAAATGGGCCTAAGCACGTATTCTCGTTGCTCATGGCGACAGGGAATGAAGATACGTCCGTCGATGGCACTTTTCTCACCAGCCTTGTATTTTTCACACTCTTCATCAATGATCTTTTTTAAGGCTACAGATGGACTCGCACGCTTCACAACCGGTATTTTCAAGGAAAAAGAAGCCATTGACAAAAGTTTTTTCAGGAGACAAAGTTGAGGAAAAGGGTAAGGGAAAAGAGGAAGTCAATAGAGATGAAGGGTTTGTGTGTTAGGCAAACAAGTGAATTGAAAGCACGAAATAAAAGGGTTTTTAAACCTTTATGTCTGAGAAAATACCCAATCGTTTTAAGTGGGTTGAATTCATAAAGAAGTGCTAAAGGTATGGATACGAAAAGTTTCTCTCAATGTTGATAATTTGGGAGGGAAAAACATCTCAAATACTAATATTGGCTTCGAAATCAAATGTTTGGTTTCAAAGCCAAGCTTTGGCGCCAAAATCAAGTGACAAACAGCTTTGAAAGCAGGAAGTTGACTTCGAAGCACATTTCACACCTAGGAGTGTAGGAGTGTCCAGGTATTTGTTTACTTCAAAATGATTACAGACTTGTTTTTCGGTTTCTTGGTGAAAGCAAAATTCTTCGAAGCAAAGTTTGAAATACCTTACGGTTAGAATTTGCTTGTTCTAGGCTTCAAAGTGACGTAAAACCAATAGTTGGTTTAGTTGTATACAAAAGGAATCACTCTTTTAGAATGAAACAGTGCAGTCTTTAAATGAAGTTTCCATACTTCGGAAAATGTAGACTGTTTGCTCGAAGCAAAAATAGTTGATTCAAAACTGTTGATTGTATTAACCATATGATTGGGAAAATTGTCAATTACACTCCATATGCTGGGGAAGTTCAAATTATGTCTCTAGTATTCCATTGGATATATTTAAATCAAGTTTCGAATGACAAAATTGGTGAATTCGAAACTCTGATTTTGTTCATTTTGGATAAACAGAGTGAAATCAGATCGTGCTGAATAAATAAAGGAAAGTCTAGCTTTATTAAGGTGAAAGTAATTACATCAGAAAGCCTTTTTGGCTACATATTCAATTTCATAAAAATAAGAAATAGAGAAAATGACAAGGTTATGGAACTTGTTCCAACGGTGGTCGATGAATTTATGTTCCTTTTTTATTCTGTCTTCTATCTTCTCCAAGCTAGGCTGCTGAAACTGATATGCTCTTATTTGATGAAAAAAGTTGTTCGGCTTTTATTTCGAACTCTGTTTCCTTCAATCCTTGTTCTATCTCGTCCATATCCAAGTCATCCCAGTATGTAGAGTCTTTATTTTTGAAGTCATTATATTCATCGATAAGGTTCTCTGCTTCATACTGGGTGTGAATTCGACGAGCTGAGATGTTGTCCAAAGATTGAGTGGTGGCCACAAAAGTTTGGTGCCAATGAAGAAGCAGTGGAAGTTGATCCAAAAACATTTGAAGCTCTGCTTAGGCAATAGGATTGAGGACATAATTTCGAGTCATAATGTCACAAGCCCATCGAAGGTTTTTAAGAGGAACATCACCCTCAAGAACATTGAAGGGCAAGTGAGAAAAGGCCGTAAGCCGAAGCTGAGCTTGATATCACTCAAATATAGTGGGGGAAGTTGGAGGTTGATAGGAAGGAAGAAACTGATTCTCAAAGAGAGTAACTCTCAGTTCTTCCAACCAATGAGGGTTTTGCAGAAAAGGAAATGCATGAGGATCCATCTCGAAAGAATGAGGGAACTAGGGGTTGTTTACGCAGTCAAGCCAGTCAGAAGAGCAAAATTTTGCCCTCTGGGTTAAGAATGATGGGATGTACCCTTGTGCTTCCTCTGGGCGACGAGCGGCCTGCACAATCTTCATAGGCATGGAAGACGTGTACCATGCTATGAGCAAGTTGTCTTCCAAACTGGGTCGGCGATCGATGGATACATATGGGTAAACCACCAAGCTCCAGACGAAATGAGGGAAAGATGGAAGGTCAGTGAATTCGACGAAGTGATGATTAATGCGCTCCCTCAGCTTGGATTCCTCAGATTCTGGCCAACCTCCCCAGCCAGAAGTCTTAGAAGAAGAAGAAGAAGAAGCTACAGCCTTATCCTACGCAGAACGTTTTGGGTAAGAAAAAGAGCTCCTAATATCCATGTTTGCAAAGTTTTGGGCTAGAGAATTATGAACAATAGTTTCGTAATCCAAAGGTCGATAGTTTGCAAAAGCTTCCATGACTTGAATATAGGAAGGTGGATAGGAGTGACTAATAAATGCATGAAAATTCTTTCGAGGGCAAACATTATTATCTAGTAACTCCTCGTATACTCGATCTATGTCAAAGAAAGTTTGTTTGGCCATGCGAGCTGTATCAGTTCTTTCGAATGCTCAGATAATGGGAAATGTTCCAGGTGTGGAAAAGAATTTAATGCAGGCGGTTGCAGTTCTAAGAAGATGTGAAACCCATGCACGTCCTAGGACATGGGTGAAGTGTTTTAATCCACTAATATCACCAAGTATTTGGTATATTAGTGCAGGAGGTAATGTTGGCTATATAAATTGTAAAAGCCAATCACGATTCAACACGTGGCATGAGAAGGGCAATTTGGGAAGGCAATATAAATTGCCAACCATAGTCAGATACGTGTCAACCCATACTGGCAATAATAGGTCCGCATAACACTGGAATGATCAAGGAATATAAAGTGATGTAACCCAACGGTTACTCACAAGGTTCAAATTCAAAATTAAGAGGGAAGCCTAACTGCAGACATGGCGTAGTGGAACTAACTGTAAAGAAGCATGATCAGCAATCATGGAGGGATGCTTCGACGGTTAGAAGCTCATTTCAACAATTATCATTGAGAAGTATAAATAGCAGAGAAGGCCCCAAGAAGAAGCCCCAGACTCAGATCCAGAGACCAGTTTTTTTCTACTTTATTTTCCTTCCAATTTTACATTTCTTGTTCTTTACATTTCTGTACTTCAAATTCTTGTATTCACTTTATTCATAGAAGTAGTTTCAAGTATCTTGTTGCTGTAAACCTCTACGAGGTTAGATCAAATCATTGTAAATTTTTCATTTTCATTTAATGAAATGCTGCAATTATTCTTCATTTAATTATTGTTTATCAAATTCTCCTAAACAAGCCACCAGGAAAAGTCCTCTTCATTGAGATTGAAAGAACTGAAACACAATTGTCTGATAATTGGTTGACAATTAATCTTCTATAAGAACTGATTAATCCTTGCTGGCTCGTTTAAAATTACAACACTAACTTTCAAAAGCCAAAAAAGGTAACAAATTCAAAACTCTTTTCAAAACACATAACCAAACAAACTTTTTCTTTTCGAATCATAATTTTAAAACTCACAAACTCAAGATATAATTCAATTATTAAATCATAATTTTAAAATTCTATCAAACACTACTTTTTAGTTTCAAAAGTGTAATGTAAAAATAAATAAATAAATAAATAATTCTTATGGGATTAAAAAAAATTCTTATGGGATACTGCCCGTTACTGCAAAGCTAGTGTCCATAAAAAGATGCAGGGTGTGTTTGGTTTGGTTTTAGAAAATAAATTTTCAAAAAAAGTTTTGGAAAAAAAGTTTAATTTTTTTTTTTTGATTTGTTTGATTGTATATTTTGGAAATAATTTTGGAGTATGAGAGTTTGAGATGATTTAATATTTTGTTGTAATTGAATAAAGGCCACAGCTTCTCTCCAGTCCAAATCTAGACTGGACGGTGTTGTCCGGCCCTTTGGGGCCCACTACGGGTCGTGTTTCGATAATTTAAACCGTTAATGTGTAGAACTCGTCGAGTACTATATGCCTGTAAAAAATTACGTTGATCGGATATCGATAGCTATATGATCAAATCAGTTTTTTATGGAAAAAAATGGACGGCGAAAAATAAACGGCTTACAAAAAACTGATTTGATCATATAACTATTGATATCCGATCAACGTGATTTTTTACAGGCATATAGTACTCGACGAGTTCTACACATTGTACGGTTTAGATTATCGAAACACGACCCGTAGTGGGCCCCAAAGGGCCGGACAGCACTGTCCAATCCAGATTTGGACTGGAGAGAAGCTAGGCCCTTGAATAAATATGTGTGAGAAAAAAAGTGATTGAAAATGAAAGATGAGAGAGAAAAGATGATTGATTGATGTGAGGAGAGATAAAAGTGATTTAAAATTTTTTTTTTCAAAATCACTAAATTATGTGCATGTTGAGCATCTCCTAAAATAGTTAAAAAATTAAAAAGTCACTGAAAAAGTAAAAAAGTAACACAATTCACATGTTGGAGGGAAACAAAAAGTTGAATAGACAAAGAATAAAAATACAGAAATACCCCCTCCAACAGTGCAATTTTTGGTCAAAAAAAAGTGTAGCATAGTACACTAACGCACAGAAAGCAGTGCAACACAGAAAACACGTCAAAAAGTCAGAAGGATAGGAAGGTAATTTTGCTAGTTAATACAATATTTTAATACATATTTTTTTGTAAAAAATCAAAAAATTATTTTAAATATATATCTTTTTTCTCCACTTTTTTAATCAAAAAATACACTTATATAATTGATCCTAAACAAAATTATAAAACAATTTCTTCAAAAATTATTTCTCAAAAACCAACCAAACCAGGCCGCAAAATCTTGAGGGATAAATTTCTCTCTCTCTCTCTCTCTCTCTCTCTCTCTCTCTGATTCACCGAGAAGCGTGTTTTGACAGTTGTACGAGCGTATGAGCTAAATTCCCGTACACACCATTCCATTGACAACTGTTTGACAATCATGTGAACCCCCTCCACCCCCTATGTCGGTGCCTCCCAACCCCAAGAAAAAATCTCTGACTGCTAATGCTTTTTCTCTTTTAAAGCTCTCTCATTCCAAGCTAGATCTATTCTCATACTCTCTCTCTCTCTCACAATCAAAGGTCTCAAAGGTACTCTACATTTCCCAATCTTCATACTCATTTACAGTTTATGTGTTTCTAATTGAATTAACTTGATTTCGCAGCTTTAAAAATCTTGTTGGATCGCAATGTCTTCGACATTGGTAGCATCTTTGAATCCCAACGGTGAAGAGGTAAAATCCGCAAACCCTACCCTCCATTCTTCGAATTCGAGCAATGGCAAGCCTTGTTCCATCAATGCCACCGCCACCACCACCAAGCCATTCAAGATCTTCGTTGGCTACGATCCCCGCGAAGACCTCGCTTTCGAGGTCTGTCGCCACTCCATCCTCACACGAACTTCAATCCCCGTTGAGGTCTTGCCCATCAAGCAATCCGAATTGAGGCGAAATGGTTTGTATTGGCGAGAAAGAGGCAAACTCGAGAGCACCGAGTTCTCTTTTAGTCGATTCTTGACGCCTTACTTGGCCAATTATGAGGGTTGGGCTATGTTTGTTGATTGTGATTTCCTTTACTTGGTTGATATTAAGGAATTGTGTCAATTGATTGATGATAAATTTGCTGTAATGTGCGTCCAACATGATTATACACCTAAAGAGACTACTAAGATGGATGGCGCGGTTCAAACCGTGTATCCCAGGAAGAATTGGTCTTCAATGGTGTTGTATAATTGTGGCCATCCCAAGAATCGGGTTTTGACGCCCGAAGTTGTCAATTCTGAGTCGGGTGCCTTTCTTCATAGGTTTCAATGGTTGGATGATCATGAGATTGGGGCTGTCCCTTTTGTTTGGAACTTTCTTGTGGGTCATAATAAGGTTGTTGAGAATGATCCGACTACATTCCCAAAGGCGATACATTATACTCTTGGAGGACCGTGGTTTGAGGCTTGGAAAGATTGCGAATTTGGAGATCTTTGGATTAAGGAAATGGAGGAATACAACAAGGCAATGGAGAAAAAGGTAGATTAGGTAGTCAGTCGTAGCCGATGACTAAAAAATTTCTTAATTCATATGCAATGTTTAGATAAGATAATTGTTGGCTCGCTATTGTTTTTCCCAGATCGGTACTATTGTAGTAGTTACATAGGCATTACTGGCATATATGCTATGTGGATCATGAGATCTTCCTATTGTTTACTTTCAATTGTTTTTATATTCAATTGTAATCCTACACCTGCGGGTAATATCAAATTCATTGATCATTTGTATTGCGTTAATTATGGTATTGATGTGTATAATTTGTGCATGTCCATTGCAATTTATTGTTGTGTTTCATTTGGTTTTGTAGTTGAGATATCTTCTCTATTTTTCTTTATCTTATAGTTATGGTTGTTTCCACACATTGTATCGGTTTTAGTGCTGTCTGATGTCCATTTCCAGAATCCTCTTGATACTTCTGTTACGTGGACGACCAAAATTTACTGGCAATGTTCCATCAGTTGAACGCTGGACATGTTTACTTTGGCCAAATGCACCCTTTTCTGCCCTTCCTGTCTGTATTAAAGATACCATTAACGTGCTGTGTTTGGATCATAAAATTTGGGTAGCGATTTAGGAAGGGAAAAGAAAATAGAAAATATAAGTGAAATATGAATAAAATATAGTTACATTTTACTTACCTTTTTCCTGTTTCTTTCAAAATCACTATACAAATTTATGATCCAAACACAACCTAAGTTGAAAGTTCTTTCTTATTTGTAGTGTTGGACTGTTTGGTTACATTCCTTTGTAACATATGCAGGCAATATATATATAAACGCAATATATATATATATGTATATATTTTTCTTTAGACAAGTGCATGTATTACATCTACTTGTAGCAGGGGAAAAGATTTTTGCTCTGTAGCTGTCTATGGTTTGTACTTGAGAGTTGAGATCTTTCTAGCATTTCTAAACTTTTGGAGCTTCACTAAATTTCTTACCACTAGTAAGTAGTCATAATCATACCAACAATGACCTAATATGTTTGGTTGTTTGATTGGTCAATGCTTTGGAGCTTCACTGGAAGTATTACTCCTAGAGAACCCTTTTTTAATTCTGAAAGGAATGTGCCTGTATTAAACTTGAACCAATTCAACATGTGCTGTTAGGTACATACACGAAACATAGAGCAGTCTTCCCCACTTCCTACCTGTTGCTAATTTTTGTAGTTGAATCAGGAAGTCTATGGACATCCTCTCTGCAGCTGGATAAGCAGGATTTCCAATACATCAAAAGTTGAATTTCTAGGTCGATGGTTCCCAATTTATAGTACCTTTAGGAGTAAGAGGAGATATGCCCTCCTAGATTTTGAAATATTTTAAGAGATGAGAGAACACCGACTGAACGGCCATAGCTCTTTTTCAAATAATCAAGCTTGTTTGTCTCTAATGTGAATGAGGAATGCAAGATAGCTATGTTTGAATTATGGATTTGGGTAGGAATTTGGAAAGAGAAAGGGAAAAGAAAAGGCGAGATAAATTGAGAAAGAATGTAGTTTATATTTCATTCACATTTTTCTCTATCATGGATTATGATTTCCTATGGTTATCCTCCAGTCATAAAGAGGAAACAAAAGGCAAATCACATGTGGTTACTATTGAGCCTATGCATTGCTCTATGTTTTCCCCTTGTTAACAGTTGCATTATCACCACTCCTATTTTTTGGAATTTGTTTACCTTTTCCAATTCTAAGGATGCAATAATAGAAAGTTTTCATTTGAACAATTTTGTTATATGAAAGCAGCTCAGATTCTGAGAATGCTACATTGTCAATGAATTTGAAGTCCAAATGCTAGAGATGTGGCTTGCATCTTTTTCTTCTTCCTCTGTAAACAGCAGCTGCAAGTATCTTTTTTGATCATCGCCGAGTGCATTTAAAATGACTTGCTTGTTTCTTGATTTGTTCCAAACATTGAAATCTATTTGATTTCTTGTTATAAATTCTAAGGTTTTAGTTGGAGACTATTGGATGAATATTTTATTCTGGAACCAAGTTTACTACACACTAACAGCTTCTTTAAACCCCTTTAATAGTTATCCTTAGCTTCACTGTTAACTATCATTATATGCCTTGTATATGGCCCTGCAGTCCATTTCAAGTACTTGTAATGCCATAAGACAGGCATTACTCCATCCTCCCCCTCTGAGGGCTTCCTCTCTGCTCTTGAATTGTGACCAAATGGGATAATTTCCATTTGTTTAAAGTTTATTAAAAAATAGAATGAAAGTAAAAATAAATTTGGGATGATTTCCTGCAGAGAAATGTATATGGTTTCTGTTGAATTATGGTTTCTTAGATCAATTGTATGCCTAATGTGGCTACTTGGGATTGAGTTATCGTTGCTTCCTTGCTTATAGCTTTGATGAAACTCAGTAATAGCAACCTCTGTTCAAGGGGTTCATGAAAACAGGTTTCCACCTTTAGACTTCAACTGGTTAATTTTATTTTCTGGGCTGCAGTGTGATTCAGTGTGGGCATACAATAACTTCTCCTGATTGTTCACTATGAAGAGTGCTATTAGTTCCACTGCATTGGTTCAACCAGCTCAATTGTTGTAAGGCTTTTTGTGCTTAGGCATAGGCAACTCATTTTATTCACAGCAAGCAATCTATGTATCACTGTGGCACAATACAGTCAAGCTCTTCAAAATGAAATGTTGAACTGCTTGTATTGTATATGTCTCCTTTCTCAACTGGCGTTATTAAGTATTTTACTTTTGATTATTTTCGCAATTAATGCTCCGTATTTTTTAGAAAATATTTTTTGATATTTGGTACTAATAGGAAACGAAAGTCAACGAAAAATATTTTTCATAATCAATAGAAAACGAACTTATATGGGCAGAAAATATTTTTCACTTTCAACCCAAAGAAAACGGTTTTTAGATTAAAATGTTATCAATGTCATCAAATTATCACCGTTATTTTCTTCTCCACCACCACACTACGGCTATTGCCACCATTACCGTCGGTATCGCCGAGGTTGCCACCATCCCGCCACCATGCCACCATCTCCACATTCATTTCACCCCCACTACGAAACATAGAAAAATATTCTTTATTTGAAAATAATTTTTTTTCCAAACAAATGGAGTGTAAGAAAATGAGAGTTATTTTCAAAACAAACGGAGTGTAAGAAAATGAGAGAGAGAGAGAGAGAGAGAGAGAGAGAGAGAGAGGGGTGTATGCCTCCTGTCCTTATACAGATTTATATGGAGTTCTAAAGAACCCCCCTTTCTTCTTCTTTTTTGGCACATTAGCTTCCTCTTTTAACTTGATTTAACCTCCATTTGGTAGGTACCATTTAATCAGTCTCATTATCTTATATATGTATGATCAGTGACAAGGTCATTTTGGAAAGCCTCGTTGATTTCTTTGTCATATCTATTACTATCAATATTTTGAGAAAATTTTTTGTTCTGAACTTTCCGTATTTGCCAAAAGAGACAGACAATAAAGTGCAGGTGCCAAGGAAAATTGCAAAATGGATTTTTTTTTTTCCCCTCTAAATTAAAAAGGAAAAAAAAATTATATACAAGTCCAATTTTTACATTCAATGATGTGTAAGTGAGATGATTGATTAATAATTAAAAAATATATAAGAGAAGAAAATAACACATGAAAATAATTGATTGATTGATCATTAGACTTGAAAAGTAAATCTAATTTTTAGATTAAAATAACAATATTTAAAAAAAGAAAAAAAATCCAGACTTCCATGGGCTTCCCAGTATCTTGATATAGCCACTGATCTTGTCTAACTTTTCTCTAGCCCAGGATTCCATGAGTTATTATTAAATATAAGTTGATAAATATTGAGTAAATTTTGCATGTATTCTAAGAATATAAATTAGAACTAATGTCACGTAATTCAGCTAATATATGAATGATAGTAATGAATTACAGATTGTGTGGGAGCCAAAATTATAGTAGCTCAACACAATTGGGCCCAAATGGAGGTCAGCCCATTGGGCAGATATATTGGATCCAATTAGAGCCAAGTAAGATTGGATAGGACAATTGTTGAATAGCGGCCCTCAATGTTTGGTAGCTGAGGCAGAGCAGTTCAGAAAAGTCGGCGTCTCGCCCAGTTGTCGATTCTTCTCCATAAAGTGGAATGGAGGAATGGGCCCTGATAGGGGATGCATAGTAAAAGATACAAGGAGAAACTTTATAAAAGGGGAGAGAGGACTCAGGAATCAGGTATGTTCTAAATAGTTTACTTAAAGAAAAAAGCAAACAATATATTTGAAAGAAGTTAACTAATTAGATCATCAAAATGCTAATTCCAGCACCTCCTAGTTTCAAGTGACCATCAAAGGATTGCTCCAAGATCTGTTTGGATAAAACAGTATCCCAAATTCATTCTCTCAGATTGCATTATGTATATAAATATAACAAAATCTTAATTATTAATAACATTTCTTACCATCATTCAAATGTTTATAATCTAATCATAATAATTCGTATTTAACATTATAAAAAACACCTTGTTACAACATCTAAAAAGATGGTTGAGGTCGTCCATATATGCATGACACCTGGGGCAAGTGTACTCATTAGCAAAATTCTTGATGCATTTCACACTACCCAAATGAAGCCCTTTAATTTATGAGAAATTTTAAGCTTCTAAATCCAATGCCAACTTCTACCATTGTAATCCTAATAAGTGATTGTCATATGCAGTGCCATTAGAAGATGACTATATGTGGAGCCCCTCCAATGAGGGGTAATAAGGAAAGTCACATATTGAGGCAAATAAATTAATTGCACATGTTAGAATGTTTTGAAGAGAGAGAGAGATCAACAGTAGGGGTCATTAATGAGACAACCGGACTTATTTAGTATTATATTCAAATCTCATATTTTAATGAGTCTTTCAAGTTTTGACTGATTAATAAGTAGGTACAGATCATACCTATTTAAAAAATTAAAATCATATATGACTCATATAGCTAAATCTTACGAACCAAAATCAAATCAAACCAGGGTTCTATATTTTTCATTACACTTATATTATTAAGTTGTATACAATTTTCATTTTTAATATTTTCATTAGTTTTTTTTTTCTTATTTACTTTCCAACATAATTCAAGTATTTTGATTTTTTATTTTTTTTTTATAACCTTTTTACATCTCACGTAATTAAAGGATAATCAAGTAACATATAATATCTACAAGTGGAGGGAAAAAAATGGAAAGAAAAAAACAAAAACATTAAATATGAGAACCAAAAAAAAAAAAAAAAGATTCAAACTAAACATTAGATAAAATAAAATTAAACAAAACATTATACTTACCCTTGCGGGCCCTTACGGGCCGGGACTATGGCGGGCTCCCATTACAAACTTTTATCTAAAGTTTTAAATTATCTTTTATGGGTTAAGATAGATTGGACAATCAAGTTGGCCGGGATGGGTCATGAAAAGGATTGGTCAAATTAAGTAATATCGAAACACCACAAGTTTATATATTTATATAATGATATATAATAATTTATTCATTATTATTATTATTATTTTAGAATTATATATTCATTTAATCTCTATTATTGATTATGAAAGTAGTTGGCCTCATCATTTTAGTCCAAAGAGCGTCAAGCCTTATTGACCAAATTAGGTCTAAAGAGCTCTTCGAATGGCTTTGATACATATTACAATCTTTTACGTGTATGCATATATTTATAGATAAATTACATTAAATTTTTCCTAAGTTTAAAAAAATATAATAAATTCTACATTAAATTCCTGCACAACCGCCACTATTATACAAGTGTTTAGTCCCGTTTCAAATTTTATTTTTATAATTTGAAACGTTCACCTTTTAAGATACATCAAATATAATATACTTACAAAAGATCAAGTTAATCGAATATCAATAATTTTTTTTTTTAAACTAAAAAAAAAAAGAGATAATCCTTTCATCAAATCACATTTGTATTCAATTTTATTCTTAAAATCATTCTATTCATTTTTTTTTAATAGAACAAATGTGATTTGATGAAAATGTTATTAATATCCAATTAACTTAATTTTTGAAAGATATATTATACTCGATATATTTTTTAAAAATGAACAATGAAAATTATCAAAATAAGACCTAAAATAAACTCAAAAAGTTGTACAACAGTGACCCTAATTTCAAAATTTATAACCCAACTAGTAAGTATTAAAAAAAAAAAAATGCAATTAATTATTATTTTTTTTTATCGTAAGAGCAATTATTTAACATGATTATATCACAAATTAATTTGGACCATACATTTATGTTAGACCCATATAAAACAATGGGCAATGATAGAGATCACTAAAAGTGGTGCTTTAAAGCAACCCTTAATAATGTGGCATTCATTTTTTTTTTTTTTTTTAAAAATAGACACAACAATATTGTGACAGTGGGTGAGACCCACTGTCACATCATTAGTAGTGGCATTAATTAGTGCTCTCACTACCGAATTGCCCGAATAACATGTGAAACATACGCCTCACACACCTCACGCCACCTCATCAAACCTAATTATCAGCAAGCTTCAAATATTATGAATCTACCCGCATAAATTGAAAAAATTAAAACCTAAATATATATATTTTTTTTAAATTAAAATTGTGTAAAATCTTGTAAGTAATAATTATATGCATTTAATTACAGCACTTAGGGCTGAAATAAAATATAGTTTAGATTATATTTTTGAATTAGAACCTAAGTTAAATAGATTAAAAAAAAAATTGACTAGTATTTTAGGACAATCTGTAATAAATTATAATCAAAGAATTGCTAGCAATACGGATAAAATATTCTTAGACAAGGCAAGTGTAGATTACCAATGAAAATTTTGGCAAGAGTTACTATTAAATTAATAAATCCGCAATTGAAATTGATATCAAAGTCTAGTTTCTCAACTTTACCAATAACATTTGCATGAGTATTAAGTATACTGAAGAAGTAGAATTTGATAACTTAATTTTTTTTTTTTTTTGATAACCGAGTGTCCGGGCCAGCTTACGGGCACCTCGACTAAAATACTTCTTTAGTATTTTAAATACTTTTTTGATAACTTAAATAATAATACTTCTTTACAAATAATAATAGAACAAAATAATACTTTAATTAAGTTATTAAAAGAAATCAGTGAAAATCTTAGAAATAATCAATTAGAAATAATAAACGAAATTAGACATTTAATACAAGATCCAAAAAAATAAGTAGTTATTTTAGAAGAAAAACAAAAATATTTAGATCCGTATCCTTACTCGTATAAAGGAAATGATTCAGAGGAACCGTTTGAATTAGTTTCACTTGAAAATAATAAAAAAAAATAATGGAGTTACGTAAATATAATCTAGACCGATTAGAAGAAATGACTAAAACAAAAAATGATAATGAAATAAAATATAAAATAATATTAGAAATAATTGAACGACTAGATAAAATAGATGAAGACATAATAGAGGAAATAAATAATAATATAATAGAACTAGACGAAGATATACATAAACTATTAGGATTATTAGTCTGGGAAAAATGGAATATATTTCCCTTGAAGACTTAGAACAAGTAATGAGAGGTAGTGACACAGGAAAATAAAAAGAGAATAATATCCTAGAAGACTTCAAGGAGAAACTAATAATTTTGATGGAGTAATGTTAAGGATCATGAAAAATATATCATGAAATACATCATGAAAATTTTTCATCCCTTGATTAGTCTTGATTAGTGTGTGGTGTTTTATTGTATTAGTAATCCAAAGGTTGAGAATCTTTCATGATAATATTCATGATATATTTTTCATGATCCCTAGCATTACTGATTTTGATGATATTGAAATGGTAGTGGTTAAACAAAAAGGAAGTAGTTCATCTGTCCCAGCTAATTCAAATCATCCAAATTTTAGAAACTTCACCCGATAACAACTGGAAGATGATACTAGAAATTATGATTATATATAGAAGAAGAATGAGACATTATAGTTATCTAAATAGAGGATCATATGCTAGTGAAATACATAACTATGCAAACTTTATTCCTAGAATACATAGTTATGCAAACTTTATTCCTAGAAAGGAAATATTTTTTAAGAGAAGTACAAGTACTACTAAAACCAATAAATAATAAATGATATTTATTAGATATTGACTGTGCTACAAATACAAGTGGATTAGTAAAACAATGGAAGAGATGTATGCATCATGTCTTAAATATCCACAGCTGAAGCATACAAAATTTTCTAAATTATATTGAATATAGTTTCACGGGTATAACAGCAAGCTAGTATGACAATTTGAAAGAAAGCGATAGAGAAAAATTAACAATAGAAATTACTCCAGAAGGTATGTTAAATCTATTTGTAAAATATATTGAAGATAAATTCATAAGAAAAGAGTGAAATGAGAATAAAAGGAAAAGATAATGAGTCATAAAATTAAATAATATAGAAATATAAAATATGGAATATGGAATAAATAGAAAATTATATATGTGAATACTTCTATTACTATTATCAAATTGGTAGAAACAAAATTCATTTAATTATGTTTTTTCATAAATTACCATATCCTATAAATGTTAATACATAAGAAAAATGTAAAAAGTGGTTAAAAGAATTATAAGATGCTACAAGCAACACCTTGAGTCATAGAATTAGATATATAAGAGAATGGATAGAATAAAAATACATGAAAATGAAACAAAGAAGAAAAATGAAACAACAATATTTACACTGCTGACAAACATCTAACGCATGGAGGTATGAACCTTCACGAAGAAAACATGCAATAATAAAAAGAAAACGTTTTATAAAAGAAAAAGTTTTAATAAATAAAGAGGAGAAAAATATTATTAAAAAAAAACCCTATAATTTCAATAAAAGAACATTTTTTTTTGTTAAAAATAATTATTATCCAAAGGGAAAAAAGACTTATAAATGTTGGGCATATAGGGAAATAAGTCACTGTGCAAATCAATGTAGAAATAAGAAGAATAATAATAAAATAATAGAAGGCTTAAGAAACTTGGATTATTTAAAGTTAGAAAAGAAGAAGCATTAGAATTGGCTCTAAAAAATAATAAAGGAATAATAAAATTAAATAAAGAAGAAATAGAAATAGGAGACGAAAATTACAACGACGCCGATAAAGAATTAATATTTATAATGACGAAAGAAATAAGTGTAGAAAACTTAAGAGGAGAACAATTTGTCATAGAAAACGTCCAAAAAAAAGTAGAAAAAAGGCTAAATATTATCAACAATATGAAAAGATGAAATATATCAAAAATTAATTTTTAAATTAAAAATTAAATATATGTATATATATACATATATGAAAGAATATAAGGAGATATGGAAATTAAAAATTGTGAATATGATATGCGAGAGATAATCATAATATATTAGAAAATAACAAAGATAATAAATATAAATATATGCAAACAAAGAGTATACAAATACAAATTATACCGTTGTTTGATAATTGACATGATATATATATGTATGTATGTATTTTTATGTGATATTAGGCAACAAAATTTTGAAAGATCCATAATTAGTGGAATAAAGAGTAACCTATGTGGGGGGCCATTAGATTTTAGTTACAAACCAGGATATTATATTAGGTTAAAAGATGGATTTATAAATAGATTTTTAACATTAAAAATAAAAACTGTAAAAATTGATATGCATAAAACCACATATTCATTATAGGTATTTTGGAATATAATATCTAAGTTAGATAACACCATAGATTCTAAAATACAACATAAAATTATAAAAATAGATAAATTTGAACCTACTAATAGAATACCAATAGATAAAATTACATATAAAAGAATAACCCTAATGAAATTAAACTAGATAATAGATGGATACCAATTCCAAAAATATTACAAAAAGAAACGGTATAATAAAAATTGATAATACAGGAAATATTAAAATAAAAACTCCTAGCACTTCGAAAGATAATGACGAAATAAATAATACAAGTATATCATCAAGAAGACACTCTATAGATAATTTTAGGATAAATTACAAATACATCTCCTGAGGTTTGCTTAGAATACAGATTGCCCCTATAGTTTAAAAAATTACAAATATCCCTTTGTTAAAAAAATTTATTTAACAGAATTAACTAAAAAAAATAAATTCATAATTGCTCTCCTGTACAATAATAAAATTACCTAAATTATTAATTGAAACATATTTATAACATCATTAAAAGCTGTTAATTGACTTGATGATTTATTAATAAAATGGGCGATTTGTTATGAAATTGAAATCTCAGGGGTGGAATGTAATTTCCAGAACCACAGGTGGCAATTTGTATTTTAATCAAATCTCAGTGGGTATATTTGTAATTTACCCATAATTTTAATATACAATCCGATAGGAATTCATTTAGTAAAAAGAATAATAGGATACAAAACTATAAGTGTGCCAATATCTAAAGATGAGGAAATCTAATGGCTTGGAGATAAAGAAAAGGCACAAAAGGAATATGACACATTCGTAAAAAGATATAGCAAAAAGAGTGAAGAAAATAAAATGTTATTAGCATACACTAATATAAATAGTATATATATATATACCCATAAAAGTATGCCTAGAAAGATTTAAAAATTACAAACTATGTGCTTGCTTAGACAACAGATGCTCAGTATGATTTGAGAAAAAGAAACTCTTTTCTGAGTATACGTGGAAAAAATAGAAGCCACCGTTAATATTTCGAATAGCTAATAATAGTACAATGATCCATAATGACACTATAGAAAACTTAATTATAGAAATTAATTCCACTGCCTTTATCATTCCTAAACTTTGGGCAATCGATCAACTATCATATGATATACTCATAGAAAATAACTTTCAACGATTATATAGCCCTCATACTCAAATGTTACACTCTATTATGTTTACAAATAAAACCAAATTAGTCGTGGCACTCACTCACCACCGCTAAGCTACTAAACCCACTTGTAGTCTATCATCCATACAACACATAAGTAACTTGAACACTTAACCACATAATCGAGCCAAATCCACAAAGATAACTACTCATCCCGGAACTCTTAAGGAATTCTCATAAGAAACCACGTTGATCAAACATGTTTCCAAAGAGACCTCAATGCAAGTTAACCAGCTACAAGTATTATCCACGAAACTTAACCCTATGTTCACATAAATGCAACACATAAAGTCCTAATACTTAACCTATCAATATAAAACGTTCTCACCAAACGTAACCAAATCCCTTGTGGTAAAAACCACTTCCTATGAGCCCAAAGTATTCAAACTCAACTCGCTCTAATACTAAGTTGTAACGCCTTGTTTTTATTGCCAAATTAACATTATCATCACCATCATTATAATTCAATTCCATAATGAAACATGAGGAAGCTATAACCATTAATATGATAAAACAATAAAAGTTCCCTTCCAGTTCATACATGTAATGCAAATGAATTACAAATAAATGAAGTTTTTCCCTGAGGCTTACATAAATAAATTAAACAAAAGGGTTTAACCCTTTATACATAATATTAGCATTTCGCCAAACAAATACTGGCCTTGTGGCCTACAAGTAAGAATGACTTCAAATCTAGAATAACTCCTCAAGTTATGTACTTGAAAAATTATCAGCAATGTAGGATAAACAGAGAAGTCCAATAGAGATCCCAAATGATCCTAAACAATAATAACATAAAATAGCTATGATCATGAATGCTTCACATTATAAGATATAAGTAACAAGACTTTTTATATTCCAAAGTATTTATACAAAAAAAAATATATTTTCCTGAAAATCATTCTTTGTCAATTCAAGAATACTCATTTGTTTTCTTATCGATTTAATACATTGCTTCCAATCCAAAAAGATTTTCAAATCTAAATCATGTCTCATAACACAACGTCAACTACACAAATGCATATAATTCCACAATAAATATCTCTATAGACATATGCACACAAAGGTAAAGCCTCTAAGTAATCTTTCATTACTCAAGAATTAATCTAGTCCCTTACCTTTTAATCATTCTTTTTTTTTTCTTCTTTTTTTTTTAATTTTTAAATTTGAGAAATTTACCATATTCAACATATGATACCCATTCTACAATGTCCTTAGAAACATCCACCCAGTTCTATGCTCAAGGCACAAGGTAAATAGGACATCCATCACAATATATACACATATCCCAATAGAACTGACAAAATAACAACACATACTCCCATGTTTTACCTGCCACTGGCACAGAAGACAAATGATGCACCCTTTGTATCATAATTCATATATAAAAATGATGAAGCAACACAGTCACATAGGACAAACCAGCTTCGTCAAGCCCCAACCACCATAACAACACACTTTACTGGGTGCAAATCCGGAAGGGAGAAGAATCTATTTCAAAGCGCCACACTTTACCGAAACTCAACCGGAAGGAAGAGGAACCTGAGCACACTTTACCGAACGCAACCTGGAAGGAAGGGCCACCTATATCAATGCGCCATGCTTTACTAAGTGCTAACCGGAAGGAAATAGACCCCTTATATAGCACCTTCTTTATCCAACTCATCACATAACACATCATTTTAGATTACGCAATTAACACACAACATTTGACACACAAAACCTATTTAGCAACAAACAATACCACCCTCCACTAATGACCAAGGATAAAACCTCTAGAGACCCTATTCTCATAAAGCAATAGGCTCAACAACAACAACATTTAATTCGAGGAATAAACCATTTCATTTTCTCAATTTACATCACATAGGCCAAATGATCACAACACTCTATTTATCCAATTTTAGCAATCAAAACTCTACTTCATTAAGGCAAACACTTAGCTAGATAATTACACAACCTTAACATTTTTCCACAATATCCAAACATCCACTATAAATTACATCACAATCTTTATACACATGGTTAACTAACTCACAATATCCCAAATTATCAATAACAAGTGATTAAAACTCTCAAAACTTAAACCCCTAACCCCATTTCATGCTTTATAAAATCACACCTCAAAATCATGTTTTTAATGTAATAAAATTACCACATGTCTATCTATGACGAGGTATTGAAAATGAGTAAAGAAATCCCTACCTCTTGAAGCAAAGACGAAGAAAGTCGAAAATTCAACAGCGATGAAAATACGATCTTCTCAAATTAAATGAAAACCCTCGTCGAGCTTTATGTTTTGGTATATGGAACCAGGGGTAAAAAAATGATTAGAAATAGATGAAACTCAAGCTTGAAAAGCTTAAAAGGTAAAAAATGGAGACCGAGAGAGAGAGAGAGGGAAGAACATATCTAAAAAAGTGACTTTTTGACGCACACACAGTCTTATATAGAAACAATATTGTGCGTGCGGTCTAACACTTCGTTAGTGTGAATTGCACAATTGTGGCCACAATCCACACATTCGCAAGCGCGACCATATTCGTCGCAACCATCCATCGCCAGCCATCGCAGGCAATGCAACTCCTCCAGGCCAACAAACTTGAAGGTGGTTCTTGGTTGTAACCTGATTGCAGCCCATCGTGGGAGCTACCCTTAATAGTTGCGGGCGCGATAACAATGTTTGCGGGCGCAAACAAGCAAGGTCAAAATTGGTAAGTTGCTATTCTGAAGCTAGCCTAAAGTGTTCCGAGGTCCAAGCGCAACAAGGTAGGGTCAAAGTCAACCGGAATAATATAGTGTTCCAACCGAACAAGAAAAAAGGATCGGGTCTTGACCCAAGCTACTATAGTTGTTGTGGACACCCCATTTTGACTGACCTTAAGATTTTGGACACTTGTAGGCCTTTCGATGATGAAATGGTGATACCTCCATGCTTAGAATGTTGAAAATTTCTTAAAGTTGCTATCATACCCTCTTTCAACCAAAAGATTAACTTTTTAAAAAAATGACCAAAATACACATGAACCTATTTTTTAGCCAAAAACCAATTTTCCAACCCTGAAAAGTGAGAGAAGCATGATTGGACTTGGATTGATGATATTTTCCAAAATTATTGACTTGTTTTATAAAAAAAAACATTGATCTACAGAAAATTTGAGCTTCCTTAGGCCATAAGTAGGCAAAAGCTATGCAAAATCGCACCTAGCCATGCAAATCCGCACCTAACCTGCAAAGTTGGCACCTAGACCCCTGGCCGCACATGCGCCCACATGTGCATGGTGCGGCCGTACCTTCCTTTAATAGACAGAAATAGAAACTTTGTAAGGATGACAATGCGAAATTGAAGAGAGGAGCTAGAGAGAAAGTGATGCTCAACTATAGCAATCTCCTCTAGCTTCCTCCCCAAGCTAGGAGTGCCTATAAAAGCACCCCTTCCCCCCCTCTTTGGAGTGTGAGACTTTGGTGAACTTTTAAAAGCAAAAAAAAGCTTAAGAGAAAGAAACCCTTCCCTCTCCCTTCAATTCCTAAAATCCCCTCCTACTAGCAACCTAAAAGTGATTAAAAATCTTCTCATGCAGGAGACTTGGACTATAATCAACAACCCTTGCTTGAGGGAGGCCTACAAATAAGAAAACAAAAATTTCTCACATTTTCTTGGACGTTCTGCAAAGCAGTAGGTAATATTCTCATCTTTTATTATTTCAACACCCCTTTATCCATGTTTTCAATAGCAAACCATGTTTAGGGTTTTAGTTCATTCATATGTCATGTAGTTTGCATATTCAATCCTCTTTTTCGCCATTTTAGCCATATTTCTTCTATTTTCATTAGAACAAAATGCTTAGGTTCATGTTTTATATGTTTAATTGCATATTTTAGGTTATATTTATTTTATGTATTGCATGTAAAACACGTAAAGTAGGCATCCGAGTAAGTCCTCTAAATCTCCGTAGCATGTGCATGTGTCTTTGCATTGTCCTTTTGAATAATCTAAGTCTATATGTTTTTCTATGCAAAATTGGTTATTTTGGATGTTTTTATAAGTTTTATTTATTTTAGTTCAATTTTGTGGCCATGTTTTATTTAAAATCCATTTTTGATGGAAAATATTTATTTTTATGGAAGATATGGCTTTATCCTTGAAACTAAAATAAATAACACTTATTTTATTCAAATCAGTTCTAGGGTTAGTAAAGGTTTTAGGGCTAAAATGAATTGTATGAAATAATTAACCACTAAAATCATAAAATAAAAAGTGAGTAGAGGCCAATCTTTGGATTGGACAAAAGGGGGTGCTTTCATTTAAATGACTTTCCCCTTGTGTACCTAAGCTCCCGAGCCTAGAAATTTTCTTATTATAATAGATTGATCCTTAACTTAGTTTTCATCATTAAAGGTTTCTTAATTCCCCTTAGTTTTCATCGTTAAAGATTTTTTAATTCCCCTCTAAAAATTAAGTGGCGACTCGTTGTTGTTAAAGCTAGTTAGTCCAACGTTTATGTGGGAAACGGGCCTTAGACTTGAAAAAAACATGACGAACCATAGTTGGTGACTCTGCAAGGGAATTAAGTTAGATTGACTTGAAAATTTCTATTTTATGAGATTAGTGATTAATTGTTAATTGCATTGCACCATTATGGGCTCGAAAAACCTAACTTTATTGCATGATATCCCAGACACTATTCGCGGGATATGTTATGTCAACAAGCAAGCATCAAATTTTGCTATTAGTACCATTTGATCATCCCCTTGCATTACAAGGTGGCATAAGAGGTATATTGATAGTCCTAGCTGATGTACCCTCTTAACTTGTCACGACCCAAACCCGGCCCTATGGGTTTAGCATCAGAATCCGAGATTACGAAGGCACGCCAATCAAGAATCTGATAAATCTGAGTTCGAGAACTGGCGGAAGCCAAAACAAGAAAAACTAGTGTCCATAGAGTCATGTTAATCGTATGCCAAAAACATTTTCATACATTTATGCATTCAAACCAAGACTGATATACACAATCATTCTGAGACATTGATGCGGGGACTTAATCCTCGATAACGATCTGATAACAACGATGGCGGTCTATACAAAAGCGGTACAAAAGCAGTAAGGAGACCTATGGGGACACAAAACACCCCAAGCCATGGCATGGCGTCTCGGAACCTCACGGTGAGGCACAAAGGTGGTGACAAAGCGGGGACCAATCCCACGCTCCTAGCTCGATGCGGTGGTGAGCACCTACATATATATATAAGCAGTGAGCTAAAGCCCGTGAATAACATACGATGTAAAGAGGTTATGAATGATGTCCTTACGATAATGAAATCAATTCATTATCTGAGATTTCAATCTTTCAAGATTTGATCAATTAGTATTTCAATCAATCGGTCATATGTGGTACATCCATTAGCCTATAAACAAGAGGTCCAAAGGACCGCCTTATGCAGACCAACAATAATGATGGCCATCAATCGGTATGGTTCCACAAGGAAACCGACAGAGCTCAGAATGTGATCAATAACGATAGGGTGCTAAGGATGCCTGTCTGATTCGAAATAGGACATACATTCATTCAATAGACAATATTAGTTCAATAAGCAGTTCGATTCGGTATTCAAAATAAAACCATTTGAACATATCTTTACAATCTGTTACTCACGGTGATTGGGCTATCGGTAGCTAGAGCGTCCCAGAGTCAACCCTAAACAGTCAATCAAATAGAACACACACTAAGTTTACAGTTTGGAAAGGATGATAATTAAATCCCTAAATTCCTCGGTGTGGTTCTATGTCTACATCCTCATTAAGATGCTCTAAACTAGGCCTAAGAACGCCTAGGATGCGATGAGGATGCAAAATGCACTTAGAAAACAATTTGAAATTTTCGATTGAAAGGGGCCTCCGCCGAGCGAGTTTCCCTTCGGCGGACAAGCACACAAAGGCCCACGCTCGAGCGTACATTCCGCCGCTCGAGCGGACTGATGAAAGGTGCAAAAATGCTGGATGCGCGATTTTCCCGCTCGAGCGGCACTTCCCCCGCTCGAGCGGACGTCCAAAATCTGGAAAATCCAGATTCGACCTCTGAGTTTCAAACCAAGTTTTGATGCTCCAAATCCGATCCTCTTGGGCCCATTTTCTGGAAAACTCTTTCAAACACATAGAATAACAAGTTCTAAAACTCAATTTAAGAAATCAAGGCCCAAGGGTGTTTCAATTAAACTCAATTTCAAACCATTTTCAAGAACACTTTCAAAACATGACATGCATGATCTTTAAACCAATTTTTAGCTTCCAATCATGCTCAAATGAGCTCCAATTCTTTGAAAAGCAAGTTGAAAACATGGACTATGATAACAACATGGACATGCATGTGACAATTCTCCAAGAATTCAACTCAAACTCATCAATATATACATGCATGTAACATTTGAGCTTCAATTCCACATATTTGCACTAAAACATGGCTTGGTTCTACAATTTAGCATGAACCATGCATAATGAAGTTTATAGACAAGGAGGAGACCATGAATTTCTTACCTAGAGTGTTAATTCAAGGTGTGGAAGCTAGATTATGCCAATTTACACTTTAATTCCAAGCAATCCAAGCCAATTCACCAAGATGAGTTCAACTCTCTCTAGCTCTCACTCTCTCTAAGTTTTGGTCGGCTAGGAAGAAAGAAATGGCTGAGCAAGAGTCTAAGGTAAGGCTCATTACAATTAATAAACAATTAATAAACAAGAGCTCCACTCAAGGGCAATTCGGTAAATATATCTAAGTTTGCAATTAACTCGATTCAATCTAATTTAATCATTCCTAATCAATTTTCAGATAAAAATATCATTAAATCACAAATATTATGCTGATTACAAAACATCAAACGGTTTCTAAATCGGCCGCCGATAAGGCCTTCAATTTACAGTTTAAACATATGAATCAAACAGATAATCACATAAGTCAACAGATACAATATGTAATTAAATAGACAAACTCATTGATTTGATTTGATTTCGTTCAGTTTGTTCAGTAGTTCATCCAGTTCACTTATCAGTCATTAGCAGTTCAGTTTAGCAATGATCAGTAGGTAATTCAGTGGTTTAACGGTAATCAGTACGAGGGTTGTTACAGTCTCCCCTCCTTATAAGGAGTTTAGTCCTCTAAACTCGAGTTACCTTCAGTCTGGAAGAAAACAGGATTCAGCGGGAACAAATCCGGATATCGCCTAGCCATGTCATCTTCCCTTTCCCAAGTGGCATACACACCACCATGGTTCTGCCAGTCAACTTTCACTAGCGGAATCTCTTTGTTTCTCAGTTTCTTGATCCGTCGGTTTACAATCTGTATAGGCCGTTCCTCGTAAGTGTAGTCATCACTCAACACGATACGGGTAGGCTCAATCACATGAAACGGATCTCGAAGATAGTCTCTCAACATCGAAATGTGGAAGACGTTATGCATATGCTCCATTTCAGGAGGGAGCGCAACTTGATACGCCACCGGATTGATTTTCTCAATAATCTGATACGGTCCGACATATCTCGGTGCTAACTTGCCTTTGACTCCGAAACGAGTCTGGCCTTTCATTGGTGTCACTTTCACAAACACGTGATCACCCACTTCATACTCTCTATCCCGTCTTCTGACATCTGCATAACTCTTCTGTCTACTCTGTGCAGTTTTCAATCTCTGTTGTATCAGTTTTACCTTTTCAGTTGTTTCATACACAATCTCGGGCCCAAGCAACGGCCCATCTCCAACTTTTGCCCAGCAGATTGGAGATCTACACTTTCTGCCATACAATGCCTCGAAAGGCGCCATCTGGATACTCGAATGGTAGTCATTTGTTGTTGACCAATTCCAATGGCAAATGACTTTCCCAATTTCACGAAAGTCCATTACACACATTCTCGATAAATCCTCTAGAGTCTGGATGGTCCTTCATTGTCCATCTGTCTCGAGGATGATAGGCACTACTCGACCTCAATTCGATGCAATCAGTAGGCTCGCTGTAACCTCGATGTAAACTTGAATCCTGTCGAAACAATAGATCTGAGCACTCCATGCAATCTCACAATTTCATCAATATAGATAACAGCCAATCTATCTGCATTATAGATTGTCTTGACAGGTAGGAAGTGTGCAGATTTAGTCAGTCTATCAACAATAACCCAAATAGAGTCCATACCTTTCCTAGAGCGCGGTAATCCGACGATAAAATCCATCGTAATATGCTCCCATTTCCACTCTGGTATGGGTAAGGGTTGCAATAATCCAGCAGGTCGTTGATGTTCAGCTTTGACCTGTTGGCAGTGAAGGCATTTGGACACAAAGTCGGCAATTTCCTTCTTCATTCCTGGCCACCAGAAATTCTGTTTCAAATCTTGATACATTTTCGTATTCCCTAGGTGAATCGAAAACTTCGAACTGTGGCCTTCTTGCAGAACTCTTCTTTTCAATTCAGTGTCATTTGGTACACACAGTCTGTCTTGAAATTTCAGAACATTGTTGTCAAATTTGAATCCCGGTTTCGGTTTTGAATCCCTTTCTTCAATGATTTTCTTCAAGTAATCATCCAGTTGTTGTTTCTCTTTAATTTTTTCAATCAAGGCTGGCGATAATAGCACTAAGGTTCCACCTTGTTCTTTCAATACAATTTCAATTTCGGACTTTTCGGATCAAGAAGCAACTCTTTCTAGTCAACAACAAAGCAGGCTAAGTTGTCGATTTTCGGCTCAATGCATCGGCAGCGGTGTTGGCTTTTCGGATGGTACAAAATCAGAGGTCATAGTCTTTTATCGGTTCAAGTCATCTCCATTGTCTCATATTGATTCTTCGAGTAAAAAGTACTTGAGCTCTTGTGGTCGATATACACTTCACAGGTTGCTCCATACAAATAGTGACGCCAAATTTTGATGCAAAAACTCTGCTGACAAGTTCTAGGTCATGGGTCGGGTAGTTCTTTTCATGCGGTCTCAACTGTCGGGAAGCATAAGCAATAACTCTCCCATTCTGCATTAAAACACACCCCAAACCCTTATGAGAAGCATCACTAAGGCCTCGTTTGGGAACAGGCTAATTTAGTAACTTTTTGGCTAATTGGCTAAAAAGGTTGGTAAGAAAAACCTGTATGTTTGGGCCAACTTTTTGGCTAATTACGAAACGACGTGCAAAAAGTAGAGAGAAAAGGGAATCTTTGACTTTTTGGTATGGGTTGTTGTCTGTTTGGCTGAAAAGGTAAATTTTTGGCTAATTGGGTATTTTTACCTCTTGCCCAACGAGGCCTAAAACAAGATAACCATCCGCACTGAAGGTAGAGTCAAAATCTGCGATCCACAAGTCTGGTCTTCAATTCTTGAAATGCTGATTCCCTCTGGTCAATCCAGTCAAATGATACCCCTTTCTGTGTCAATTGAGTCAGCGGTAAGGCAATTTTGGAAAAATCTTTGACAAACCTTCTGTAATATCCAGCCAATCCCAAAAAGCTTCGGACTTCGGTTACATTCGTTGGTCTAGGCCAGTTCACTACAGCTTCAATTTTCTGCGGGTCAACAGAAATTCCATCTTTGCTAACAACATGTCCCAAAAACATTATATGATCAAGCCAAAATTCACATTTAGACAGTTTAGCATACAGTTTCTGTTCTCTTAAGGTTTGCAGGGCAAGTCTCGAGATCTTGTTCATGTTCTTCTCTGATCTTAGAATAGATCAATATGTCATCAATAAATACCACAATAAAATCGTCAAGGTATGGTTTAAAATTACATTCATGAGGTCCATAAATGCGGCGAGGGCATTACGTAACTCGAGCGGCATAACTAAAAATTCAAAGTGGCCATACCTCGTTAAAGCGGTTTATCAATGTCTTCGGTTTGACTTTCAATTGGTGATACCCGATCTAAGATCAATCTTGGAAAACACTTGTGCACCTATGGCTGGTCAAATAAATCATCAATACGCTGTAATGGATATTTATTCTTCTGATTACCTTGTTCGATTCACGGTAATCAATGCCTGATCTCGATGAGCCGTCTTTCTTCTTTACAAACAAAAGCAGGTGCACCCCACGGTGAAATCTTGGAGTCGATAAACTTCTTGTCTAACAGTTCCTTCAATTGTACCTTCAATTCTTTGATTCGAGCCATTCTATAGGGGCTTTAGATGTCATTTGGGTACAGGAACCACATCCACAATAAATTCAATTTCCCTGTCAATCAAATCCCCTGGCAATTCATCTGGAAATACATCTGGGAATTCTCTGACTATAGGAATACAATTCACATCAGTTTTAACATTATCATTAGCAGGTACAGTCAATACAGAACACAGATATCCTTTACATCCCTTTCTAATCAATTTGACAGCCTTTACAGAAGAAATCAGATATGGAGGAGGTACTACTCCACTCCCATTAAACACAAATTCGGACAAACCCGGTGGACGGAACACTACTTGTTTTGTTACACAGTTTATAGTGGCATGATATTTATGTAGCCAATCCATCCCCAATATTACATCAAAATGATCTATGTTCAATGGTAGTAAATCAATAAACAGATGCATATCCCCAACAATAATCTCACAAGCAGGATACATATATGCACATGTCATGGATCCCCCAACAGGTGATGATCTGACTAACAAATAGTTCATGGGTTCTAAGGGTCTATTCAATTTACGAAAAAGCATCGACACATAAGAATGTGTAGACCGAATCAATCAATACATAAGCATTTTGAGCACGAGATAGAGAGGATACGACACAACGGTCTCAAGTGTTTTGCCGTCTCCGTACTAGGGCAAACACTGCCTGCCTCATAGGCTCTTTCATTAGCTTTGGGGTTCGGTTTTGGTGCTACATTCGATCTTCTGCGCTTAGTGCGGCTTACTACTAGTGGCGGGCGGAAGGCGATCTTTGATTACATGGCCCACCTTGCCACACTGAAACAAGCTCGAAACACGGTAGCAAACCCCTTTGTGCTTGTTGCCACATATGGAACAGGGTGGAGTAAATCCACTCCCTTGGCTGGGGCTAGTAGTCGACCCCGTATTCTGTTTCTTGTTTGCTGGGTTATGCTTGCCTTTCTTAAACTTAAAACCCTGTCTTTTACCTTGCCATTCAGTCGTCGGTGTTTCAGATTGTTTCACTGCTGCAATATTTGTCTCGGCCATCAATGCCCGGTCGAGAACACCTACATAAGTTGGCATTTTCAAAACATTTATCCGGTCCTGGATAGCAACACTAAGGCCGCCTTCAAACCTCCTGGCCTTCTTATAATCGGTATCCACCATGTGTGGGGCATACCTAGCAAGTTCAGTAAATTGCTTTTCATACTACAGAGATGTTTTGCCTGTCTCAATTTTCAAACTTCGGTCACTTTTACGTCACTGATGCCTTTGGGAAAATACTTTTCAAAGAAGGACTCCTTGGCGAGCCCAAGTCGGGGATGGTATTTGCATCACGGGTCAACATCCACCACCTTCTCGCTTCTTCACGAAGGGTGAAGGTTGCTAACAAAACTTTGTTTGCTTGAGCACGGAAAAACCTCAAACAACTTTTAGGTCTCAAGAACCCAAGCTTGACCTTTAGGTTCTAAGCCTCCTGAAAGGACGGCGGTTTCATTTCTTTGAATTTACGAGTCGGTAATAATGTCCACCTCGATAGCATTCACATTTTGTACATTACATTCGGTTGCACCGGAGGAGGAGGAGGTGAAATTTGTTGGTTCGGTTGTTGTTCTAATCTTTCTATTATCAGTCCCATCATTTGTTCAAGTCTGGCCATTCTGGCCTCAGAGGATGATGCTTCAGTTTCATTTGCATTATCCATTTCACTATAGCAGTTATAACAGTTATCATTATAAACAGTTGTACAATTAAACAGTTTAACACTTTAACATACAATCAGTCAGTCATAAGCACACACTTTTCAAATTCATGAGATGCCCTATTTGCTTTTCTAGGACACCCTATAGCTCATTTGGACACGTGTGTGCGGCATAACTCGTGGTTAAGTATCGCTCTGATACCACTCTGTCACGACCCAAACCCGGCTCTATGGGTTTAGCAGAATCAGCGATGTCAATCCGAGATTACCAAGGCCCGCCAATCGATATCTGAGAAATCTGAGTTCGGGGCTGGCGGAAGCCAAAACAATAAAAACTAGTGTCCATAGAGCTGTGTTAATCTGTATGCCAAAAACATTTTTCATACATTTATGCATTCAAACCAGTACAGTATACACAATCATTACAGACATTCAGTATGGGGACTTAATCCCTCGATAACTTGATAAAGATAACAAAGAACGGTCTATACAAGCAAAGACAAAAGCAGTAAGAGACCTATGGGGACACAAAAACACCCCAAGCCATGGCATGGCGTCTCGGAACCTCACGGTGAGGCACAAAGGTGGTGACAAAAGCGGGGACCAATCCCACGCTCCTAGCTCGGTCGGTGGTGAGCACCTACATATATATATAAGCAGTGAGCTAAAGCCCGATGAATAACATCTGATGTAAAGAGGTTATGAATGATGTCCTTCTGATAATGAAATCAATTCATTATACTGATATTTCAATCTTCGATATTTCGATCAATCAAGATTTCAATCAATCGGTCATATGTGGTACATCCATTAGCCTATAAACAGAGGTCCAAAAGGGCCAAGACATATGAACAACAATAATGATGGCCATCAATCAGTATGGTTCCACAAGGAAACCGACAGAGCTCTGTAACAGTCAATAACAGTAGGTGCTAAGGATGCCACAATACAGTTCAGGAAATAGGACATACATTCATTCAATAGACAATATTAGTTCAATAAACAGTTCAGTTCGGTATTCAAAATAAAACCATTTGAACATATCTTTACACAATCTGTTACTCTCAGTCATTGGGGTATAAGTACCTAAAGCGCGTCCCCGAGAGTCAACCCTAAACAGTCAATCAAATAGAACACACACTAAGTTTACAGTTTGGAAAGGATGATAATTAAATCCCTAAATTCCTCGGTGTGGTTCTATGTCTACATCCTCATTAAGATGCTCTAAACTAGGCCTAAGAACGCCTAGGATGCGATGAGGATGCAAAAATGCACTTAGAAAACAATTTCAGAATTTTCAGTGAACAGGGCCTCCGCCGGCCTTGAGTTTCCGCTCGGCGGACAAGCACTAAAGGCCCACGCTCGAGCGTACATTCCGCCGCCGGCGGTGATGAAAGGTGCAAAAATCTTTGGATCGCGATTTTCCGCTCAAGCGTTAAAATCCTTTCGGCGAATTTGTAAAACAATGCGAGAAAATACTGGGAGCATGTATTCCCCGCTCGAGCGGCACTTCCCCCGCTCGAGCGGACGTCCAAAATCTGGAAAATCCAGATTCGACCTATGAGTTTCAAACCAAGTTTTGATGCTCCAAATCCGATCCTCTTGGGCCCATTTTCTGGAAAACTCTTTCAAACACATAGAATAACAAGTTCTAAAACTCAATTTAAGAAATCAAGGCCCAAGGGTGTTTCAATTAAACTCAATTTCAAACCATTTTCAAGAACACTTTCAAAACATGACATGCATGATCTTTAAACCAATTTTTAGCTTCCAATCATGCTCAAATGAGCTCCAATTCTTTGAAAAGCAAGTTGAAAACATGGACTATGATAACAACATGGACATACATGTGACAATTCTCCAAGAATTCAACTCAAACTCATCAATATATACATGCATGTAACATTTGAGCTTCAATTCCACATATTTGCACTAAAACATGGCTTGGTTCTACAATTTAGCATGAACCATGCATAATGAAGTTTATAGACAAGGAGGAGACCATGAATTTCTTACCTAGAGTGTTAATTCAAGGTGTGGAAGCTAGATTATGCCAATTTACACTTTAATTCCAAGCAATCCAAGCCAATTCACCAAGATGAGTTCAACTCTCTCTAGCTCTCACTCTCTCTAAGTTTTGGTCGGCTAGGAAGAAAGAAATGGCTGAGCAAGAGTCTAAGGTAAGGCTCATTACAATTAATAAACAATTAATAAACAAGAGCTCCACTCAAGGGCAATTCGGTAAATATATCTAAGTTTGCAATTAACTCGATTCAATCTAATTTAATCATTCCTAATCAATTTTCAGATAAAAATATCATTAAATCACAAATATTATGTTGATTACAAAACATCAAACGGTTTCTAAATCGGCCGCCGATAAGGCCTTCAATTTACAGTTTAAACATATGAATCAAACAGATAATCACATAAGTCAACAGATACAATATGTAATTAAATAGACAAACTCATTCAGTTTCAGTTTCAGTTTCGTTCAGTTTGTTCAGTAGTTCATCCAGTTCACTTATCAGTCATTAACAGTTCAGTTTAGCAATGATCAGTAGGTAATTCAGTGGTTTAACGGTAATCAGTACGAGGGTTGTTACATAACTAAACCTACATTTGCATATAGAAAGCTTTAGTACCTTTCAAACTAGGACATGATACCCTCCTCTCTAGGATTACATTGTTTCCTTTTTACATGAATTAGTAAATCTTAGATCCTATTTTCAAGTTAAGGCAGGGCAATCCTACCCCCAAATAGGCATGAATGCAAATTATGTGCTTATGTGATATCTTGTCTTGAATGAAAATTATGTGATTGGATTCCGAAATTAGAAGTTAGAAAGGCACTGATTTGATTCCAAAATCTGAGGGTCTGATTAGGCAGTGATTTGATTTTGGAGAAATCTGAGGAATTCTAAGCAATGATGCGATTCTGAAATCTGGGGTTCAAGTTAGGCAATGATTTGATCTGGTATTGATTCTAAGAATCAGTGATGAATTAGGGGATGGTTTCCTAACTTAAAGGATTTGAGTTTGATTTGAATTCCTACCTTAGCAATCAATTGAGAATGATTACCTTCCAAAAAATTTTATTTTTGAAAAAATAAAATAAAATTCCAAAAAAAATAAAATATATTCACCTTAGGTATAGCCTTGGAGATTATGAAAGGTGTTTGATTGAATGGAAATCTTTAAGTCATTGACTTTGGAAGAATTTTAATTTTATGAAAAAATGGTAGACAAGAAAGTGGTGACCAAGTCTCCCATTTTGAATGAAATCCCTATTTTCCTAAAAAGCATTTGACTAGAAGATAGTTATTTGATTGAACACTTGGAATAAAATCTGAAGCTCCTTTGGAGGGAAAGAATTAAAAAAAAAAAAAGAAAAAGAAAAAGGAAATCTGAGTAGAATTTTAGAAATCATGGAAGGTATTTGATTGAATGAAAATCTTTAGGTTATTGATTTTGGAGGGAATTTTGATTTTATGGAAAGTGTTAGACAAGGAGGTGGTCACCAACTCCTTTGCTTTAAAATTGAATTTTTGAATTTCTTTAGAAGACATTTGACTAGAAAATGATTGTTTGGTTAGACGCCTGGAATGAAATTTGGAGTTCCTTAAAAATAAATAAATAAATAAAAATAAAAATAAAAATTTGGGTAGAATTCAGAAATTATAAAAAGTTTTCTTAATTGAATAAAAGTCTTTGGGTTGTTGACTTTGGAGGAACCTTAATCTTATTTGAAAGATGGTGGGTAAGGAAGTGGTGGCCAAGTCTGCCATTTTTAATAAAATTTCGATTCCTCTATGAGATATTTAGCTAAAAGATGATTATTTGATTGATTCTTTGAAATAAAATCTGAACTCCTCAATAATTTTTAAGGAAAAAAAAAACTTTACCTTGAAAAATAATTTTGAAAAAAAAAAATAGAAGTAGTAATTTGATCATGTGCTTTTTGAAAAAAAATGGGATATTTTTCTGTGGATAAGCAATAAATAATGGAAGGGCAATTGTTTGGTTAATCACTTTGGTAAAAATTTTGAAAATTCTTCACAAAAACTCCTTGGTTGGGAAACCATCACCTAACTAATAATGATGATGATGAACGATTTTGAGATCCTATGGTAAGTTTCGAACATAATTTAACTAGGATTCATCTACATACTTCTCAGGATTATGTTCGCAACTGCCATTCCCAGGAAAAGAACTTTCCAAGCCAATCTGCTATGTCTCGTACTCAAGTAAACTCTATCAGTCTTATCATAAGATGTCCTTGGAAGGTGAGGGTCAAATTGACACCCCAATGATTGACAACTGTTTGGTTCAAATAAAGGAAGTAACCCAAATAAAGGAAGGCAAGTAATGGGAAGATAAAGACCTTCACCTAACTTACACTGATGAAACATGGGGGGATGTTAAGTTGGATGACACTTGGTATATGGAGGAAATGGATCACCTTACACATAGTGACGACATTTCAAACCCGCATTCCTTAAGCAAGGAGAAGTTTCAAAAGCTTCTAGAGGGAAAAAAAAAAAAAAAAAAAGGCACGAGGAGGATGGTGTGCTTCAGCAGCTAAAAAAGATTCAAGTAGACATCTTCATTTGGGGTTTGCTCATGGCCTCCCATGAACACTGCCAGGCCATGCTATCTGCACTAAGCAAAGCCAAGTTGTCCGTAGAAGCCACTCCGGAACAATTAGTGGCATTACTTCCGCCTGTAAAGAAAAACTCAACCATCACTTTCTCTAACAAAGATTTGGCACTTGAAGGGACAACTCAAAAAAAAACCACTTTACGTGTTATTAAAGTGTTAAGGGAAATAGGTGTCGGTGGTGCTAGTTGACAATGGATCTGCCATAAATGTGTGCCCGGCCAAGACCGGATATGCTTTAGGGTTAAGGCCCAAAGATTACATTGCAACCACACAGGCTTTCATAGCCTATGACAACCCTCAGCGGGAAGTTTGGGAATAGTGAAATTAAGGATTGAGCTTGGACCGGATGAACATGTGAAATTCTATGTCATGGATGTTCTAGCCATATTTAACACGTTGTTAGGAAGGCCGTAGAAGCACCAACTTAGAACTGTACCTTCGACTATCCACCAAAGAATCAATTATGCTAGATAAGACCATATAGTTACTTTAGATGGTGATACTTCAGTACGTCCACCCCCTAATATAATTACTCATTTGCTTGAAATTCATCACGGCGATGAGGACACCTTCATTTTTGGCTTCACCTTGGCAGAAGCTCAACTAGTGCAATCTATCATGGCACTCAAGGAAGATCGATATATTGGCACACCTTCTATTCTGATAATGAAAAAATGAAGGTACATCTGTGGTTTGGTCTAGGAAAAAGTGGTAAACAAAGAGTTATAAAGGTGCCGAAAGTCAACAATCACTTGTTCACCTTTAGGCTAGGTTACCAACCAGCAAAGAAAGACTTCATGGCAAAGGTAGCCAAAGCGCGAGATAAGGCAAGAGCAAATAAAGAATATAGAAAATATGAATTGAAGTACAAGCAAGTCCAAGGAACACTCAATGGGCATTTTCTTAGAGGGGGAGAAGATTTTTCGTTCTATGGATTTTCAAAGCCTTAGATTGATCATGCAACAAAGAAAATTTAAGGGTTTGAAATCTTCTTTGACTATGAGGTCGTAGATAATGATAAAGAATTCATAGACTCGGATGTAGACATTGGGCAAGACAGATATAGTAGTTCAAGCGATAGAAGTGAAGACTAGGTGGATAATTTGACTAGGACTGATATCGAGACTAGCTTGAGTATTGAGTCTGGTTACATTGGCTTGGGGAATTTCAATTCTATGATGGTGCTGGAAAATGGAGCTTTGGAAAAGGATATCACCAAATACATAGTGGATGTAATGGAGGGTCAAGCACAAAGCTGATCTATTGAAAAGTGTATTGTTTATAAATCTAACAGCGAGTCTAGTAGTGAGTCATGTGAGTCAGAATCTAGCCTATCGAATTCCAACGCGTCAAGTGACCTGGAAGTTATAAGTCCAAGAATGGAGATCGAGTTTAAAATTTCCATTTATTTTGAGCTTGAGTCAGATGAAAGTCCCCCAGCTCTAATTAATGAAATGAAGAGTGATTCTGAGTACTTTGCGGTGCCATTAACAGAATTAGTCCCACTGAGTTTGAAAATGAAAATGAAAACAATTTCAAGGAAGAAATTACTTAGAGCATAAAAACTCAATTGAATGGGAAGAAGAAAGATGAGCTAAACTTGTTATGGATGAGACAATTTCAATAAACCTAGGCAATAAGGAAAATCCTCGCATGGTCCAGACTGGATCCACACTGTCTTTAGAGGAACGCGAGCACTTAGTCACTCTCTTAAAAGAATTCAAAGATGTTTTTGTGTGGTCTTATGAAGACATGTCTAGAATCGATCTTGAGATTGTACAACATAAAATTCCCCTACACCCCGAAGCTAAACCCGTGAAACAAAAGTTAAGAAGAATTCGCCCACTTAAAACAAAAAAAGGAAGTAACAAAACAAATCAATGTCGGATTCTTAATGGTGTCAAAATATCCAACATGGTTTGCCAACATAGTTTTGGTCCCTATGAAAGATGGCAGAATCAAAGTTTACGTTGACTTCAGTAATTTGAATAAGGCTAGCCTAAAGAATGATTTTTTTACCACCACATATTGATGAGTTAGTAGATTTCACAGCAAGGCATGCACTTCTGTCATTTATGGATGAATTTTCGGGGTATAATCAGATCATGATGGTACAGGAAGACAAGGAAAAGACGACTTTCACTACTTTATGAGGAATTGCTACAGGGTCATGCCACTTGGATTGAAAAATGCTGGAGCTACTTATCAGAGGGCCGCCACTGCTCTATTACATGATATAATCCACAAAGAAGTAAAGGTATATGTGGATGATATGATCTTCAAGTCCAAAGAAAGAGAGGGTCATTGCACTGCACTAAAGAAATTCTTTGAAAGGATCCGTGAATACAAATTTAGGTTAAATCTACATAAATGCACGTTTGAGGTAACAATCGGGAAAATGTTGGGGTTATTGATCACGTAGAGGGGCATAGAAGTAGATCCTTCCAATATTAAAGCTATCTTGGAAATGCCTCCACCAAGGACTGAAAAGGAGGTGAGAAACTTTCTAGTCAAAGTACAATTCATAAGTCGATTCATTACAAAATTGACATCGACTTGTGAACCACTATTTAAGCTTTTGAAAAAATGGACTAAATTCCATTGGAATGAAAGATGCCAATTCGCCTTCAAGAAAATCAAGCATTACTTGCAAACCCCACTGATATTATCCCCACTAGAACCTGGGAAGCCCTTGATACTATATTTATCAGTAATAGACTCAACCATGGTATGTCTATTAGTACAAGAATCAGAGGCAAAGTCAAAAAATGTCATTTACTACCTCAGTAAGAAGATGCTAGATAATGAAGCCTGGTACACACCACTAGAGAAGACCTATCTCACATTAGTGTGGGCCACTAGAAAATTACAACATTACTTACTCAGTGGTGTTGGTTTCTAGACTAGACCCTATCAAATATCTCTTCAAGAAATAGGCATTAACTGGTAGGCTAGCATGTTGGTTGTTGCTTCTAGCTGAGTTTGACTTAAAACACATCACTAAAAAGTCAGTGAAAGGTGGAGCAGTGGCAGAATTCTTAGAAGATCAATCGGTTAGTGGAAAATGCTACTCATAATTCCTGTTCCCAAATGAGGAAATCATGCAAATAACGGAAGAAACTTAGAAATTGTACTTTGATAGAGTTTCAAACCAAATGGGCTAAGAAAGGCATTAGGATGTTATCAGTGACTCGAACTTAGTAGTCTCACAAGCCAGAGGGGATTGGAAAGTCAAAGAAAAAAAGATAAAAGTGTACCACCAGACTATAGATTCTCTACTACCCAGTTTTGAGAAAGTCACATTCATCCACATGTTGAGAGAAAGCAACAGGTTTGTTAATGCCTTGGCTACTTTAGCTTCGATGGTTGACATCCCAAGAGGCGTCAAAATGAGACCAATCATCATAAAGCAGAGATATCCACCGGCCTACGAGTTGATTGCTACAATAGAAGAGGTCCAAGATAGACATCCTTGGTGCTATAACATCTAGAATTTTATAGAGAAAAAGGACTATCCATAAGGGGCAACAAAGAAAAACAAAAGAGCTATCCAATGATTAGCTACCCAATACATCCTATGTAGAGGAAGGCTATATAAAAGGGGTCGTCTGGGGATACACAAGCTATGTGTAGTTGTTGAAGAAAGGGAAAGGATCATGGAATCAGTACATGACAAAGAATGTGGAGCTCGTGTGAATAGGGTTATGCTAGCAAGGAAGATCCTTAGACGAGGGTATTACTAGCCTACCATGGAGAGTGATTGCATGCAATTTGTTAAAAGATGCCATAAATGTCAAATTCATGCAAATCTCATGAATGTGCCACCTTCATGATTGCACAACTTGACCTTGCCCTGGCCTTTCACAGTCTAGGGCATTGATGTAATTAAGACAATCACACCAAAGGGATCAAATAGACATGAATATATACTAGTGGCTATCGATTATTTCACCATGTGGGTTGAAGCAACATCCTCCTCAGTACTCAAAGCCTCGTATGTTGTGACACCCTAAATGTTTAATTTAACAGTACGTAATAATAATAATAATAATAATAATAATAATAATAATAATAATAATAATAATAATAATAATAATAATAATAATAATAATAATATATTTAATTATATGTGCTCAAATGTAATTAATTTTAAACTAGGAATACTTATGTGTTGGAAAAAAAAAAAAAAGAAGATGAAATATGTAATTATGGCAATTTATGGGCCATAAGGTAATAGGGTCTAAAGTATTGCATGAGTTGTCCCTTTTGAGATATCCATGAATCAGTGAATGTACTTAAGGGAAAAGAAAAGTGATTCATGAATCTACTAAGGGAAATGAGGTGGCATTGCTATAAGCCAACAATGTGGTATCTACCCAAGCAACGTGGGAGGTCTATCAATAGGGTAATCAAAGCAGCTACGGTCGAAAACTTGGTATAAATAGGAACCTAAGCTCACAACCTGAGAGCAAAGGAAAAAAAAAAAGAAAAAAAAAAAAGAACAGTGATAGTAAGAAGAGTGGTAAATTAAAATAGGCAGAGGTGAAAAGGCCCATAAAAGTAGAAGAAATTTATATTAAGGTGAGTTATATTATACCTTGAGTCACTATCATATATTTTACGTATGTTTTTAAATACCATAATTTATTTTACGCAAATTGTGTTTTATAAATTATATTAGCATTTTTAATTATGGTATTTATTTTATGAGCCTTATTTTATATAATATGGAAAACCCATGGATATGTTTGTTTAAATTTTAGAAAATATTTGACAATGATTTTACAAACATTCGTTTTGAATAAGTACCACCACGAAGGTCCCATGCCTTGGGGACTTAAATAATCATCGGCCCTCTAAATTGTCACTTTAGTGACCCTCTGACAGTCCCATACCTTGGGGGACGTAAATAACCTTTGGCCCTCTGATTAGTCACTTCGTGACCCTCTGTCTATCATGGATCCATTGACTTTCTGTTCTGTTCTGTACCGTGGTTATAATTATTCTGTTATATGATGTTTGTGTTATATGTCTGTTATTAAAAATAATTTATTCGAAGTAAACTATTCATTGTTTAGCCTAAATAATTATTCATGGTAATTTTTATACCCGTACACTCTTAGTATAATATTCTTTACTCTGTCATGTGCTTATAGCTGTTAAAACCTCTTTCAGGTGAAGATACATAAAGAAGGATGGTTTTATCCCATGGATTAGAACCCCAAATTTGATATGAACATCATATGTGTTTTTTTTTTCTCTTGTAATTATCATCCGACTAAAGTTACATTGTTACATAAATAATAATTTCCATGTACGCTTCGGATATTTATTTACCTCTTCTATTTTATTCTGCTGCATTATTTAATTTAATTACTTGGAATGAGGGATTTTAGAATTAGCTAGTTGCAATCCAGCCTTGGTCACTGAGATGGGTCATGACAAAGTGGTATCAGAGCAATGGTTAAAAAAAAAATACCATTCAGTTAGAAGACACGCGTACCATTAGAAAAACAAGATAAGAAAAACATCTTACCTCAGTCCTTATGGTTATAGTCTTTTCTTAGTTCTATCGCTAGGTTAGGCATCATGTGGTACAGGCAATGTCAGAACTTAACTTTGGCGACTCTTTTTAGAACGGGCCTGATCCTCCGGAAGTTGAAGGAATTTTTGAAAATAACAGCTACGTTCCAGACCTACCAGAGGAAATAGGAGATTCAGAGGGAATAGTTAGGCAAGCCGACTCGACCCTTAACCGCCTTATGGGCCGACCAGTATACTTAAGAGCCATCCCCACAGAAGTAAATACGCAGTGGTGGAGGGTTGACGCTATGAGTACCTTAGACAGGTTTTTGGGGCCTACATGGGTAGTAGTCATGGCCCTGTGTCAGGGATATCCTCATTACTTAGTAGCCCTTTTACCTTCAGAATTCATGGCTTGACGAGGAAATGCCTTCTTAAGTGATCATATTTAAGCAAAAGTCCCTTCCCCTCAAAACCTGATTGACACTCAAATAGTTGATTTTGGTGATATTATGATGTATATGGAGGTGCCTGTGCGTATCACGGGACGACAACTATGGGGTTACAAGGCAGACATCTCGATTTACCAAGTGAAGATGGTGTGGCGATGCTTTGGTATCGAGCTGAGTGGTTAGGAGTTTGAACATCATATGCAACTGCAGTACCAATGGTTATTTTCCGTCGAAAATCTTGAGAACAAGATCTTTTCTTTTGTTGTTTTTGTGTTTTTCTTTTGTTTTCAAGTAAGTCGACCATGACCCAATTCTAACCCATTTTGTCATGGAGGGTTAGGCACTAAGTTGACATAACTACAAGTAATGTACTAACACCATTATACATAAATAAAACTCAGTGTTTTTTGAATAATAAATATATTGTCTTGTGAACTATGTTTTGTAAATTATGTGAATATGTTTTAAGTTAGGTAGGAAATCACGCACCACGTTTATTAAAACTGTTTTTATAGCTATGGCTAACGATGGAAATGGTACCAGATCATCATCCAATAGAGCCGATCCAATGGAAAGATTGTGGAAAAAGCTATTACTAGTTTCTTGCAAGCCTTGCAGAACAATGGGTTACCAGAACATCGAGAAGGGACAACTACGATTAAATAGTTCCAAGACCTGAAACCTTTCACGTTCATAGGAGGTTCAAACCCATTGCTAACAGAAGCTTGGGTTAAAGAAATGGAGAAGATTTTTCATGCCCTACCCTGCACAAAAGAACAGAAAGTGTCCTTCGCTACTTTCACTTTCAAGGAAGATACGCAGGAATCACCTTAGAAAAGGAAGAGATCGTGATGTGGGCAAGATTCCTAGAGGTGTTCTATGAAAAGTATTTTCCAAGATCACTATGGGAGCAAGAAACGAAAGTAAGTTCACTGGACTAGTACGATTTGCCCCATATGTTATTCTGATAGAAGCCCGAAAAGTAAGGAAATTCGAAGCAGGATTAGATGCAGAAATCAAAGATAGGCGTGAGGTTCTGAAACTACCAACTTATGCAGAGGTGGTAGATCGAGCATACATCGCCGAAAAAGGAATTAAAACCGCACATTCAAGTGGGATAGGTCAAAAGAAGCGATTTTGGGAACTAGTTGGAGGACCAAAGTTTTACAATTCCTAGGGGTAGCACCATTTCAAATTGTCTGAGTTGCGAAAAGGCTCATAAGGGACAGTGTTATCGAGCAATAAGAGCATGTTATAGATGTGGCCAAGTTGGCCATGTAATGAAAGACTACCCAAAATTCACCAACTCTGTGATGGGTACCTTTGAACTAGCTCAGAAACCAGAAACCACCACAGGAGGGAAGAAGGAACAGAGGTGCCAAGGGAGAGCTTTTGCGTTAGTACCCGAAAATTCCAATGCTATGGAGAACGTTGTGACAAGTACACTTTCTGTCTGTGGTCACTTAGCTCATGTTCTCTTTGACTCTGGTTCCACTTATTTTTTTGTCACACTACACTTTGTTCCCAAGTCAACATCAACACCTAAACCATCGGGATATGCATTATCTGTGGCTTTTCTATCTGGTGTCTCCACGCTTAGTACAAAGGTATACAAGTCCTGTGTTATATCCCTAAAAGATGAAATTTTATATGTTGATCTAATTCCACTCCGCATTAGTAGCTTCGACATAATCTTAGAAATGGATTGGCTTGCTACCAACCATGTCTCTATTGATTGTATGATCAAAAATGTCTTTCTTCGATTATCCGACCAACGCGAGCTGGTCTTCAAAGGAAGTGGAGTTTCTATCCCTCCATATTTAATATCCTCTGTGATAGCCCAATGACTTTTGAAAAAGGGTTGTAGTGGTTGTATGTGTTATATGGTCGACACTCAACAAATAAACCTAACACTTGATTCAATACCTGTCGTTCGAGAATTTCCTGACGTGTTTCTTGAAGACTTACCTAGTACTTTTATTGACCGAAAAGTCAAATTCACCATTGAAACTCAACCCAATACACAACCAATCTCTAAAACCCCTTACTACATGTCAATGACGGAATTGAAGGAACTAAAAACCCAACTTCAGGAACTCCTGGACAAAGGTTTCATACGACCAAGTACCTCACCCGGGGGAGCTCTAATACTATTTGTAAAGAAAAAAGATGGCATGATGAGATTATGCATTGATTACCGGAAGCTAAACAAAGTCACCATCAAGAACTGATACCCCTTACCAAGAATCGTCGACTTGCTTGACCAACTTCAAGGTGGCCAAGTATTCTCCAAAATCGACTTGTGTTTCGGCTATCATCAACTAAAAGTCAAAATGGAAAGCCTCGAGAAGACTGCATTCAAAACACGTTGCGGGCACTACGAGTTTCTCGTCATGCCATTTGGCGTCACAAATGCTCCAACGGCCTTCATGGACCTCATGAATCGAGTGTTTAAACCATATCTTGATGAGTTTGTCATCGTCTTCATTGATAACATTCTTGTATACAAGTCACCAAAGGATCATGAGCAATACTTACGAACAGTGCTGCAAGCCCTATGTGATCACAAACTTTATGCCAAGTTGAAGAAATGTGATTTTTGGATCACTAGTTTGCACTTCCTAGGTCACGTCATTAATAAAGATGGCATCTTAGTTGACCCTCAAAAGGTTGCAGCAATCGTTGATTGGCCATGACCTACTAACATGTCCAAGATTCGAAGCTTCTTGGGTCTAGCCAGCTATTACCGACGCTTTGTTCAAGATTTCTCAAAGATAACATCACCCTTGACCCAACTAACTCAAACGAACACACCCTTTGAATGGACTGACAAGAAGGATCGTTGTTTCCAAGAGTTGAAAAATAGGCTTGTGACAGCTTCTATACTAGCACTCCCTACGAGAATAAATGGGTTCGTAATTTATAGTGATGCCTCATATAATAGTTTAGGTTGTGTTCTTATGCAAAATGGAAAAGTCATTGCTTATGTCTCATGTCAACTAAAGCCTCATGAAAAGAATCACCCAACCCATGATCTGGAATTGGTTGCAGTAATCTTTGCCCTCAAAATTTGGCGTCATTATCTTTACGAAACAACTTGCAAAATTTACACAAATCACAACAATCTTAAATATCTGTTTATGCAGAAAGACCTGAATATGTGGCAACAACGATGGCTAGAATTTATGAAGGACTACGATCGAAAGATCCATCACCATCCAGGCAAAGCTAACGTGGTAGCCGACGCGTTGAGTCAAAAGACTACCAAGAGTTTGGCATGTACCCTCATCCCCCGCAAGATTAATGGACTGCTAGCCAATATAATTGTGGAACCTTCATTGATTAAAGAAATTAAAGCATGCCAATGTGAAGATAAACTTCTGAAGAAAAAGTACAAGAAGCAGAGGAGTATGCTTGATCCTGACTTCACTATAAGCAATATGATGCTAAAATTTTGGAATCGAATCTTTGTACCCGACCTTCCCCAACTCAAGAAGAAGATATTAGCAGAAGCTCATAGCTCGAGGTTTGCAGTCCACCCTGGCAATACGAAGATGTATCATGATCTGAAGGAACATTACTGGTGAACAAGGATGAAAAAAGACATAGCAAGCCACGTCTCCAAGTGCCTATAGTGTCAACGTATTAAAGTAGAACATCAGAGACCTGCAAGAATGTTATAACCACTCCTTATTCCTGAATGGAAATGGGAGCACATTACTATAGACTTCGTGGTCGGACTACCACAGTCAGTTTCGAAGAATGATGCAATATGGGTTATAGTGGATCGATTAACAAAGTCGGCGCATTTCCTATAAATCCAAATCGCGTACTCCCTTACTAAGTTCGCCACCTTGTACATCAAAGAAATCATTCGATTGCATGGTACCCCAGTTTCAATCGTGTCTAACCGAGACCCCTGCTTCATATCTCACTTTTGGAACAAATTGCAAGAAGCTTTAGAAACCACATTGAAATTTAGCACGGCTTACCACTCGCAAACTGATGAACAATTCAAAAGAACAATTTAGACCTTGGAAGACATGTTACGTATGTGCATGTTAGACCTCAAAGGTTATTAGGACGAGCACCTACCCTTAGTAGAATTTGCCTATAACAATAGTTACCAAGCAAGCATTGGAATATCATTGTATGAAGTATTGTATGGAAGGAGATGTCAGTTACCTCTGTGTTGGGCATAAGTCGGAGACAGAAAATTGTTAGGCCCTAAAATCGTGCAAATAACGAGTGATAAGATTCAACTCATCCAACAACAAATTCACATAATTCAAAGTGCTAGAAAAGCTATGCGAATTCACGAAGACAAAATTTGGAATTTCTGGTAGAAGAGCACGTTTTCTTAAAGGTCTCACCAACAAGGGGAGTCATTCAGTTTGGGAAACGAGGAAACTTGAATCTGCGTTACATCGAACCATTTGAAATACTGGAGAGAATTGAACCTGTAGCATATCGTCTTGCTCTTCTACCATAACTGTCCAATGTTCACAATGTGTTCCACGTTTCGATGCTTTGACAATATCTTTGAGATCCAGAGCATGTTGTCAACTATGAAAACTTAGATGTTCAAGAAGATCTCTCTTATAAAGAACAATCGGTACAGATTCTCAACCGTCATGATCAGATTCTCTAAAATAAGACTATACCCCTTGTCAAAGTCTCATAGAAGAATTATCGTGTCGAAGAAGCTACGTGGGAAGTGGAAAGTCAAATACAGGCTCGATATCTACATCTTTTCGAAAACTCAGGTACAACAAGTTTGAGGACAAACTTCTATTTACGAGAGGAGAAATGTGACACCCCAAATGTTTAATTTAACACTACATTAAAAAATAATAATAATAATAATAAATGAATATAATAATAATAATAATATATTTAATTATATGTGCTCAAATGTAATTAATTTTAAACTAGGATACTTATGTGTTGAAAAAAAAATGAAATATGTAATTACGGCAATTTATGGGTCATAAGGTAATAGGGTCTAAAGTATTGCATGAGTTGTCCCTTTCGAGATATCCATGAATCAGTGAATCTACTTAAGGGAAAAGGAAAGTGATTCGTGAATCTACTGAGGGAAATGAGGTGGCATTGCTATAAGCTAACAACGTGGTATCTACCTAAGCAACGTTGGACATCTATCAATAGGGTAATCAAAGCAGCTGCAATCAAAAACTTGGTATAAATAGGAACCTGAGCTTACAACCTGAGACCAAAGGGAAAAAAAAATTAATAAGAACAGTGATAGTAAGGAGAGTGGTAAATTAAAATAGGCAAAGGTGAAAAGGCTCATAAAAGTAGAAGAAATTTATATTAAGGTGAGTTATATTATAACTTGAGTCACCATCATATATTTTACGTATATTTTGAATTACCATAATTTATTTTACGCAAATTGTGTTTTATAAATTATATTATCATTTTTAATTATGTTATTTATTTTATGAGCCTTATTTTATATAATATGGAAAACCCATGAATATGTTTATTTAAATTTTAGAAAATATTTGACAATGATTTTATAAACATTCATTTTGAATAAGTACCACCACGGAAGTCTCATGTCTTGGGGACATAAATAATCATTGGCCCTCTAAATTGTCACTTTAGTGACCCTCTGACAGTCTCATGCCTTGGGGGATTTAAATAACCTTTGGCCCTCTGATTAGTCACTTCGTGACCCTCTGTCTGTCATGGATCCATTAACCCTCTGTTATGTGTTGTGCCGTGGTTATAATTATTCTGTTATATGATTTTTGTGTTATATGTCTGTTATTAAAAATAATTTATTCGAACCAAACTATTCATTGTTTAGCCTAAATAATTATCCATGGTAATTTTTATACTTGTATACTCTTAGTATAATATTCATCACTTTACCATATTCTTATAGCTGTTAAAACCCATTTTAGGTGAAGAAATGTAAAGAATGATGGTTTTACCCCATAGATTAGAACCCAAAATTTGATATGAATATCATGTGTTTTTTTTTTTTTTTTTCTCTTGTAATCATTATCCGACTAATGTTATATCATTACATAAATAATAATTTCCATGTATACTTCGGATATTTATTTACCTCTTTTATTTTATTTAGCTACATTATTTAATTTAATTACTTGGGATTACTCTGAGGGATTTTAGAATTAGTTAGTTGCGATCCAACCTTGGTCACCGGGATGGGTTGTGACATATGTGGCCATAATCAACAAAAGTAATATAATTTAGAGATATAGAGTACCAAATGAAATAGTGTCAGATCATGGTTCCCATTTCAAATGAGAGATGGCTGACTTGCTTGAAAAATATGGTGTGACTTTCTACAAGTCATCACCATACAGACCATAAGCCAATGGGGTCGTTGAAGTTGTAAACAAGAACATTAAGATCTTTCTACTAAAAATAATCGATAAATACAAGGATTGGCCAAACAAGTTGCCATTCGCGTTATGGAGGTATCAGATATCAATTAGAACTTTCACTGGGATAACTCCCTATTCTCTAGCCTACGAGATGGAAGCTGTATTACCTATTAAGATCATGATCACTTCCCTACGAGTGTTAGCTGAGTGTCAAATTGAAGAGGCTGAGTAGCAAAAAAATAGGTTTGAAAAATTGATACTCTTCGACGAGAGAAAGCTACAAACGTTGTATCATGTCGAAGGCTACCAACGAAGAATTGCCCGGGCGTTTAATAAAAAGGTGAAGGCCAAAAATCTTAAAGAAGAAGATCTAATGCTCAAAGAGAAATGGGCTCCAATGAGAGGAAAAGAATAGAGAGGTGTTAGCCATATCTGGGAAAATGAGACAAAAAGAATAGAGAGGTATGAGATGAGGGAAAAAGTAAGTTGGGGTGTACTAAAAAATTAGAAAAGAGATATAAAAGAATAGAGATGTGAAATGTGAGAAACGGAATAAGATAGGTGGAACCTGAAACTATAACAAACTTCTAGCAAATGTCCGCAAACCCATCAAGCCAACAGAGCTCCTCATGTCCTTAAAAGTTGTCTGGCCACATTAGTCAAGAAAGAGCCAATTATCTTACTACTCGGCATCAACAAGAAAGTGTATTTTTGTTGTCGTGGTCAAGAGTCTGTTTTAGGTGGTTAGAATACTTGTAAAGAAATTCCCTTTTGAATTGTAATTTTCTTTTAGGCACTTTTGAATTCTTGTATAAAGAGTCGTTTTCAGATCTAACAAGGCTAGCGCAATTGAATTTCATTGCATAAGTTATGTCATTTATGAAATATTCTCCAAGCACCTCGATAATTCTTAAAAAGATGAAAAACAAAAGAAACAATCCTAAGAAAGTGCAAGATGAATCCTCAGATCATTTGAAAAGCATCAGGGACTGGTAGTAACAGAAGAGGACTCATCACTGTCATGATATGACTACATGAAAGAATCACTGGAAATGCCAGTAAGTATGGATAAAGAATCCCCAGAATCAAAACAAAATGCCTACGAGATGTAGAGATTCATAAAGATTAAGGCAGGGACTCGAGGTATACGATACCTAGGGAAATGAAAAAGACAAAAAAATCTAAGTGAGTCAGGGAGGAAAGCCTCAAAACCCTTCAGAATTGCAAGAATCATTTAGGGGTTAATCAAATGACCGACCGTCCTTTCTAAGTGGGCTCACATGTGGCCCACATACCCCACACGTGTACCAAACTATTTCACCTGCGAGTGACCACCCAAGGCACAAGTAAGTCCTAAACTCAAGCTCAATATTGGCACATCTTTCGAGGTAACATTTTTTAAATTGACATCAATTATCATAGCACTGCACAAATCTGGCACCCTACTTACTTAGCATCCTTTTAAAACATGGAAAATGACATTTAAATTTCTCCCCAACTAAGATGTTTCTAGGAACTTTTGAAAAGTCGCATGGCATTTGCAAAAAAAACATAGTAAATCTTGGAAACTTTAGGAAAACTTGAATTTTTGGATCAAAATTTGGAATCACTTGGAAAATGCTTGGAACCATTTGTTAAAAACTTGGAAAAATTGGAAAAGTTTGGAAAGCTTTGGCAAACAAACACTTGGCAGAACGAAATTAATAAGACACTCCTACCTCATAAGGAGTAAGGATAGAACGGTATGGAATAGCTCGGGAAATTAATAAACCCCCACCTCATAAGGCGCAAGGATGGAACGGAACAGAACGACTTAGGAAGTTAATAAAACCCCACCTTGTAAGGCGCGAGAATGGAATAGAATGGCTCGGGAATTAATAAATCCATACCTTGTGAGGAGCGAGGAAGGAATGGAACGAAACGGCTGGGGAAAATTAATAAACCCCACTTGATAAGGCGCTAGGATGGAATGGAACATAAATGAATGGTTCGGGAAATTAATAAATCCTCACCTCGTAAGGAGCGAAGATGTTATGGAATGGACCGAAATTTGATAAACCCTACCTTGTAAGGCACAAGGATGGAACAGAATGGAATAAAAAGGAATGACATAAAACTTGAAAAAGAAATGGAATAGAATACACTGGCATACATAACTGGCATCATGCTAACCACACTGCGGTGTGTATTATTGCTTGGAATGGTTTTTCCTGGAAAATTTGCAAGACTGGAACTTTTGGAAAAACTTGGAAATGAAATGGATAGAAACCCGGTGTAGGCTTCGACTTGACAAGGTGAGTGTGCCAGGTGTCGCTTGCTCTCCTCTCTTCAGAAAGCTTCCATGCTTGGAATGAATGTTGAGTGCTTGTTGCACACACTCACTCACATATGAACTGTTGCACAGTCGCCTCCGAACTATACTGATCTGATTCCTTACAATAAGGATATGTAGGCAACCTGTGGGTCTAATCACTTGCATATTTGTTTGGCACCACCTTAAGCCTTAGGATCTTGTCAATTGGGATAGTCTTAGATCTTTGACAGTCGCTTCTCATCACTTTACGATTGTTTGAGCTTTGTCAAAGAGGGACAACTGTAGACACCCCATTTTGACTGACCATAAGACTTCAGGCACTTGTAGGCCTCCTGCTAATGAAATGGTAATACCTCTATCCTTAGAATCTTGAATATTGCTTAAAGTTGTTGTCATACTCTATTTCGACCAAAAAAATGACTTTTTTAAAAAATGACCAAAATACCCTTAAACTAGTTTTTCAGCTAAAAACCATTTTTTCAACCCCGATAAGTGAGGGAAGCCCGATTGCACTTAGATTTATGGTATTTTCTGAAATTACTAGCTTGTTTTATCAAAAGCATTTATCTAAAGGCAATTTGAGCTTGCTTAGGTCATAAGTAGGCAAAAGCCATATAAAACCACACATCACCATGCAAACCCGCATCTAACCTGCAAAGTTAACACCTGGACCCCTAGAAGCATGTGTGCCCATATGTGCCTGGTGCGGCCAGAGCTGGATTGTGCGGCTATATTTCTCTTGTGCGGTCGCACTTCTCTTGTATGACCACACTTTCCCATTACAGATAGAAATAGAAGCTTTACAAGGATGACAATAGAAAATTGAAGAGAGACGCTAAAGAGAAAGTGATGCTCAATCCTAGAAGCCTCTTCTAGTTTCCTTCCCAAGTTAAGAGTGTCTATAAAATCATCCATTAATTCCACCCTTCCATCCCACTTCTTTGGAGTGTGAGGCTATAGTAAACTTTTGAGAGCTAAAAAGAGCTTGAAAGAAATAAAACCTTCCCTCTCCCTTCAATTTTGAAAATCCCTCCAAACAGCAACCTAAAAGTGATTAAAAACCTTGTAAGGCTTAGAGACTTGGACTATAATCAACAACTCTTGCTTGAGGAAGGCCTAGCAAGAAAACGAAGTTTTCTTGCCTTTTCTTGGACTTTCTGCAAAACAATAGGTAATATTCTCATCTTTATTATTTCAGTACCTTCTTTATCCATGCTTTCAGTAGCAAACCATGTTGAGGGTTTTAGTTCATTCATATGTCATGTAGCTTGCATATTTAATTCTCCTTTTCGGCTTTTTGGCCATATTTCTTCTATTTTCATTAGAACAGCATACTTAGGTTTATTTAATCATGTAGAAATCATGTGTTAGGCCCGGTTTGAGTCATCATGTAGATAGTTTGTACTATTGCTTTTCTTTTCATTATGTGTTATTTGTTCTTTTTTGCATATTCATTATTCTAGTAGTCTCAAATCGGGCTTAGGTTCATGTCTTGTATGTTTAGTTGCATATTTTAGGTCATATTTATTTTATGTATTGCATGTAAGACTCGTAAAGTGGGTATACGGGTAAGTCCTCTAAATCTCCATAACAAATACTTATGTCTTTGCATTGTCCTTTTGAATAATTCAAGTCTATATGCTTTTTTGTGCAAAATTGGCAGGTTTACATATTTTTATAAGTGTTATTTATTTTAATTCAAGTTTATTTCCATGTTTTATTTAAAATCTATTTTTGATGGAAAATATTTATTTTCATGGAAGATATGGCTTTATCCTTGAAAATAAAATAAATGACACTTGATTTATTCAAATGACCTAGTTGTAGAGTTAGTAAAGGTTTTAAGGCTAAAAATGAATTGTATAAAATAATTAACCACTAAAATCATAAAATAGAAAGTGAGTAGAGGTCAATTTTTGGATTAGGAAAAATGGAGTGCTTTCATTTAAATGACCTTCCTTTTTTGTACCTAACCTCCCAAACCTAAATTTTTTTTAGTTATGACGGACTGATCCTTAACTTAGTTTTCATCATTAAAGGTTTCTTAATCCCATTTAAAAAATTAAGTGGTGACTCTTTGTTGTTAAAGCAAATTAGTCCAACATTTGTGTGGAAAACATGCTTTAGACTTGAAAAATGCACAACACCCACAGTTGGTAATCCATCTATTGAATAGAATTAGTATTCTATCCGGAGTAACAATTCGGTTAACAATTGACAACCAAACATGTAGGGTGTAAATTTGGACCAGCTCGGCCTATTCAAGCTCGAGCTTAGGCCAGCCTGACTTTGGGCCTATTGAGTTCCCATAAAAAATCAGGGCAACCTAATTTCCAAAAATCTAGGCCCAAGCCTAAGCCCAAGGCCAAGGGATAATTGGGCCACCGGGCCAGGCCTGACAATCTTTTTATTATTTTTTTTCACCAAAATAGCTTAAAAATAATGTTAGGCGTCGGGCAGGGCAGGCCTTGGGCTGAGCCTCTAATTGGGCCTTGATCAAGCCTTGGGCTGGGCCAGAAAAAGCATCGCCCAGCCTCTGGCATAGGGGTGCTGACTTTTTTTTATCACACCCTTTATTGGCCAATTCAAATCTACTGTTTCTGCTAAAAAAATTATTCACAATTTTTTTTTTTTTTTGTATCTATAAAAATCTTATATAAAATGATGTGGTATTGGTAGTTTCTTAAAATTATAAACTACAATATCAAGTGTTTTGATAAAGAGTCACAATTAAATGTATCTACTTATTTATTACTCTCCCCGTTCTAAAATAATAGTTCTTTTTTAGGAATCCAATGTTTTTTTTTTTTTATAGTACAATTATTATATTTTAAAAATATTAATTTTTTAAAATTACCCTTTGATAGTACATTTTTTTTTAGGAATATCAATTGTCATAATGGTATTTTTTGTATTATTCATGAATTTAAAAGAATGGAAAAATAGTAAATTCATATTATTTCATTCCTAGATTCCTTGATTTTTTCAAACGAACTAATATTTTGGGACAATAAAAAATAAAATAAGAGATTAATATTTTCGGATGAAGGAAGTGTATAACATCCCCATGTTAATGACAGCTTTAAAGATTGTCAATAAGTACATAAATTATTTAAATATTTATAATTTAATATTGTTTTTTTATATATTTTAAAATATTTTTATACATGTTAATATATTTTTTACACACTTTTCTAACATTAATAGAGAATGTAGGAATTATTTTTAGCATTCTTCAGGTCAAATTTGGTTTTCAGTTTTCAAAAATAGTTTTTTAAATTTTCAATTCGTATTTTTATATTTTTAAAATATTTTAATCATTTTTTAAAAGTTTTTAGATTAATCTTAATATACTTAAAAAGTAAACTTTTTGTACAAAAATATTTTAAAATTTCATTGAATACAGCAAAATATAAAAATGTATTGAATTTTCATATTATTTTTTATTTTTTGTATTTGGTGCATTTTTTAAAAAAAATTCACAAATATTATAATTTTTAAAGCATGTTTAGATTATGTATTTAAAAAATAAAAAAATTAATTGGAGTATTAAAAAAATTCACTTAAAATTAAAAAATACAAAAAAAAAAACCAAAAATTTAGGTTTTTATAAAAATTGATTCAATTTTTTAGAACCAATCATGGTGATTACTATTCTTCCAAAGATATTTGTTTCACTTAAAAGTACGGCTAGGGAGCGGTTTATCACATCTGCAAAAAATCACCCAATCTACATACAAATGAGCTATTTCGTAAATAAAATGCAAGTTGATGCGGTTTGAAATATGACATTTTTACGAGTTGTGGGTGGGTTGCGGGTTTAACCCGTACCTGCAAAAAATCACCTGCACTTTATTTATTTATTTATTTATTTATTTATTTATTTATTTTTATCTTAACTATTGATTTCATTTCTATATCTCACGTAGATATTTTTGTCCAAAACAAAACACCTTTTTTTTTTAACTTACTCTAACATTACATTTGCTAATAGTATTATATTAATTAAAACTGAATAAATACTGATCATATTATTATTATTACATAATTGAACTTGTCTTGGATAAATTGTGATTCGGAATTTTAAATTCCTTAATGAATATAGAGTTATAGTTTAGGATTTTGAAATATATTTTTGTGTTAGTTTATGATTTGATTTAAGATTTTGAATGATTTGTTTGTGTTACGAATTAATTTTGTTGTATTTTTAATTTTATAAGTTTTAATTCATTAATTATTAATGTTGGAGCATTTTAGAAAATGGGAAGAAAATGGCCCAAAATAAATATTTATAGAATAGGAAAAAACATAAGACTCAAAAATAAATTTTTGAAGAAAAAAGTTCAATCCGCAAACCGCCTGCACATCCGTAAACCCTATCTACACAAATCGCAAATCGTACTATAAGTAATTACGGATTATCTTTTTCCTAAACCGTATAGATACGAATGGATCAAACCGATCCGTAAATCATTCAAATCCAAACTACGAACGCTCCTACTTGAAAGTTGTTTTTTTTTTTTCCTTTTTAATCAGTGTTTCACTTGAAAGTTGATAGCTGTTTGACTTGTAGGTAGAGGTCAAATCTCCACCTAAATTTGTGTCACGTACATTTCTTCTGCATCATTATGTACCAAACTTGTGAGTTAATTTGGGAAGAAGGTTTGGATTGGATTGGAGTTATTTTAATTATAAAAAAATAAAATAAATTTTTTAATTTAATAAGATAAAATATCATATTTAAATTATAATTATTTTATTTTTTTCTCATAAAATTAAAAAAATCAAAAAATCTATTCTAAATGAAATTTTTTAACTCCAAACTAAAAAAATTAAAAAAATCAACCACCATCCCAAACGATGGGTTGGTCAGTCTATTTTAGTTACTTAACACTAGTGATTGATGTTTTCATTATTATTATTATTATTATTATTATTATTTTGAGTGATTTGTTGTGTATAGAGTTTTTTCATTTTTTATTTTTTTTATTTTTAATGAATTTTTTTAATTTTCTACATATATTTTTTATTTTTTAGATATATTTAATCTAAATACACTTAAAAAGTATAATATTTATGATTTAAAAAAAAAAATCAAATACAAAAAATATAAAAATTTAGTACGTTTTTTTATATTTTATTATATTTAATGATTTTTTAAAATATTTGGATAAATTACAAATACACCCTCTGAGATTTGATTAAAATACAAATTGTCCCCTGTAATTTTAGAAATTACATTCCACCCTTGAAGTTTCTAATTTCGTAAAAAATTGCCCTTTTTATTAATAAATCATCAAGTCAATTAATAGTTTCTAATAATGTAATAAATATGCTTTCAATTAATAATTTAGGTAATTTTATTATTGTATGGGAGAGCAATGATGAATTTCTTTTTTTAGTTAATTATGTTAAATAAAAAAATTTAACAATAGGGTATTTGTAATTTTTCAAACTAAATGAGGCAATCTGTACTTTAAATAAACCTTAGGATGTGTATTTATAATTTACCCTAAATGTTTTTATACAAATTTTATATTTTTTAAGTATATCAGGATTAAGTGGATCTAAAAAATTTTAAAAATTATTTAAAATGTTTTTAAAGAATTACTGAAAATACAAAAATAAGAATTTAAAATCAAAAAACTATTTTGGAAATTTTCAAACCAAACAAGGTGATTAGTAGCACGATTGTTCCGAATAACTACATTGGTGATAAAAACAAAACTCATACAAATTTAGTAAATCCAAATAAAGTATAAATATACTCTATGAGATTTGTTTAAAATACGAAATGTCCCTTGTAATTTGAAAAATTACAAATACTCAATTGTTAGAATTTTTTTATTTAACAAAATTAATTAAAAAAATAAAATTCCTAACTGTTTTTCTATACAATGATAAAATTACATGAATTATTAATTAAAATAAAATTTTGACATTATTAAAAACTGTTAATTAATTTGATGATTTATTAATAAAATGAGTTATTTATTATAAAATAAAAAAAATTTAAGGAGGACATAATTTCTAAAATTATATGGAGCAAATTATACTTTAAATAAATCTCAAAAAATATTTTTGTAATTTACCCATCCAAATATAAGTTGTTTAAAATTTTTATCTCGAACCTAAGCAAACAAATTTCACCAGTCATTTCAATCAAAAGATATTTTTGTAATTTACCCATCCAAATGTAAGTTGTTTAAAATTATTATCTCCAACCTAAGCAAACAAATTTCACCAATCATTTCATTTCAATCAAAAGATATTTTTGTAATGGAAAATGACTTGGACCCTCACAAAGAGGAACCCCCACGACTCCCTCTCTCTTTGAATAGCCAATCTTTTTTTTGTTTTTTTTTTTTCTCCTTTAATCACTAGTCTCCATATATGTGTGGGGGTTGTGATTGAAGGGTATCTCAATCACTTTCCTTTTGTAATTTACCCATCCAAATATAAGTTGTTTAAAATTATTATCTCCAACCTAAGCAAACAAATTTCACCAGTCTTTTCAATCAAAAGATATATCAAGAAAAGAAATAAAAACTCAGTAAAACAATATTTAAAAAAAAATAAATAAATAAAGATCTATTAAGTAGTTTTTTTTGAGAAGTTAGTAAAAAGTTAATTTTTTGACTTTTTTAATCTATTTAATCTTTTTATAAGTAAAAAATATAAAAAATAATGTGACTTAAAATAGATAAAAAATTAAAAATTAATTTATTTTTTTTTACTTTCCAAAAGACTCCTAAACTCCGTGGTGTTGTTAAGAATGTCAAACTTTACCAAGATTTGCAGTATATTGTCTATCAAAAATTCATGAATAAGATCTACTCCAAACCAATTTTACAATATAAAAAAAATTAAAAAATAGTACATAGCGAAGTATGCTTTAGAATGGATTTTCCAAATATTTTTGTCAATAGATTTTCTAAAAGTTTGTTTAGGTGTAAAAAATTCAAAGATAATAAATTAAAATGTAAGATGATTAGAATTTTGACAAACAAAAAATGAGTCATAATACTCGTAAAATTGTATTAGTAAATTGAGAAAAAATTCTATATTTTATTAGATATCTAATTGTCAAAAAAAATTACTTTTTTACAATATACTTTCCCATCAACGATTTATATTTTAGATAAAATAACTACAAACTAACAAATAAGAATTTTCCAAGACAAACAAATAAACCATAAAGGATCATCAAGAAACTAGAAACCTCCAACAAACCTTCTAAGAGGCCAACGGCTCTCTCCAAAGAGGGATGCAAATCTCTCCAACACTTTCTTAGTCCAGTCATCATACAGCACTTCATGTCACAAATTTCTTCGTCTAGCCATCATGATTCAAAAATCATAAGTTTTTTCATTCAGCCATCATCGAACACTTGATCCAATATGATGATGGCTAGATCAAAGAAGTGTTGGAGAGAATCTAAATCCTCCATAGAGTAACCACAAGGAACTAAGAAACTTTTTTAAAGGAGTGAGAATTTTCGTATATTTATAGCCAAACAATCTTTTTAAAGTTAATTTAATTCAAAATTTGTTTCTTTCCAGTCAATTCAGCATACAAAACAGAATTTTAGGAAATTCAAAACCAAGTCAACTTAGATATATCTTCTCCTGAACAGATTACTTCAAAATCAAATCAAATTAAAAAGTGCTAGGGTACATTTGTTAACGATTATAAAATTTAATGAATAATATATTTTAACTTTTTTTTGTAACCGAGTGTCCGGACTAATTTACACATATCTCGACTAATCTCGGAAAATCAATCCCACCACCCATGTGCGGGGATCCCGTTTAGAACTAGAGCAAACACTCTATATAGATTGGCTCCAAAAAAAACTTATTACAACTAGTGAGTATTCTCATCTCCTAAGTTGTGCCATTAAGCCAACCTCTTGAGGTTATTTAATGAATAATTAATTGAAGATTGTAGAAACAAAAAAACTAAAATAAAATAGAAAATGAAGATTATAGGATGTTAAATGTATTGTATTTTTTTAAGAGAAAATTACAACAAAGTTTTCTTAAGGTTGGACCCTTTAAACAAATAAATCTTGACTTTTTAATTTTGTCACTTTAAATTCTAATTTTTTATTTGTTTTCGATATAAACTATTCGTCTATCTTCATCAAGTAAAATCGACGGAACAAGAGTATTTTAATCATTAAATTCAATGTAGATGTAAATAATATCTAAATAACCATTTTCGTTGAGTTCAATCATTAAAATGCATTTTATATCAATTTTATTTAACAAAAAAGACAAATTATTTAGATTGAAAATAAATAAAAAAATATTACGATTTAAATTAACAAAATTAAAAACTTATAAAGTTATAATAGTCAAATCGTAGATTTTTTTTTTTATAATTTCTCATTCTTTTATTACTTTTCTAATGTATAATGAGAAATCCAAGCTTCACGTCGTTATTGTTATCCCAATAATGTGAAGAACACATTGACCAAATACAAGATGAAATACAAATATCCCGCAAAGAATTAAGTTCCACATTATGTGGATCTCACCTCTTATGAAATATCTGTATTTGATCTTTTATGCACTTATTAGTATTATCACTGTCTAAAAGACAAACCTCCTAAACTTACCCAAAAAGTAAATCTATCACGGTGTAAAAAATTCAATAATGAAGGCAGTAAAAAAAATCAATTTTAGTTATAAAAATAGTTATATAAGACAAATAAAATTTTAAATTAAAAATATATAGTGTAAAATAAATATTATTTAAATATAAAATCTCCATGCCTTAAAATATTATTTATGCTTGTGCATCCAACACCCACTGGCTAGCCCAACTGTAAATGATTTGTAAGTTTTGTTTTTTTTAGGTACATAAATGTGGGATAAAGATTCTCTATTATAATCATCTTTGTAATAATAGTTTTGGTGAAGAGTTCAAGCCTAAAATGCCAAGTGCTAATGTAAAAATGTTTAAGTCAAAGCACCATCATCCTTGCAAAGATTATTGTAATGTAGAAAATCCTATTCCATAAATGTGAGTTAGGAAGAGTCCAGTCACTTATAGAAATATTTTGTGGGTGTTTGGAAAATTGTTATTTTAATAGGTTATTTTAATTTTTGGCTATTTTAGTAGATTAAAATTTTTGTGTTTGGAAAAATGATTGGATTTTCTTATATTTAGATGTGATATTTGTGAAAGAAAAAAATGAAATGATTATGGAACAGAGGTCCCTACTGTGCTCAAAGCACAACAGTGACTGTGGTGTCTCCGTTTGAGGTGTATTATGGTCTTATTTTTATGATCTAAACCGTTCATATTGTAGGGTTTGTTGAATACTTCATGCCTACCAAAAATCATATTAATAGGATATCAATAACTATATGATCGAATCGCATATTGTTTATGCTATTTCTCAAAAGAAAAACTTATTATTTATTTATTTTGGTTATCGATCATATAGTTGTTGATATCCAATTAATAAGATTTTTGGTAAGCATGAAGTACTCGACAAACCCTATAAAATAAACGGTTTGGATCATAAAACTAAGGCCATAATACACCTCAAACGAAAAGGCTTTAAGACAACGATGACCTTTTCCAATGATTATAGGTTTGATGTGATATTTTATGTTATTAACTATTTTAACTTATTTTGTCTTTTTATAAATTTTAGCCTAAAATAGACTAAAAATCTTCTTGCGAAACACCTTGTGGAACTGAGTTGTCAAATTGTTTGTTGGACACAAAAATGAAAACTTGGTTCTATTTTTCCAAAAATACTTTTCAGAAAATTCTACTTTCTTATTTTTCGTGGCTTTTTAGCAATTTTTTGACTTTTTAGACACACCTAACATAAATACACCTAAAAAGTAAAAAAATTGTAAAAAGAAATCTTTTAAAAATTCACTAAATACCAAAAATACAAAAAAAAAAAACAAACAAACAAACAAACAAACAAAAATTCAGTACATTTTTTGTGTTTTTATGTATTTATTAATTTTTTAAAATATTTTTTCACAAATTTTTTACTTTTTAGATACATCTAAGTAAGGTACATCTAAAAAAGTAAAAAAAATATTTAAAATTTTAAAAGTATTCACTAAAAACAAAAAAATACGAAAATTAAAAAACTCAATTTTTAAAAAACTTAATCCAGAAAACTCAAACCAAACACACTGTATTTTTGTATTGAAATTTTTAATTTTTTTACCAATTAAAAATCTCTTTAACTGCTTTAAATTTGCGGAAAAAAATTTAATTTTGACACCAGAATATATTATTTTTTAATTTTTATTTTTCGTATCAAACAAATAATTTAAAATGAAAGAAGTATTATTTATTTATTTATTTGTAAATTTTACCAATGGTTCTTGTAATTTCACTTGAATTTCAATTTGCTCTCTATCATTTCAATTACAACACTTTTAACCTTAATTTTTTTATTATATTTCAATTTTTTATTTTTATTTTTATAATTAAGTATATGAAGTATTTAAACACAATTGAAAGTGACTATTTGAATTTTAAATCAAAAAAATCATTTATTAAGGGTAAAGTAGACAAACAAATTAAGGCTAAGTTTGGGATATCCCAAATAATCCAAAAAGTCAAAAAGTTACTCAAAAAGTTAAAAAGTTAACACTATTCACCAAAAGTCAACAATTACGGCTGCACAATTCCCAATTCAAATTTTTCTCTAAAAATCAATTTTTACAATTTTTTATTACACATTTTTCCATAAAAAGTCAAAAAGTTAACCCAAACATCCATATTTTCAACCTCACTTTTTTAGTCAAAAAAGACAAAAAGTGCACTTATTTAGTCTTCCCAAACAAGACCTAAATCACCAAACATGATTGGTGCCCCGAATATAGGGGCACTAATGCCCCGAAACTGCCAAAAATGAAAAAAAAAAAAAAAAAAAAAAAAAAAAACCCAAAAAAGGAAATTTCGGGGCTTTAGTGCTCACCTTTTTCGAGCTAAAAAGTTTTTCCCTTAAATCACTCATCTTAAATTTATGTTGCCCCCTTATCCCATCAAAATCTCTTCATCCTCTATGTCCTTCCATCTTCATCTTCATCTTCTTCTTCATCTTCTTCCCAATGGCCTCCCACACCCTCCTCCATCACCACCATAACGACGTAGTACCGCATGGTCACCCCTTCTCCACCCTGACACCCTTTCACCAACAAACAATACCTCCGCAACAACCTCAAATTCATGAGCCGTTAATTAAAAATCAACATTTAGATTAAGAAACTCAATTGTTTACAGAAAAAGCTTTGAAACCACAAAAATAAGGAAAATGTTATATATAATTCTATTTGTTTCCTATTTTGTTCACTCTTAGACACAAATGAATGGGTAGTTATTTATGAATGTGGATTCCATTACTTTATGTCTAAAGTGAGAAAATGAGCTAAAAAATAAAATTATATATAACATTGTTCCAAAAATAAAGAAAAACTATCGGCGGCGACGACTCTAATATTTTTTGGTACCCAATGCGAACTCCTGATATGGAACCTCCCATGCATATTTTAAATTAAAAAAATTGTGATCAAAAGATTATGTATACGTTTTTTTTTTTTTTTTTTTTTTTTTTTTTTTTTTTTTTTTTTTTTTTGTTGTATTTGACAGTATTTACAAAAGGGTTATTTACAAAGTTTACCATAAGAAAAAATGACCAAAATAATCCATACTCCACTAATAAATAAAAAGTGAACAAGCTACAACAAGATTTTACCTAAACATCACACTTCTAGCATTTTTAACAATAAGTTACTAATCAAACTACCATAATATAATATATCAACTAAATTCTTTTTCATTAATAAAATTGTTAATCCATTCAAACTTTTTTATGACATAATTCACCGAAACTAAGATTTAATCAATTTTAAATTACAAATGTTTATTTCCCCGTAAATTGAGTATAATTGGTATAATTAATAGTATTTTATACATAATGCATGCATTTATGAAACAATCATTTATTAATCTCAAATAAATAAACATATCAATCGATTTTTTAATTTTTTCATAAAACTATTCATCTATTAATTTTAAATAAGTCACCAAATCAATTATCTATTAGTTTTAAATTTTCATTGAACTTTGTCATAGGACTTTCTAAATTCATGTACTTTTTTTTATTTTTGGACTACATTATAGTTAAAAATATATTTAAATCTTTTTTTAAAAATTAAATTTTAGGGCCAAAACGTAACTTCACCGACTTTAGACAAAAGCCGGCCCTGACCATGGGAAATAGGTTTTACCAAAAAAAAAAAAATGGCCATTGTCAAGTTCTCTAAGATACTCATTTGTGCTTGTGAAGAGTTTTGTACCTATTGAGAATTCTAAAAATAATTTAATATAATTCATCAACATGATTATTTGATAATTTTAACATATTATTTCTTTTTTTTATTAGATTCATAATTTTAAAATGTTATTTCACATCACTTACTAATTGATGTTTTTTAAGTGTTCTTTTAAAACCCTGACAAAGTACTAAATAACAACATAATTTTTTTAATTAATAAATATCATCTTAATTTTAATTAATAAATAACATGTGAAGGTATCATGTCAATTTATTTCAAAAATAACAACATAATTTTTTTGGTTTCATCAAGTTTTATAGAAATTAGTGGATTTGTGTTGGGTAACAGTCACATCACAAACTTTCTCTCTAGCAGAATGTTACGTTTGGGTACTAGGTCTTGTTTGGCATCATCTAAAAAAGTTAAAAAATTATTATTCTATTTAAATTATATCATTTTATTTAAATCATATTACTTCTCTAACACATTACTTCAAATTCAATCTATATTCAACTCATATTTTATAAAAAAAATTAAAAAATACACTTATTAGATCATTCCAAATCACTCCCAGACAAATGTTGCTCCTATTAATTTCTAGAATAATGCTTGAGACCACTAAAAGTGATACTTTAAAACCATCACTAGTGATGTGACAGTAAACAGAACTCACTACTTGTGTCTTATTATTATTATTTTTTTTAAATACTTATCCACTTATTAATGATGCTTTAAAATATCATTTTTAATAGAATGCATCATTACCGTATTTTCTGGGAAGATAAATGAATCAGAAGTCGGAAAATGAGTGGGAGCACTAATTAGTGCTACCACTAATGATGTAGTAGTAGGCCCCACCATAAATGATTTGATGTTTTGATCTTAGTGTTGTATTTTTTTCTCTTTTTATTGAATGCCATGTCATTAGTGATCTTTTTAAAACTTCAAAATTAATGATCTCTATCATTATTGTCAGAAGCCAGCGGACAGTACGGTTTGCCATGTCAAAGATGTGATTGATTCCACTTTTCAAGTGCGGAGCCAATCTAAGATCAAAGATCTTGGACTTGTTTAGCTTGGATTTGAGGAAAAAGCCTTTTGAAATATGTTTTAGAAATATATTTTTGAAAATAATCAAATCAAATAAATTTAAAAAACAAAAAAAAAATTCTCAAATGTGCTTGGTTTGACCTTTTTTTCAAGATAAATTTTGAAGAAAAATGATTTGTGGCTCTAAAACTGCTGGCACTAATGGCACTAATTTCCTGTTTTGGTAATTTTGTTTTGTTTTTTTTTTTTTTTTTACCTGATATAGAAATTAGTGCCATTAGTGCTCAACAAATTAGTGTCACAAATCACAACCGAATTTTGAAACATATTTGTAAACACATTTTGAAAAAAATCTCACAAATCTATTTGGTTTGATTTTTGTAGGATAAAAAAAAAAACACCCTTAATTTTTTAATAAAAAAATCCCCTTCAAAAATCCAAAAAAAAAAAAACCATTTTTATACATAATTAGATTTTTTTCATTTTTAATATATCATTTTCATATTTTATATGTAATTAGCATATTTTCCCAAATGAAATAGTGTAGTATTTTATGTAATTAACATATTTTTTCAAATACAATATTTGTTCAATATTGGTAGGAAACCTCCCCCTGCCCACCCAAATTTAAAAATTAAAAAAAAAAATCTGAAAAAATGAAAAAAGGGTTTTTTTTCATTTTTATACGTAATTGTTTTTTTTTTCATTTTTTACATGATTTTCATAGTTATTGTAAGCATATTTTATATATAATTAACATATTTTTCCAAATACAATACTAGCCCATATAATAAGTTCCACATGATTTATCAAAAAATAAACTAGCAGATAAAAGGTACCCATATAATAACTAACATAATAAAAGTTCAAGCACAACCATTGTTTGCAACCATGCTAACGATCGTCTTACCTAACTACAACCATAATGAAAAGTACCAATATAAAGATGATAATAATAAAGCAAATAAATGTGTTACATTCACAACAAGCCAAAACAACCACTTCCTGCCAATACGAGGCACTTGACCAGGTCTGACATTCTGTACCCCACCATCATAGTCATCTACCCACAAGAACGAGCCCCTATAATTAAGCCAATTAGGACAACGAAAAAAGTAATGACCATTGTTTGCTTAGGTGCAAGCCATAATCACCAACATTAGACCAGCGCCACATGAACAATTTGGTGTCACCTTCATCTACATATTATTCAAATGAGCAATCCCATTTTCAAATTATATAAAATCAAACAAATTATAATGTCTATGGTAAACAGATAAAAGTAATTATGAACAACCACATTGATTAAGTGAGTTTGTATATTTTGTCCATTTTTTAAATTTAGCTAAAACTAATTACCGGGTTGTAATCTATCTATTATCGTATGCTTCCCACATAGATGCTGCGAGCTCATCTCTCTATTGTCCCATCTACAGTAGTTGTTCACATGGCATATTCACATGGTTTTCTTGTTGTGGTTTTGGTACTCCATCTTCATTTTTATTTACATTTTCAACTCTACCTTCGCCTTCACCTTCACCTTCACCTTCACCTTCACCTTCATCTCCATCTTCTTCACTTGATTCTTCTACATCAAAAAATTCATCCTGCTCTCGCACCATACCGATCCAATTGTGGATAACACAACATGCCATAACAATTGGCCCTTTGCGTACCATATCATACCTTGGCATGTGTTTGAATAATGGAAATTGTTGCTTCAAGACTCTAAAGGTTCTTTCAATTACATTCCTCAAAGAAGAATATCTATGGTTGAACAACTCCTTAGGACCATGATAGCGATGCCGCCTATTGAACTCCTGCAAATAATATTTGTGCGCACAATATGGGGCTAGGTATCCAAGCATATTTATGTATCCAACGTCAATGACATAATATTTATCTACAGTAAAGCATTTTGAATAAAAAAAAATCATGGCATATTACTGTTCGCACTCACAAAAAACAACACTTACTAAGTATTAGATGTGGAAGTCAACGCTAGTTATGGTAACTGCTTCTAAAAAAATTCTCGAATCATGCGCACTACTTTCCCAACCAATGTATACAAATGTAAACTTCATGTCAAATGAACATACAGCCATCACATTCTGAGTAGTATTGATTTTTCTACCTCGATATGGCATTTGGTCGCCTTTTCGTGCCACAACAGTAATATGTGTACCATCTATGACACCTACACAGTCCTACATCATTAACAAATTGAATGCTTTTATGAAAAAAAACAAACAAACAAAAACTAACTAGAATCTTCTATCCATTTAAAAAAAAAAAATCAAATGAAGTGTCATGTATATTACCTTAAACCATGGCCAATAGCATATGTCATATCAAATTTCAAGAGGGATTACAACCATGTTTGGTGGTTGGATTATAAATGGCGCAAGATTTCCAAGCACCCACATCATAAGTACGAAATGCCGATGAATAATCTCATTTCAGTGCTGAAATCGATCTCCAGCATTTCTTGTATATGAACATTGACCACAAATAAATAACAACATAGCTAACGATTCTTCCAATAACAATCTCATGTTAGACCAATCTATTACATTTCTACGCACAATCTCTTTAACCAATTCCATAAATTTCTTGACTTCCATACACACTTGATTACATATTGATTTTGGATTTCCACTCAATAAGAATTGTACGTATTGATCACTGGTGTATGGACAATTACATTGTGGTTGTTTCATAGAATTGTAAGTCATTATTTGGCAAAGCATGTGGTAGTCTATTTGATCGTCTTCGTCGTCACTATACGGGTCGTACAGATTGTTGCCTTGCCCTCCATTTTGGTGTGATAACGACATCTAAATTGTAAAGTATAAAATAATAAAGGAAATATATTTAATAATATTAAATGTAGAGAGTAAGATAATCAGTACACTACTCGTAACAAACATATACAAAAGATCATGTTCCAAACAGTAGAATACAAGAAACACTACCATAGACAATTCATGAAACTATAGCAACAACAAAAAACAAAAAATGAAAGAAAAAAAATAAACTATGGATCACCACCATCAACCTCCTACCCTAATGAAAGCAAAAAAATAAAGTTAAAAAATTCAACAAGCACCCATTCTTCTTCATTTTTATCACCACCATGAAATTCCTATTTGAACTGTGGGATCACCAAACTTCTCACAAACTAAGAATCCAAAGGTACCTCATTTCGGGTTTCATTGTCACAAACATGGTTCACCATTCTAATGTTCTAAACATGTTTATAGCCTTCAAGTACAAGTTGGGATCCAAGGCCATTGATTTTAGTATGTCCATGCAGGCAGAAACTGAGTACACATCAGCTACCTCAGCATGTGCCTCAACTCGAAGGTTAAACCTTTCATGTATGTCACATGATTGTTGCCATGATTCAAGTGCATCATCCATTCTCGAGTTCTTGTTTAACAGATGGTGGACACTAGACTTCTGCTTACCTTCAAAAGTGAAAGATTCATCTACTATTCCTTTCCCTGAGGTATATATATGAAATCGTTCATCCATTTCTCGCTCGTCATCAAATGTAGGTGCACCCTGATGAGAAGAACGAGCAAATGCTCCAATGGCAAATGATTTCGCAAAGATTTGTGACATTAGCTCATAATGTTCAAGGCCTTTATTTTGGAGTTATTTCGCATTTGGGTGTGCCTACAAAGTAATAATTAGAGTAAGGACAAAATGTACACTTGCTTGTGGCAACTGTCTAAAACCAAACAATTACCTAAACATAACTTTCCCAAACATCATCTGGGGCTATAACAGTTTGTGTAATTGGATCCCAGTCCAATCTAGTGTTGTTTTTAAGAGCAACAAATTCTTTGTAGTTTGCCTTCAGACGCACGTACTTACCTTTCAATTTTCTTTGACCAAAATTTTTTCCAAGCTTCTTACTCATCTCATCATCTATTGTTTGCCACTACTTTTGATAAAAACTTTTGTCTTTCTTCGATATGTAGCTACCCTCTTTCTTTATTTCATCCAACAAGATTTCTAAAAATATCTTAACATTTTCAATTCCCCACATCTTAAAGTCATCAACATCGTTAGGCATACTAGCCTAATACAAGTGAAAAAGATATAGGTTTAAAGTTAGGTGGCTTTTAGTTCTTCGATTGAACATCACATCAAAAATTAACCAAAGTCCACAAATAATAAGCAAAACAAATCTTACATCTTCAATATTTAATTTGAGCTTGAATGAAAATGTTTACCGGATAACGACAATCGTTTTCACCAGTGGAGCAATCAACTGAGGGTTGAGGAGATCTCTTCCTCTTCTTTTTTGGTGTATTGAACAACGACCGAAGAGCACAGATCTGGCCTGAAAATAGCAGAGAAATACATCAAACAAAAATACAAAAAAAAACAAAAATAAAAACAAACTAGGCTCCATTAATTTGAAAAAGAAGCCGTTCAACAAAAAAAAACTTTGCACCAAATAAATCAACACAACAACTATACCATTTGAAAGGGAAACCCTCCAATAAAAATTTCCAACAAATTTTAGATTGGGAAATTTAATAAAAAATGAAAAACAAAAATCAAAATTTCAATGATAACAACTACAAAACTTGGCACACCGTCAGAGATTTTGTGATGATGTACCAAATTTTTGGAGTTTTTAAACTCTTTGAATCAAAGAACTCAAATTCGAAATGATTCAATAATAACAGCCTCTTGCTAGGGTGAATGATGGAATATTGCGTTATCACTTCCCAGCGAAGTCAGGGAGCCAAAAAAAAAATAAAAAATTATGAAAAAGTTTACAAAGTGATGTGATGTTCCCCTTGAATTTTTGCAAAGTGATTAGTCCTGTTTGGTAAAGTTTTTTTTTAAGTAAAAATTTAATAAAAATCTGAAAAGTAAAAATCTGCAGATTGGGAAATTTGCAATATAAAAAAAAAATTAAAAAATAGTACATAGCGAAGTATGCTTTAGAATGCATTTTCCAAATATTTTTTTCAATAGATTTTCTAAAAGTTTGTTTTGGTGTAAAAAATTCAAAGATAATAAATTAAAATGTAAGATGAATAGAGTTTTGACAAACAAAAAATGAGTCATAATACTCATAAAATTGTATTAGTAATTGAGAAAAAATTCTATATTTTATTAGATATCTAATTGTCAAAAAAATTACTTTTTTACAATATACTTTCCCATCAACGATTCATATTTTAGATAACATAACTTCAAACTAAGAAATAAGAATTTTCTAAGACAAACAAATAAACCATAAAGGATCATCAAGCAACTAGAAACCTCCAACAAACCTTCTAAGAGGCCAACGGCTCTCTCCAAAGAGGGATGCAAATCTCTCCAACACTTTCTTAATCCAATCATCATACAGCACTTCACGTCACAAATTTCTTCGTCTAGCCATCATGATTCAGAAATCATAAGTTTTTTCATTCAGCCATCATCGAACACTTGATCCAATATGATGATGGCTAGATCAAAGAAGTGTTTGAGAGAATCTAAATTCTCCGTAGAGTTACCACAAGGAACTAAGAAACTTTTTTAAAGGAGCCAAACAATCTTTTTAAAGTTAATTTAATTCAAAATTTGTTTCTTTCCAGTCAATTCAGCATACAAAACAGAATTTTAGGAAATTCAAAACCAAGTCAAGTTGACTTAGATATATCTTCTCATGAACAGATTACATCAAAATCAAAATCAAATTAAAAAGTGCTAGGGTACATTTGTTAACGATTATAAAATTTAATGAATAATATATTTTAACTAATTTACACATATCTCGACTAATCTCGGAAAACCAATCCCACCACCCATGTGCGAGGATCCCGTTTAAAACTAGAGCAAACGCTCTATATAGACTGACTCCAAAAAAACTTATTACAACTAGTGAGTATTCTCATCCCCCAAGTTGTGCCATTAGGCCAACTGCTTGAGGTTATTTAATGAATAATTAATTGAAGATTGTAGAAACAAAAAAACTAAAATAAAATAGAAAATAGAAAATGAAGATTATAGGATGTTAAATGGTATTGTATTTTTTTTAAGAGAAAATTACAACAAAGTTTTCTTAAGGTTGGACCCTTTAAACAAAATAAATCTTGACTTTTTAATTTTGTCACTTTAAATTCTAATTTTTTATTTGTTTTCGATATAAACTATTTGTCTATCTTCATTAAGTAAAATCGACGGAAAAAGAGTATTTTAATCGTTAAATTCAATGTAGATGTAAATAATATCTAAATAACCATTTTCGTTGAGTTCAATCATTAAAATGCAATTTATATCAATTTTATTTAACAAAAAAGACAAATTATTTAGATTGAAAATAAATCAAAAATATTACGATTTAAATTAACAAAATTAAAAACTTATAAAGTTATAATAGTCAAACCTTAGATTTTTTTTTTATAATTTCTCATTCTTTTATTACTTTTCTAATGTATAATGAGAAATCCAAGCTTCACGTCATTATTGTTATCCCAATAATGTGAAGAACACATTGACCAAATACAAGATGAAATACAAATATCTCTCAAAGAATGAAGTTCCACATTATGTGGATCTCACCTCTTGTAAAACATCTGTGTTTGATCTTTTATGCACTTATTGGTATGGATAAATCCTGGGAGCTCAAGGGGGTGCTCCCCCGAAACCCCCGAATTGCCATTTTTGGCAAAAAAAAAAAATGCAAGGTAAGTTAAAAAAAAAAAAAAAAAAAAAACAGTTTACTGAAAATGGAAATTAGGGGGATTAAGGGGAGGGAAATTCGAGCTACCAATCGGAATTGGGTTGGTATTATCACTGTCTAAAAGACACATCTCTTAAACTTACCCAAAATCTATCAGTGTAAAAAATTCAATAATAAAGGCAGTAAAAAATCAATTTTATAAAACTAGCTATATAAGACAAATAAGATTTTAAATTAAAAATATATAGTGTAAAATAAATACTATTTAAATATAAAATCTCCATGCCTTAAAATATTATTTATGCTTGTGCATCCAATACCCACTGGCTAGCCCAACTGCAAATGATTTGTAAGTTTTTTTTTTTTTAGGTACATGAATGTGGGATAAAGATTCTCTATTATAATCATCTTTGTGATAATAGTTTAGGTGAAGAGTTTAAGCCAAGTGCTAATGTAAAAATGTTAAGTCAAAGCTCCATCATCCTTGCAAAGATTATTGTAAGAATAATAAGGGGTGGTTTTGGATGATCTAAGTAAGTGTATTTTTTTATTTTTTATGAAATATAGATTGGGTTTGAAATAATGTATTAGAGAGACGATGTGGCTTAAATAAGATGATGTGATTTAAATAGGATAGTGACTTTTTGACTTTTTTAAATCATGTCAAACAAGGCATAAGTATTGTAGAAAATCCTATTCCATAAATGTGAGTTATGAAGAGTCCAGTCACTTATAGAGATATTTTGTGGGTGTTTGGAAAGTTATTATTTTAATAGGTTATTTTAATTTTTGACTATTTTAGTAGATTAAAATTTTTGTGTTTGGAAAGGTGATTGGATTTTTTTATAGTTAGATGTGATATTTGTGAAAAAAAAAAAAAAAAAGTGAAATGATTATTGAATAGGGGTCCCTGCTGTGCTCAAAGCACAGCAGTGACTGTGGTGTCTCCGTTGAGGTGTATTATGGTCTTATTTTTATGATCTAAACCGTTCATATTGTGGGGTTTGTTGAATACTTCATGTCTACTAAAAATCATATTAATCGGATATCAATAACTATATAATCGAATCGCATATTGTTTATGCTATTTCTCAAAAGAAAAACTTATTATTTATTTTTTTAGTTATCGATCATATAGTTGTTGATATCCAATTAATATGATTTTTGATAGGCATGGAGTACTCGACAAACCTTATAAAATAACGATTTGAATCATAAAAATAAGGCCATAATACACTTCAAACGAAGACATTACAATCAATGTTGTGCTTTGAGTACAGCAGTAACCCCTTTTCCAATAATTATAGGTTTGATGTGATATTTTATCTTATTAACTATTTTAATTTATTTTGTCTTTTTATAAATTTTAGCCTAAAATAGACCAAAATTCTTCTTGCCAAACACCTTGTGCAACTGAGTTGTCAAATTGTTTGTTGGACACAAAAATGAAAACTTGGTTCTATTTTTCTAAAAATGTTTTTCAAAAAATTCTACTTTCTTATTTTTCATAATTTTTTTTTGTTTTTACTGAATTTTTTTTAATATTTTAAGCAATTTTTTGACTTTTTAGACACACCTAACATAAATACACTTAAAAAGTAAAAAAATTGTAAAAAAAAATTTTTTTTAAAAATTCACTAAGGCCCTGTTTGGGAATAGGCCAATTTAGCAACTTTTTGGCTATTTGGCTAAAATATGAGCTAAAAAAAAACTAGTATGTTTAGGATGACTTTTTGACTTTTTACGAAAAGATATGCAAAAAGTAGAGAGAAAATAAAATCTTTGACTTTTTGATATGGGTTGTTGGCTTTTTGACTAATTTAGTAACTTTTTGACTTTTTGACTAAAATGAAGAGTTTCCAAACGAGGCCTAAATACCAAAAATACAAAAAAAAAAAAAACAAAAACAAAACAAAACAAAAATTCAGTACATTTTTTGTATTTTTATGTATTTATTAATTTTTTAAAATATTTTTTCACAAATATTTTACTTTTTAGATATATCTAAGTAAGGTGCATTTAAAAAAATAAAAAAAATGTTTAAAATTTCTAAAATATTCACTAAAAACAAAAAAATACGAAAACTAAAAAACTCAGTTTTTAAAAAATTTAAACCAGAAAACTCAAACCAAACATACTGTATTTTTGTATTGAAATTTTTAATTTTTTTACCAATTAAAAATCTCTTTAATTGCTTTAAATTTGCAGAAAAAAAGATTAATTTTGACAATAGAGTATATTATTTTTAAATTTTTATTTTTCGTATCAAACAATTAATTTAAAATGAAAGAAGTATTATTTATTTATTTATTTGTAAATTTTACCAATGGTGCTTGTAATTTCACTTGAATTTCAATTTGCTCTCTATCATTTCAATTACAACACTTTTAACCTTAATTTTTTTTATTATACTTCAATTTTTTTTTTTTTTAATAATTAGGTATCTAGAGTATTTAAAAACAATTGAAAGCGACTATTTGAATTTTAAATCAAAAAAATCATTTATTAAGGGTAAAGTAGACAAACAAATTAAATCACTCATCTTAAATTTATGTTGCCCCCTTATCCCATCAAAATCTCTTCGTCCTCTATGTCCTTTCATCTTCATCTTCATTTTCATCTTTATCTTTTTCCCAATGGCCTCCCACACCCTCCTCCATCACCACCATGACGACGAAGTACCGCATGGTCAGCCCTTCTCCACCCTGACACCCCATCACCAACAAACAATACCTCTGCAACAACCTCAAATTCATGACCCACTAATTAAAAATCAACATTTAGATTCAGAAGCTCAATTGTTTACAGAAAAAGCTTTGAAACCACAAAAATAAGGAAAATGTTTTATATAATTCTATTTGTTTCCTATTTTGTTCACTCTTAGACACAAATGAATAGGTAGTATATATATTTATGAATGTGGATTCCATTACTCTATGTCTAAAGTAAGAAAATGAGCTAAAAAATAAAATTATATGTAACATTGTTCCAAAAATAAAGAAAAACTATCGGCGGGCCGACTCTAATATTTTTTGGTACCCAATGCGAACTCCTGATATGGAACCTCCCATGCATATTTTAAATTAAAAAAAATTGTGATCAAAAGATTATGTATATATATATATATTTTTTTTGTTTGTGTGTATTTGACAGTATTTACAAAAGGGTTACTTACAAAGTTTACCATAAGAAAAAATGACCAAAATAATCCATACTCCAATAATAAATAAAAAGTGAACAAGCTACAACAAGATTTTACCTAAACATCACACTTCTAGCATTTTTAACTATAAGTGACTAGTCAAGCTAGCATAACATAGGGTTGGTTTGGGAAGTGGGTTAGCTTTTTAATTTTTTGACTTTTTTGGCTATTTTAGTCTTAGCTAAAAAGCTTAGTTTGGAAAGGACTTTTTGATTTTTTTTGACTTTTTTGTGAGAGAATAGTGTAATGATTATGGATTGGATGTGATGTTTTGTTTTTTGTGACTAAAATAGCCTATTTTATCTTTTGTGACTAAAATAGCTAAAAAAGCCCCATATTCTTCTTGCAAAACGGTGCCTAATATATCAACTAAATTCTTTTTAATTAATAAAATTGTTAATCCATTCAAACTTTTTTATGACATAATTCACCGAAACTAAGATTTAATCAATTTTAAATTACAAAAGTTTATTTCCCCGTAAATTGAGTATAATTGGTATAATTAATAATATTTTATACATAATGCATGCATTTATAAAACAATCATTTATTAATTTCAATTAAATAAACATATCAATCGATTTTTTAATTTTTTTCATAAAAATATTCATCTATTAATTTTAACTAAGTCACCGAATCAACTATCTATTAGTTTTGAATTTTCATTGAACTTTATCAAAGGACTTTTTAAATTCATGTACTTTTTATTTATTTTTTGGACTACATTAATAGTTAAAAATATATTTAAATCTTTTTTTAAAAATTAAATTTTAGGGCCAAATCGTAACTTCACCGACTTTAGACAAAAGCCGGCCCTGACCATGGGAAATAGGTTTTACAAAAAAAAAAAAAAAAATGGCCATTGTCAAGTTCTCTAAGATACTCATTTGTGCTTGTGAAGAGTTTTGTACCTATTGAGAATTCTAAAAATAATTTAATATAATTCATCAACATGATTATTTGATAATTTTAACATATTATTTCTTTTTTTTTATTAGATTCATAATTGTAAAATATTATTTCACATCACTTATTAATTGATGTTTTTTAAGTGTTCTTTTAAAACCCTGACAAAATACTAAATAACAACATAATTTTTTTAATTAATAGATATCATCTTAATTTTAATTAATAAATATCATGCGAAGATACCATGTCAATTTATTTCAAAAATAACAACATAATTTTTTTGGTTTCATCAAGTTTTATAGAAATAAGTGGATTTGTGTTGGGTAACAGTCACATCACAAACTTTCTCTGCAGCAGAATGTTATGTTTGGGTACTCAGTATTGTTTGACATCATTTAAAAAAGTCAAAAAATTATTATTCCATTTAAGTTTTATCATTTTATTTAAGTCATATCACTTCATTAACATATTACTTCAAATCCAACGTATACTCAACTCATATTTCATAAAAAATTAAAAAATACATTTATTAGATCATCTCAAATCACTCCTAAACAAATGTAGCTCCTATTAATTTTTAGAATAATGCTTGAGACCACTAAAAGTGGTGCTCTAAAAATATCATTAGTGATGTGACAGTGGACGGAATCCACTGTTTATGTCTTGTTTTTTTTTTTTTTTTAAATACTTACCAACTTATTAGTAATATTTTAAAGCACTACTTTTAATGGGATGCATTGTTATCATAATTTCTGAGAGGATAAATGGATAAGAAGCCAGCGGACAGTACGGTTTGCCATGTCAAAGATGTGGTTGATTCCACTTTAATCTAAGATCAGAGATCTTAGACTTGCTTAGCCTCCGTTTAGGAAGTGCGATGATTTTTTGATTTTTTAGTTTTTTTTAGTTATATGAGCTTGGGTTCAAAAGTTTAGTTTGAAAAAGGCTTTTTAACTTTTTGATTTTTTTGAATTTTTTTGTGAGAGAAGAGTGTAAAGATTATGGGTTGGATGTGATATTTTGTCTGTTGTGGCTCAAAGAGCCTATTCTGTCTTTTGTGACTCAAAGAGCCAAAAAAACCCTAAAAAGCCCTTGCCAAACGAACCTGTAGTTTGGATATGAGGAAAAAGACTCTTGAAATATGTTTTAGAAACATATTTTTGAAAGTAATCAAATCAAATAAATTTAAAAAAAAAAAAAAAACTCTCAAATGTGCTTAGTTTGACCTTTTTTTAAGATAAATTTGGAAACATGTTTGTAAACACATTTTGAAAAAAATCCCACAAATCTGTTTGGTTTGATTTTTGTAGAAAAAAAAAAAATACCCTGAATTTTTTTATAAAAAAATCCCCATCAAAAATCCAAAAAAAAAAAAAAAAAAAACCATTTTTATACATAATTGGATTTTTTTCATTTTTAATACATCATTTTCATATTTTATATGTAATTAGCATATTTTCCCAAATGAAATAGTGTAATATTTTATGTAATTAACATATTTTTTCAAGTACAATATTTGTTCAATATTGGTAGGAAACCTCCCCCTGCCCACCCAAATTTAAAAATAAAAATAAAAATCTGGAAAAATGAAAAAAGGGTTTTTTTTTTCATTTTTATATGTAATTGTTTTTTTTCATTTTTTACATGATTTTCATAGTTATTGTAAGCATATTTTATATATAATTAACATATTTTTCCAAATACAATACTAGCCCATATAATAAGTACCACATGGTTTATCAAAAAAAAAAAAAAAACTAACAGATAAAAGGTACCCATATAATAACTAACATAATAAAAATTCAAGCACAACCATTGTTTGCAACCACGCTAACGATCGTCTTACCTAACTACAACCATAATGAAAAGTACCAATATAAGGATGATAATAATAAAGCAAATAAATGTGTTACATCCACAATAAGTCCAAAACAACCACTTCCTGCCAATACGAGGCACTTGACCAGGTCTAACATTCTGCACCCCACCATCATAGTCATCTACCCACAAGAACGAGCCCCTATGATTAAGCCAATTAGGACAACGAAAAAAGTAATGACCATTGTTTGCTTGGGTGCAAGCCATAATCACCAACATTAGACCAACGCTACATGAACAATTTGGTGTCACCTTCATCTACATATTATTCAAATGAGCAATCCCATTTTCAAATTATATAAAATCAAACAAATTATAATGTCTATGGTAAATAGATAAAAGTAATTATGAACAACCACACTGATTAAGTGAGTTTGTATATTTTGTCCATTTTTTAAATTTAGCTAAAACTAATTACCGGGTTGTAATCTATCTATTATTGTATGCTTCCCACATAGATGCTGTGAGCTCATCTCTCTATTGTCCCATCTGCAGTAGTTGTTCACATGGCATATTCACATGGTTTTCTTGTTGTGGTTTTGGTACTCCATCTTCATTTTTATTTACATTTTCAACTCTACCTTCGCCTTCACCTTCACCTTCACCTTCACCTTCACCTTCTTCACTTGATTCTTCTATATCAAAAAATTCATCCTGCTCTCGCACCATACCGATCCAATTGTGGATAACACAGCATACCATAACAATTGGCCCTTTGCGTACCATATCATACCTTGGCATATGTTTGAATAATGGAAATTGTTGCTTCAAGACTCTAAAGGTTCTTTCAATTACATTCCTCAAAGAAGAATGTCTATGGTTGAACAACTCCTTAGGACCATGATAGCGATACCGCCTATTGAACTCCTGCAAATAATATTTGTGCGCACAATATGGGGCTAGGTATCCAAGCATATTTATGTATCCAACGTCAATGACATAATATTTATCTACAGTAAAACACTTTGAATAAAAAAAAAATCATGGCATATTACTGTTCGCACTCGCAAAAAACAACACTTACTAGGCATTAGATGTGGAAGTCAACGCTAGTCATGGTAACTGTTTCTAAAAAAATTCTCGAATCATGCGCACTACTTTCCCAACCAATGTATACAAATGTAAACTTCATGTCAAATGAACATACAACCATCACATTTTGAGTAGTATTGATTTTTCTACCTCGATATGGCATTTGGTCACCTTTTCGTGCCACAACAATAATATGTGTACCATCTATGACACCTCCACAATCCTACATCATTAACAAATTGAATGCTTTTATGAAAAAAAAAAAAACAAACAAAAACTAACTAGAATCTTCTATCCATTTTTTTTATAAAAAAAAAATCAAATGAAGTGTCATGTATGTTACCTTAAACCATGGCCAATAGCATATGTCATATCAAATTTCAGGAGGGATTACAACCATGTTTGGTGGTTGGATTATAAATGGCGCAAGATTTCCAAGCACCCACATCATAAGTACGAAATGCTGATGAATAGTCTCATTTCAGTGCTGAAATCGATCTCCAGCATTTCTTGTATATGAACATTGACCACAAATAAATAACAACATAGCTAAAGATTCTTCCAATAACAATCTCATGTTAGACCAATCTATTACATTTGTACGCACAATCTCTTTAACCAATTCCATAAATTTCTTGACTTCCATACACAATTGATTACATATTGATTTTGGATTTCCACTCAATAAGAATTGTACGTATTGATCACTGGTGTATGGACAATTACATTGTGGTTGTTTCATAGAATTATAAGTCATTAGTTGGCAAAGCATGTGGTAGTCTTCGTCGTCACTATATGGGTCATACAGATTGTTGCCTTGCCCTCCATTTTGGTGTGATGACGACATCTAAATGGAAAAGTATAAAATAATAAAAGAAATATATTTAATAATATTAAATGTAGAGAGTAAGATAATCAGTACACTACTCGTAACAAACATATACAAAAGATCATGTTCCAAATAGTAGAATACAAGAAACACTGCCATAGGCAATTCATGAAACTATAGCAACAACAAAAAACAAAAAATGAACGCAAAAAAATAAACTATGGGATCACCACCATCAACCTCCTATCCTAATGAAAGCAAAAAAATAAAGTTAAAAAATTCAACAAGCATCCATCCTTCTTCTTTTTTATCACCACCACGAAATTCCTATTTGAACTGTGGGATCACCAAACTTCTCACAAACTAAGAATCCAAAGGTACCTCATTTCGGGTTTCATTGTCACAAACATGGTTCACCATTCTAACGTTCTGAACATGTTTATAGCCTTCAAGTACAATTTGGGATCCAGGGCCATTGATTTTAGTATGTCCATGCAGGCAGAAACTGAGTACGCATCAGCTACCTCAACATGTGCCTCAACTCGAAAGTAAAACCTTTCATGTATGTCACATGATCGTTGCCATGATTCAAGTGCATCATCAATTCTCGGGTTCTTGTTTAACAAATGGTGGACACTAGACTTCTGCTTACCTCCAAAAGTGAAAGATTCATCTACTATTCCTTTCCCTGAGGTACATACATGAAATCGTTCATCCATTTCTCGCTCGTCATCAAATGTAGGTGCACCCTGACGAGAAGAACGAGAAAATGCTCCAGTGGCAAATGATTTCGCAAAGATTTGTGACATTAGCTCATAATGTTCAAGGCCTTTATTTTGGAGTTATTTCGCATTTGGGTGTGCCTACAAAATAATAATTAGAGTAAGGACAAAATGTACACTTGCTTGTGGCAACTGTCTAAAACCAAACAATTACCTGAACATAACTTTCCCAAACATCATCTGGGGCTATAACAATTTGTGTAATTGGATCCCAGTCCAATCCAGTGTTGTTTTAAAGAGCAACAAATTCTTTGTAGTTTGCCTTCAGACGCACGTACTTACCCTTCAATTTTCTTTGACCAAAATTTTTTCCAAGCTTCTTACTCATCTCATCATCTATTGTTTGCCACTACTTTTGATAAAAACTTTTGTCTTTCTTCGATATGCAGCTACCCTCTTTCTTTATTTCATCCAACAAGATTTCTAAAAATATCTTAACATTTTTAATTCCCCACATCTTAAAGTCATCAACATCGTTAGGCATACTAGCCTAATACAAGTGAAAAAGATATAGGTTTAAAGTTAGGTGGCTTTTAGTTCTTCGATTGAACATCACATCAAAAATTAACCAACGTCCACAAATAATAAGCAAAACAAATCTTACATCTTCAATATTTAATTTGAGCTTGAATGAAAATGTTTACCGGATAACGACAATCGTTTTCACCAGTGGAGCAATCAACTGAGGGTTGAGGAGATCTCTTCCTCTTCTTTTTTGGTGTATTGAACAACGACCAAAGAGCACAGATCTGGCCTGAAAATAGCAGAGAAATACATCAAACAAAAATACAAAAAAAACAAAAATAAAAACAAACTAGGCTCCATTAATTTGAAAAAGAAGCCGTTCAACAAAAAAAAACTTTGCACCAAATAAATCAACACAACAACCATACCATTTGAAAAGGAAACCCTCCAATAAAAATTTCCAACAAATTTTAGATTGGGAAATTTAATAAAAAAATGAAAAACAAAAATCAAAATTTCAATGATAACAACTACAAAACTTGGCACACCGTCAGAGATTTTGTGATGATGTACCAAATTTTTGGAGTTTTTAAACTCTTTGAATCAAAGAACTCGAATTCGAAATGATTCAATAAGAACAGCCTCTTGCTAGGGTGAATGATGGAATATTGGGTTATCACTTCCCAGCAGAGTCAGGGAGCCAAAAAAAAAAATAAAAAATTATGAAAAAGTTTACAAAGTGATGTGATGTTCCCCTTGAATTTTTGCAAAGTGATTAGTCTTGTTTTGTAAAGTTTTTTTTAAGTAAAAATTTAATAAAAATTTGAAAAATAAAAATCTGCAGATTGGGAAATTTGCAATCAAAATTTCTTCAAACAGCAAATACAAATGCAGAGATGCTTAAGAGAAGAAAATCTAAGATTGGGAAGTTTGTAAAGAAAAATAAGTAGCTAATAGTTCTACCTCTTGCTTGCCGAGTTTTGGTGGCCTGCAAATCCAACTGTCCACACCGAAGACCTGTGCACAGTCTCTCTATTTTTTCTGGGAAGGATGCCGTTGTGCTTCATCTTGGTAGGGTTTGAAGTTAGGCACTTTGCATTTTATAGAGCTTTACAAACAAATGATGGACATTGATGTTACTACTGCAGATTTTTTGAAGATTTGATAAATCTCTTTGACTGATACAAAAGTTATGGCAACATTTAGGAAAATTTGTAAGAGAGAGAAGTGATTGTAAAAAGAGACAAGCCCTACGGTAAGATGACCCTTATTGCTTTAACCCTCTGTGAGATAGAGATGAATTACAGAGATGACTATTGTCGCAACCAAAAATCTGAGATAGAGTAGCGGCTCTATGCAAGAGATTTTTCAAATCTTCAACAGAGTAATAATAAAGATGAGAGAAGTGGGTCGCTTGGAAAAAACTTTGAGGTAGATATCTTGCCCTATGGGTCTCAATCATCTTCCTTCATAGAGAGAGAGAGAGAGTTAGTTGTTGGGCTAGTAAGAAAAATTTTCTAACAGAGTAATGGAGGTGAGAGAAAAGTAAAAGTGTGAGAGAGAAGTAAAGGACAAAAGATAAATGTGAGTGGATTCTCTAGGGAACAAGATAAAGGTGAGTCTGAGTGATTCTCTTGAGAACAAAATTGAAAACTTATTTTACAGAGAATATTTCAAAAAAATCCAACAAAACACCTTTTTATAATTTTTTTTTTCTCAAAAACTGATTTCAAAACACCAACCAAACACACCTCTTATGTCTAAAGAAGAAACAAAGGCAATTGAAGTTATTCCAATCTCCACAGAAGGTTGTGAGGATCAAGTGGTTTGGTATCACAATACTCGAGGTTCTTACACTGTCAAATTTGGATATTAATGTGGTTTGACACTGTCAAATCTGGATATTAATGTGGTTTGAAACTAGATGCCTCTCTCCCAGGTGATATGCCCTCTTCTTCCTTCGTTTGGTTGGCTAAAAATTCATATGGAAGATTAATATCCCACCAAAGTTAAAGCGCTTTCACTGGAGGATCTACAATAATTTTTTAGCTACAAAACAAAATCTACATCAAATAAGGTGTTCTTTAACTGATATGTGTTAGGTGTGTTCTCATTCCTCTAAATTTATCGAGCACCTCTTGTTTGGATATCCATAGACCAAGGTAGTCTAGTTTGGCAGCAATTTGGAACTATGTTTTACATCTCACCCAACTCTCTCATTTCAGAAATGGTTTGGTGACTTGCATGATCAGTTGGCTGACATTGAGCATGGATCGAAGCTTTTTTGTAAAGTGGTATGGATTTGTTGGCATATATGAAAGGTCAAGAATGATTTGTTGTTTAACCACTCCCTAGTGGACCATGCTCTTGTTATTGATAGAGCTAGGAGGGATATGACTGACTTTCTTGCTACCCAAGATTGTAGGAAAATATTTTTGGAAAATCAATTTAATGCAAATAAATAATAAAATAAAACACAAGAAATTTCTTACAAAAATTCTGTATATTTAATACAGATTATGACCGAGGTCAGCGTTTGAACACTGTGTCTTTAAGATAGAATTTCACCCTCGCCTCTAGTGCTTACGATTAATGGACATCCTGCCTCTAGGATACAATAATCACCCCCACACAGAAATTGCACAACTTTCTGTGTATACAACGAACCGATTTGTGCAATGCACTCTCTTTTATATACTCGATTAGACATAATGTATAAATCCTAAAACAAACCTTAACTTATGCATCAATGCCATGGGATGAGATGGTATTTATAAAAGTATTCGTGACCTTTAGAATGATCATGTCTCTTGGGTTCACACCCTTTCATATGAATAGACACCATGAAGGATTGCATCCTTTTATTCAAATGGAGTCATTTTCTCATTTACTTCTAAAATTTTCCAACAATGCCCCCACATGAATGAAATTGACAACACAATGCAAATGAAATACAAACACTGACAAAGAGAGTACAAAATGGAAATATCCTGCAACAAGATAGGTAGTTTTTGGCCTTGAACCTTCCTTAGTAAAAGACTGTCAGACTTCCTTGCTAATTAGTGGACGTGATGCCTTGAACTCTTTAGCCGTTTATGTAAGCCAAGACAATAGAATTCACATAAAATATCTCTGAACACATCTTGGTTCTTTCAGTTGTGCCCATTTTGGCCTTGGGCAGTTCTTACTTTTCATGAGTGCTTTAGAGAATTTAGTCTTAATCAAATCTCATAGAAGTGGCCCCTTCATACCCAAATAGGTGATTCTTATTTCGAGTCTCTTAAATACTCCTCTTGAAAGATATCCCTCTAGATTTTTCAAAATATAAGTAATCATTAAAAGTATAGCTTCCCCTAAGTCCCTGCATACAATACATGTTGCAGATATCACTCTCATTATAGAAATAGATAAGAGATCGACTCCTTTAGTGATTTTTGGTGAGTCATCTATAATTGGTTGTCCCTTTGAACCTAGATCTTCGAATCTCTAGTAAACTAGGTTGGGTTGCCATTATGACGACTCGGAATTAATAGGCTTTAATCACATTTCATTCGATAAACTTTTCCTTATTTGCTCTCTGGTTCAACTTTTTGTTTGGCAGCCGCTATTTTCCATTTGACCTTTTCAATTATATATTGAGTAGTTAGTGGATCCACTATATTGTCTTTAGACAATATTCACAATTGAGAGCAGATGTCCTAAAGTATTAAGTCTTTGATTACCATTACTTTGTGTCACTCCCATATTTAAAATTAATTAATAGACATAGAGATGTTTTCTAGGAGTTAACAAAGTCTTTTTTGTTTCTTCTCCAGCTATGTCTAAGTCAAAGAATTGAGATCCTTTGTAGACCTACCATCAGAACCGTTACTTTAGTAAGATGCTCCAAGCACCCCCACAATTTAAGTCCTCTTAAGAAAAATTAATTTCTTTGTTAGGATATTACCATACAAAAATATCAATACACCCCTAAAATTTTGATATAAATCAAAACATAACATCAATCACTTATTGACTATGTACTCATAACAAAATTCTAAATCAAATTTATGAAATAGAAAACCCAAAATAATTATGACTACGCAAATCATAATTAATGCTTAGACAAAATCATATCCTCATAAAGATTTTGCCTAAAAATCAAACAATTCAAAAACCTTATTTGATTGTATAAATTCTTGCAACTCATTCGCGTTTCTGTAGGTAACTTATCATAAAACAAGATTAGTAAGCAACCATCTTTTTCATCTGAACTAACGTGACTGTTCAAACAAAAATACCAATTTGTGAATTGATGAGTAAAGTTTCAGAACAAACCCAATTGACTAAAATACAATTTTTTTCATAAACAAATTATGTCAGTAAAGATCTAAATATATTTATGACAGATACAAAATCACAAATTCTTTATTATTTATTATGATCATAAAATTGCAATAAAATTTATGTTTCAACCCAAACTATTTGGTTAAAACATGAATCTGTAAGAAATTTACATGAATTAAATTTCAAGGAAGGAAAGCAACAATTTTCCAAAGACACATAACCATAAATAACAAATGGTGGTGTAAAAATTGTAAGAAATGGTTTTGGAAAAACAGATTTTTCCTTAACTTTGGTCTAATTTTTAGGTGGGATCCATGCGCCAAAGTTGGCGGGTCTAAATGGTAATGCATTCTATGTCGCATTATGATTCACGTAGTATATTTGGTTGCTCAAAACCATTATCAGCTAAATGGCAAATTAAAGCCAAAGTGAGCTCTATGGAAATAGAGTTTTTGGTGAAAATTCCTTAAGGTTTGAATTAAAGGCTTGTCCCACATTGGTTTGATGGGAAAACTTTTATGGATTTATAAGGCTTGAGTTTGCAACTTAATGAGGGCCCCAATAGGCACCTCAAGTTTATAGGAGGGAGAGGTTATGGACTAAACCCATTGGACCCAAAAATAAACATGCATGCGCACGCCGTCGCCGTCCGATTGGGCGAGCTAGCCTAGGCCCAAGCCTAGGCTTGGGTGCGTGGTGTAAGGTTAAGTTGGGCTTATCCGCGCCAATACTTATCTTTTTGGGCCAAAAACGTTACATTTGAATTTTATTTTTATTATTTGTTTGGAAATAAAATCTGTTCGTTTTTATTTCAAATTCTGGTTGGAAATAAAATTCAAATTTTGATTTGTACCTATTCAGAATTTATGTACAGTTCCATATCTGTCCAAACAGATCTGAATCTGTTCAAATTCAAACCCAAAACAGTTTTTTATCTGTTTGAAATTCAAACCAGATCTGTCCAAACAGGTACCATACCCGTTGGATTCAAACCGAACAGCCATTATTTTCATCCATAAATAGGCAGTCCCTCAATTGATTTTTTCACTAAATTTCCGTACTGAATTCTATCATTGCTCTCTCTACATTTTGCTACATTATTTTTCTATGAGAAAGAGTGTAAACACAAAGTGTGTTCGTCGTGCGAATAATTTGTAGTGCTGCTATTACTCGTTGTTGATCATTTTATCCTGGAAGGTAGACATCCAGAATCTAAAAGTACCGTAGAGAGGACGAATCTGTCTTAAGGACACAGTGTTGAACACTGGAATTGATCAAATTTTTGTTCAAGAAATAAATAAGGTAAATAATTAATTTACTTTCTGTTTTATTATTTTTCTATTTCAGATTTTAATTTTATTTTTGTAACAAAATAAAAATCTATTTTTATTTATTTATATTTTTTTATTCTAATTTGATTTTTGTAATCAAACAATCTCTGTCATTTCCTTTATTTCTTCTGTGTTCTATTTGTTGTTAAGTACACAAATAGAATTTATTCATAATACAGTGAAGATTGTCCAACAATCTTAAGACAGATTCTTTTTTAGTGTCTTCATTATATTTATTTTATGTGCTTTTTATAAAGTGATATTCTGCTTGGAAAATACAAATAGTAGTCATATACTATTTGACAAATAGTAGTAATATACTGTTTATTTTCTTTGACAACTAGTAGTAATATACTGGTGTCATTAACAATTTCAAAAAATTAATTTGTGTAGTAGTGTTACAGAAAATTATTGTGCAGTATTTTATTTTCCTGGTTTTAGTAACTAGAAAAATAAAATTATTTTGTGTTATAATTTATTTTCTGGTTTAAGTGACTAGAAAATTAATTTCTGTTTTGGTTTTTCTGATTTTTGTAATCATATATTTTGGCTACTGAAAGTAGTACTCCAAATCCGATTGTTACAACGACTCCGGTCTATATCCAGAACCATGTTCAAGTTCCAATAAATCATGGAGAAAAATTGGAAAAATTTAATGGCACTATGTTTAAGAGATGGCAGCAGAAAATACTGTTTTATCTTATAACTCTAAATCTGGCATGGTTTCTCCGTGAAGAGGCTCCAGTACTGAAAGAGGATCAAAGTGATCGGCAAGTTGTTGCCGCTGTAGACGCTTGGAAACATTCTAATTTTCTGTGCAGAAACTACGTCCTCAATGGGCTTTGACAACAAGTTGTATAATGTTTACAGCCCTCTAAAAACAATAAAAGAATTGTGAGATTCTTTGGAGAAAAAATATAAGACAAAGGATGCCGGCACAAAGAAATTTGTTGTCGGTAAATTTCTCGACTTTGTTATGGTAGACTCCCAAGCGGTAATTTCTCAAGTTTAAAATTTTCAATTAATTTTGCATGATATTCATGTTGAAGGTATATCTCTTAATGAGTCTTTCCAAGTCACTGCGTTAATGAAAAAATTACCACCAGCTTGGAAAGATTTCAAATTTTATTTAAAACATAAATGCAAGGAGATTACCATAAATGAATTGATTGTAAGACTAAGAATTGACGAAGATAATCATAAGACTAAAAAGAGGAATGGTAAAAATCTCATTGAGTCCAAAGCTAATGTGGTTGAACATGTGTCCAAACCACATAACAAAAAGATGAAGTTTGCTGGAGATGGTCCTAAACAAGGCAACAATAATAGCACTAAAAAGGTTCAAAGGTAAACGCTATAACTGTGGCAAGACTGAACATCGTGCCTCTGAATACCGACGCCCAAAGAAGGATCGCGGAAGTACAAGCAAGAAGACTACTAATCAAGCTAATGTGACAGAAGTTGAATACATCTCTGACAGGGTAAATGACATCAATCTCTCTGTTGTGGTGTCTGAAGCTAATTTGGTTAGAAATCCCAAGGAATGGTAGATTGACACTGGGGCAACTCGACACATTTACGCAGACAAGAAGATGTTCACTACTTATAATAAGGCTGCATATGGTGAGCAACTATTCATGGGAAATTCATGACCCTCAACAACATGTTGCATATACCAGACATCTGAAAGAATTTAGTTTCTGGTTCTTTATTAAGTAAAAATGGTTTTAGGTTTGTATTTGAGTCTGATAAATTTGTATTAACAAAGAGTGGTATGTATATTTGTAATAACCCTCACCACTGTTTACCGAGCAACCACTGATTACCGTTAAACTGAACTGATTATGACTGATAATTGAGCTGGATAAAATACTAAATTGACTGACTGAAAACTGGAATTGAATTGATTAAATATATATATATATATATATGTTAATTTGCGTTTTATCTGTTTGATTGTTTAAATATATGTTCATGGTTTAATGTTTAATTTGCGAATTAAAGGCCTTATCGGCGGCCGAATCTAGAACCGACTGAAGTTTTATGATTATCGTAATTTATGTGATTTTATGGCGTATTTAATTAAAATGTGATTTGGTATGATTAAATTAGATTAAATTGAGCCAATAACAAGAAGTGGCCTTAATTACAACTTTGCCCCTTAGTGGACAAATCTAGACTTGTTTAATCACTTGTATACATTACTTGAGCCTTATTTCAACACATTTCATCAGCCTATATTGAGAACTCAACCAACCTTAGAGAGAGAGAAAAGGGAGGGAGTTGATTTTCATCTCATTTTGCTTGATTTTGCTTGGAGACTTGGAGATTTGGAAGAGTAATTGCATATTTGAGCTCCTACACCTCTAATTCAAGACTTAAGGTAGGATAACTACCCCTTGTTTGTAATTTTGTTAGACTCTTGCATGATTTAGAGCTAAGTTGAAGATTAGAGCCAAGATATGGCTTGTAATGTTGTAATGTAGCTAGAATCATGCATGCATGGTTGTAATGTTGAATCTTGAGTTGGTTTCATGGCAAATTGTCACATGCATGTTTATAAATAAGCTTAAGTTCATGTTTTCAACTTGTTTTCAAAAGAATGAGCTCAATAGAGCATGTTTTGGAAGCCTTGATTAGAGTTAATCTCATGCATGTCACCTTGTAGCATGTTCATGCATGTTCATGAAAAATGGGTTTGAAAATGAGTTTAATTGAAACACTCTTGGGTCTTGATTTCTCAAATTGACCTTTGTAACATGTTATTCTATGAGTTTACTTATGTTTTCTAGAAAATTGGCCCAAGAGGATTAAAATTTTAGCACTAGAACTTGATTTTGAGCTTGGGACTCAAATCTGGAATTTCCAGATTTTGGGCCTACGCTCGAGCGAGGAAGTCTACGCTCGAGCGTACACTCTGTGATTCTGCCTCCCGCTCGAGCGAGAAAAGTTACGCTCGAGCGTGAAATGCGAGCATCCAGTACTCTGCATGAGTTCACAGTTCGCTCGAGCGAGGAAACTCACGCTCGAGCGAGGACTTGTGTCCTACGCTCGAGCGGGGGTCGAGCGTCCATCTAGTGTAAATTTGGAGCATCCAAAGATTTTTATCAGAGCACAAATCGCTCGAGCGACGGAATTGACGCTCGAGCGGAGCTCCTTTGTCTGCATGTCCGCTTGAGCGTAGAAAGCCACACTCAAGCGAGACCCCTGTTTTCAGCAAATTTTGTAAAGTGTTCAAAAGTGCATCTTTGCATCCTCTTTCCATCCTAGGCATTCTTAGGGCATATTTAAGGCATCTTAGAGAGGATATAGATGTAGAACCACACCGAGGCAAATTAGGGATTAAGTTATTATCTTTCCCAATTGTGTAGCTTAGTGTGTGTTCAATCTGTAAACTGTGTAGGGTTGGCGACTGGAGATGCTCTAGCTTACTGTAGCCCAGAACTCTGTGAGTAACAATTGTGTAAAGATATGTTCAAAATGATTATCTTCTGGACAACTGAACTATATTGTTTTCTGAACTGCCATCGCATCTTGAATGAATGTATGTCCTATATTCGAACTGCATCGTGGCATCCTTAGCTCCCATCGCATCGTTACTTACGAGATCTCTCGGTTCCTCGTAGAACCACTCATCGCATCGATTGATGGCCATCATTATCGCTCGTCTTTCGCACCTATCATATCAAGTATGCTAATGGATGTACCACATATGACCGCTTCCGCATCAACAACTAAAATAATCGATTGAAATGAACTATTTTCATTATCAGAAGGATATTCATTCTAAACCTCTTTACGCATTATGTTATTCACTGGGCTTTAGCTCACTGCTCATATATATATGTAGGTGTTCAGCACCGCATCGCAGCCTAGGAGAGCGCTTGGTGACTCCAGCTTTTGTCAAGCTTAGCCTAAGTGCCTCACCGCGAGGTTCCGAAGTTTGCCATGCTATGGCTAGGTGTTGTATTTCCCGTCTGCCTTTGGACTGCTTTTTGTAATATCAGATAGATCATCGCATCGCTTAATGGGGATTAAGTCCTCAGATCAATAAATGTATATGGTGTATATACTGGTTTGTCTCTGACTGCATACATATATGAAAAATCTTTTTGACATATAGACTGTCACAGCTCATTGGACATTATTTACTTATCAGATATTGGCTTCCGCCAGTTCTCAGATTGCTTTTATCAGGTTGAGCAGCCTTCGGTAATCTCGACATCGCGATTCTGCTAAACCCATAGGGCCGGGTTTGGGTCGTGACAGAGTGGTATCAGAGTGATACTTAACCATGAGTTATACAGCACACACGTGTCCAAATGAGCTATAGGGTGTCCTAGAAGAGTAATAGGGCATTACATGAGCATGAAAAGTGTGTGGTTATGATATGACTAATTATATGCTAATGTGTTGGCCTATTTAAAGAAACGACTGTCTATATTGATGACTGTTATAACTGCTTATAGTGAAATGGATAATGCAAACGCTACTACTGAACCTGAACCATCTAAGGCCAGCATGGCCAGACTGGAAATAATGTTGGAACAAATAACTGAAAGACTAGATCAACAACAGAACCAATAGCCCCCACCACCTCCTCCTCCAGTACAGCCGAAACAGAATGTCAATGCTAATGATAGGGACATAATTGCTCTTACCCAGAAGTTCAGCAAACTGAAACCGCCATCCTTTCAGGGAGGCCTTGAACCGTTAAAGGCTGAAGCTTGGGTTCTTGAGACTGAAAAATTGTTTGAGGTTTTTCCATGTTCTGAGGCACATAAAGTGCTGCTGGCTACCTTTATTTTACAAGAGGAAGCAAGAAGGTGGTGGATGCTTACCCGTGAGGACAACACTGTAATGACTTGGGCTCAATTCAAAGTAGCCTTCTTTGAAAAGTACTTCCCTCAATGTGTCAGGGATAGGAAGGTGACTGAATTTGAACAACTGAGGCAGGACACGATGTCCGTTGCCGAATACGAAACAAAGTTTACTGGACTTGCTAGATATGCGCCACATATGGTGGATACTGATTATAAGAAGGCCAAAAGGTTTGAAGGCGGCCTGAATGTTGCAATACTGGACAGAATAAATGTTCTAAAGCTACCGACCTATGTGGGTGTTCTTGACCGAGCATTGATGGCCGAGTCAAACATCGAGGCTGTGAAACAATCTGAGACACCAACGTCTGAATGGCGTGGTAAAAGACAGAATTTCAAATTCAAGAAAGGCAAGCATAATCAATTGAACAAAAAGCAAAATACAGGGTCAACGACTACTTCCAGTCAAGGGAACTGCCCCTTTCCGCCCTGTTCCGAATGTGGTAAGAACCATAAAGGAGTTTGTTATAAAATCTCTGGTGCTTGTTACAGGTGTGGCAAAGTGGGCCACATGGTGAAAGATTGCCCTTCCACTGCTCCGGGGAATAGTAAAGCTGCAGGCAGCGCTGCAGAATCAACTGTAACACCAAAGCCTAACCCCAAAGCTGCCGAGAAGGAGCCCATGAAGCAGGGCCGAGTGTTCGCCCTAGTACCGGAAGATGTACAAAATACTGAGACCGTTGTGTCAGGTATCCTCTCTATTTGTGCTCAAAATGCATATGTACTGATTGATTCGGGGTCTACACATTCTTATGTGTCGCATGCTTTTTCACGGAAACTGAATAGACCCTTAGAACCCATGAACTATCTGTTAGTCAGATTATCACCGTTGGGGATCCATGACATGTGCATATATGTATCCTGCTTGTGAAATTATTGTTGGGGATATGCATCTGTTTATTGATTTACTGCCATTGAACATTGATCACTTTGATGTAATATTGGGGATGGACCGGTTACAAAAATATCATGCTGCTATTGACTGTGTGACAAAACAAGTTGTTTTCCATCCACCTAGTTTACCTGAATTCGTGTTTAATGGGGTTGGAGTAGTACCTCCTCCGTATTTGATTTCTTCGGTGAAAGCTGTTAAATTGATTAGAAAAGGGTGTAAAGGGTATCTGTGTTCCATACTGACTGTATCTACTGATGATAGTGCTAAAACTGATGTGAACTTTATTCCTATAGTTAGAGAATTCCCAGATGTATTTCCAGATGACCTGTCAGGGGATTTGATTGACAGGGAGATTGAGTTCACCGTTGATGTGATTCCGGCTACACAGCCAATATCTAAAACTCCCTACAGAATGGCTCCGACTGAACTGAAGGAATTGAAAGTACAATTGCAAGAACTGTTAGACAAGAAGTTTATCAGACCCAGTACTTCACCGTGGGGCGCACCGGTTTTGTTCGTAAAGAAAAAAAACAGCTCACTGAGACTGTGCATTGATTACCGTGAATTGAACAAGGTAACTATGAAAAATAAGTACCCATTACTGCGTATTGATGATTTGTTTGATCAGTTACAGGGTGCTCAATTGTTTTCCAAGATTGATCTCAGATTGGGGTACCATCAACTGAAAGTTAAACCGGAAGATATTCATAAAATTGCTTTTCGAACGAGGTATGGACATTACGAATTTTTAGTTATGCCTTTCAGAGTCACCAATGCACCCGCAGTATTTATGGACCTCATGAATAGAATATTTAAACCGTACCTTGATGATTTTATTGTGGTATTTATCGATGACATATTGATTTATTCCAAAAGCGTAGAAGAAACATGAACATCATTTGAGACTTGCCCTACAGACCCTAAGAGAACAGAAACTATACGCTAAACTGTCTAAATGTGAGTTTTGGCTTGATCATGTTATGTTTTTTGGGGCATGTTGTTAGCAAAGATGGAATTTCTGTTGATCCGCAGAAAATTGAAACTGTAGTGAACTGGCCTAGACCAACAAATGTGACAGAAGTCCGAAGCTTTTTGGGATTGGCTGGATATTACAGAAGATTCGTCAAGGATTTCTCCAAAATTGCCTTACCATTGACTCAACTGACACATAAAGGAATATCAGTTGATTGGACTGACCAAAGGGAATCAGCATTCCAAGAGTTGAAAACTCGACTTGTGACTGCACCGGTTCTCACCCTACCTTCAGGTACGGATGGTTATACTATATTTAGTGATGCTTCTCATAAGGGTTTGGGATGTGTTTTAATGCAGAATGGAAGAGTAATTGCCTATGCTTCCCGACAACTGAGGCCTCATGAAAAGAACTACCCAACCCATGATCTAGAACTTGCTGCAGTAGTTTTTGCACTGAAGATCTGGCGTCACTATCTGTATGGGGCAACATGTGAAGTATACACTGATCACAAAAGTCTGAAATATTTCTTCACCCAGAAAGAACTGAATATGAGGCAGCGGAGATGGCTAGAACTGATTAAAGACTATGACCTACAGATCCTGTATCATCCAGAAAAGGCTAACACTGTTGCCGATGCATTGAGTCGGAAATCAATTGGGAACTTAGCTTGTTTGCTTACCGGGCAGAGAGAGCTACTGTGCGACCTTGAGAAATCTGAAATTGAAATTGTTTTGCGAGAACAAGGTGGAACCTTAGCTGCTATTTCTGCTCAACTAGCCTTGATTGAAGAGATTAAGGAGAAACAGCAATAGGATGACTTCTTGAGGAAGATCATCGAAGAAAGAGAATCTAAACCGAGATCGGGATTCAAATTTGAAAATAATGTCAAATTTCGTGAAAGACTGAAAATTTAATGATACCGAATCGAAAAAGAAGGGTTCTGCAAGAGGGCCACAACTCAAAATTTTCTATCCATCCGGGGAATACGAAAATGTATCAAGATTTGAAATTGAATTTCTGTGGTCAGGAATGAAAAAAGAGATTGCTGACTTTGTATCGAAATGTCTTCATTGCCAGCAGATCAAAGCGGAACATCAGCGACCCGCAGGCTTACTGCAACCCTTACCAATACCGGAGTGGAAATGGAAACATATTACCATGGATTTTATCGTTGGTTTGCCCCGCTCCAGTAAAGGTATGGACTTGATTTGGGTTATTGTTGATAGACTGACTAAATCTGCTCACTTCTTACCTATTAAGACAATTTACAATGCGGACAAATTAGCTATACTCTATATTGATGAAATTGTTAGACTGCATGGAGTGCCTGTGTCCATTGTTTCTGACAGGGATTCGAAGTTTACATCGAGGTTTTGGCAAAGCCTACAGACTGCATTGGGAACTGAACTGAGACTGAGTAGTGTCTATCATTCTCAGACAGATGGCCAATCAGAAAGGACCATCCAGACTCTGGAGGATTTATTGAGAATGTGTGTCCTTGATTTTCAGGGAAACTGGGAAAGCCATTTGCCATTGGCCGAATTCGCCTACAACAACAGTTATCATTCGAGTATCGGTATGGCGCCTTTCGATGCATTGTATGGCAGGAAATGTAGATCTCCGATTTGCTGGGCAGAAGTTGGAGATGGGCCTTTGCTTGGGCTCGAGATTGTATACGAAACAATTGAAAAAGTGAAATTGATACAACAGAGACTGAAAACTGCACAAAGTCGACAGAAAAGTTATGTAGATGTCAGAAGACGAGACCGAGAGTATGAAGTGGGTGACCACATATTTGTCAAAGTGACACCAATGATAGGCCAGACTCGTTTCGGAGTCAAAGACAAGTTAGCGCCGAGATATGTTGGACCGTATGAGATTATTGAGAAAATCAATCCGGTGGTGTATCAAGTTGCGCTTCCTCCTAAAATGGAGCATATGCACAACGTCTTCCACATCTCTATGTTGAGAGATTATCTCCGGGATCCTTTCCATATGATTGAGCCTACTCGGATAGTGTTGAGTGATGACTACACTTACGAGGAGCGGCCCGTACAGATTGTAAATAAACGGATTAAGAAGTTGAGGAACAAGAAGATCCTGTTAGTGAAAGTTGACTGGCAAAACCATGGTGGCGTGTATGCCACTTGGGAAAAGGAAGATGACATGGCTAATAGATATCCTGATTTGTTCCCACTAGATTTTGTTTTCTTCCAGAACGAAGGTAACTCGAGTTTAGAGGACTAAACTCTTTTTAAGGATGGGAGATTGTAATAACCCTCACCACTGTTTACTGAGCAACCACTGATTACCGTTAAACTGAACTGATTATGACTGATAATTGAGCTGGATAAAATACTAAATTGACTGACTGAAAACTGGAATTGAATTGATTAAATATATATATATATATGTTAATTTGCATTTTATCTGTTTGATTGTTTAAATATCTGTTCATGGTTTAATGTTTAATTTGCGAATTAAAGGCCTTATTGGCGGCCGAATCTAGAACCGACTGAAGTTTTATGCTTATCGTAATTTATGTGATTTTATGGCGTATTTAATTAAAATGTGATTTGGTATGATTAAATTAAATTAAATCGAGCCAATTACAAGAAGTGGCCTTAATTACAACTTTGCCTCTTAGTAGACAAATCTAGACTTGTTTAATCACTTGTATACATTACTTGAGCCTTATTTCAACACATTTCATCAACCTATATTGAGAACTCAACCGACCTTAGAGAGAGAGAGAAAAGGGAGGGAGTTGATTTTCATCTCATTTTGCTTGATTTTGCTTGGAGATTTGGAAGAGTAATTGCATATTTGAGCTCCTACACCTCTAATTCAAGACTTAAGGTAGGATAACTACCCCTTGTTTTTAATTTTGTTAGACTCTTGCATGATTTAGAGCTAAGTTGAAGATTAGAGCCAAGATATGGCTTGTAATGTTGTAATGTAGCTAGAATCATGCATAGATGGTTGTATTGTTGAATCTTGAGTTGGTTTTATGGCAAATTGTCACATGCATGTTTATAAATAAGCTTAAGTTCATGTTTTCAACTTTTTTTGAAAAGAATGAGCTCAATAGAGCATGTTTTGGAAGCTTTGATTAGAGTTAATCTCATGCATGTCACCTTATAGCATGTTCATAAAAAATGGGTTTGAAAATGAGTTTAATTGAAGCACCCTTGGGCCTTGATTTCTCAAATTGACCTTTGTAACATGTTATTCTATGAGTTTACTTATGTTTTCTAGAAAATTGGCCCAAGAGGATTAAAATTTTAGCACTAGAACTTGATTTTGAGCTTGGGACTCAAATCTGGAATTTCCAGATTTTGGGCCTACGCTCGAGCGAGGAAGTCTACGCTCGAGCGTACACTCTGTGATTCTGCCTCCTGCTCGAGCGAGAAAAGTTACGCTCGAGCGTGAAATGCGAGCATCAAGTACTCTGCATGAGTTCACAGTTCGCTCGAGCGAGGAAACTCATGCTAGAGCGAGGACTTGTGTCCTACGCTCGAGCGGGGGTCGAGCGTCCATCGAGCGTAAATTTGGAGCATCCAAAGATTTTTATCAGAGCAATACACCACTCGAGCGACGGAATTGATGCTCGAGCGGAGCTCTTTGTTCAGATGTCCGCCGGCGAGAAAGCCACGCCGAGCGAGACCCCCTGCAAAGAAATTTTGTAAAGTGTTCAAAAGTGCATCTTTGCATCCTCTTTCCATCCTAGGCATTCCTAGGGCATATTTAAGGCATCTTAAAGAGGATGTAGATGTAGAACCACACCGAGGAAAATTAGGGATTAAGTTATTATCTTTCCCAACTGTGTAGCTTAGTGTGTGTTCAATCTGTAAACTATGTAGGGTTGGCGACTGGAGACGCTCTAGCTTACTGTAGCCCAGAACTCTGTGAGTAACAATTGTGTAAAGATATGTTCAAAATGATTATCTTCTGGACAACTGAATCGCATCGTTTCAACTGCTATCGCTTCATCAATGAATGTATGTCCTATATTTCGAATCGCATCGTGGCATCCTTAGCTCCCATTGCCATCTTACTTAAGATACGGAGATCTCGCCGGTTCCTCGTGAAACCACTCATCACATCGATTGATGGCCATTATCATGCTCGGTCTTTCGCACTCATCATTATCGTTATGCTAATGGATGTACCATATGACGGCCACTGCATCAACAACCAAAATCGATTGAAATGAACTATTTTCATTCGTAGAAGGACATTCATTCTAAACCTCTACGCATTATGTTATTCACCGGGCTTTAGCTCACCGCTCATTTATATATGTAGGTGTTCAGCACCGCATCAGCCTAGAGCGCGTGGTGACTCAGCTTTTGTCAAGCGCCTAAAGTGCCTCACCAAGGTTCCGAAGTTTGCCATGCTATGGCTAGGGTGTTGTATTTCCCATCTGCCTTTGGACTGCTTTTTGTAGTATCAGATAGATCGTTATCAGATCGCTTAATGGGGATTAAGTCCTCATCAATAAATGTATATGGTGTATATCGGTTTGTCTCGATCGCATACATGTATGAAAAATCTTTTGGCATACAGATCACATGACTCATTGGACATTATTTACTTCTTTATCAGATATACAGTTGCTTGAGTGCCTTCGATAATCTCGGATTCTTGGACATCGATTACATTGCTAAACCCATAGGGCCGGGTTTGGGTCGTGACAATATTGGTAAAGGATACATGAGTGATGGTCTCTTCAAGTTGAATGTAATGACAGTTGTACCAAAACTTGCTATTAATAAGAATAACACATTTTTTGCTTATATTCTTGAGTCAAATTTATGGCATGGTAGATTAGGACATATAAATTTTAATGCTTTGTGTAGATTAATTGGTTTAGATTATATACCAAATTTTGAAATTGATCCTAATTACAAATGTGAGATTTGTGTAGAAGTGAAACTAACTAAGGTTCCATTTAAATCGGTTGAAAGAAAAATCAAACCTCTAGAATTAATTCATACTGATGTGTGTGATCTTAAATTTGTTTAAACTAGAGGAGGCAAGAAGTATTTCATAACATTTATCGATGATTGCACAAGATATTGTTATGTATACTTACTTAGGAGTAAAGATGAAGCCTTAGAAATGTTTAAACTCTACAAAACTGAAGTTGAAAATTAACTTGGTAAAACTATTAAAATTGTTAGAAGTGATAGGGGTGGTGAATCTGATGATGCACCATTAAATTAATTTTGTGCACAACATGGCATTATTTGCCAAACTACAGCACCCTATTCTTCACAGCAAAATAGAATTGCTGAAAGGAAGAATAGAACCCTTAAAGAAATGATGAATGTCATGTTACTAAATTCAAGCTTATCGCAGAACTTGTAGGGGGAAGCAATTTTGTCTGCTAATTATGTTCTTAACAGAATACCCCACAAGAAAACTAACAGCACTCCTTATGAATTGTGGAAAGGTCAACCACTTTCCTACAAATACTTAAAGATGTAGGGGTGTTTGGCAAAGGCAGAAGTTCCTGTTCCGAAAAAGACTAAGATAGGACCAAAAAAAGTAGATTGTGTGTTTATTGGTCATGCTCAGAATAGTAGTGCATATCGGTTTCTGACTTATAAATTAAAAATACCTTATATAAATGTGAACACTATTATAGAGTTAAGGAATGCTATGTTTTTTGAACATATTTTTCCTTACTAGAAAAAATAGGAATTAAGTTCACAGAAAAGAACTTATGATTGTACATAAAGCCAAGAGGCTAATGACAATCAAACACAAGAGACTACTAATGGTCTCGACCAACAGGATTTAACTGATAATGAACCAAGACAAAGTAAGAGAGTAAGAACATCAAAATTCTTTGGTCCAGATTTTCTAGTATATCTGTTAGAAAATAAACCTCGAAGCTTTAAGAAATCAATGAGAGGTCCTGAAGCACCTTTATGGAAAGAGGCTGTTAATAATGAAATTGAATCCATTATGCAAAATCATACTTGGGAATTGGTAGATCTTCCACCTGGTTCTAAACCTCTTAGATATAAATGGATATTAAAGAGAAAAATGAAAATAGATGGTTCAATAGACAAGTATAAAGTAAGACTTGTAGTAAAAAATTACAGGCAAAAGAAAAGTCTGGACTATTTTGACACATATTCCCCTGTGACAAGAATAACATCCATCTGCATACTTATTGCCATAGCAGCGTTGTATAATTTAGAAATACATCAAATGGTTATTAAGACGGCTTTCTTAAATGGTGATCTAAATGAAGAGATCTATATGGAACAACCCGAAGGGGTTGTAGTACCAGGGCAAGAAAAAAAAGTTTGTCAGCTTGTAAAATTTCTTTATGGATTAAAACAAGCTTCTAAGCAATGGCATGAAAAATTTGATTATGCTATGCTTACTAATGGATTTCAGATAAATGAATGTGATTAGTGCGTCTATGTTAAAAATACTAGCAAAGGGTATGTCATCATTTGTCTTTATGTGGATGACATGCTTATCATTGGAAGCAGTCAAAACATGATCAAATCAACTAAGCAAATGCTGAACAAAAGATTTGATATGAAAGATATGGAAGTCGCAGATATAATATTAGGAATGAAAATTACTAAAACATCTTATGGATATGCATTATCTCAATCACATTATATTGAGAAAATTCTTGATAAATGTATCGAGGATGATATGAATATAGCAAGAATACATGTAGACATCAGTCTTCATTTATCAAAAAAATAAAGGTGATGCGGTGTCTCAGCTAAAATACGCCCAAATCATTAGAAGCCTAATGTACCTAATGAATTGCACTCATCCTAATATAGCTTATGCTGTCAGTAAATTGAGTATGTACACTAATAACTCCGGAGAAGACCATCGGAAAGCGATCATTCAGATTCTTAGATATCTAAGGTTTACCCATGATCATGATTTGAACTTTACTCAATATCCAGCAATACTAAAAGGTTATTGTGATGCCAATTGGATATTGGATACTAAAGATTCAAAATCGACTAGTGGATATGTCTTTACTCTAGGAGGCGCTGCTATTTCTTGGAAATCCACGAAACAAACATGCATCGCACGATCCACAATGGAATCTAAGTTCGTTGCTTTAGACAAAGTAGGAAAAGAAACAGAATAGCTTCGTCACTTCTTAGAAAATATTCCAATGTGGCCAAAACCTGTGCCAACTATTTGCATTCATGGTGATGGTCGATCTGCAACAGGCAGGGCACAGAATCATATGTATAATGGTAAGTTACGACATATTCGTCGTTGACATAATACCGTAAAGTAATTGCTCTCAAATGGAATAATCTCAATAGATTATATAAAATCTAAAGAGAATATTACAAATCCGTTAACAAAAGGTTTGACAAAAGAGTAAGTGTATAGTTCATCGAAGGGGATGGAATTAAAGCCTATTACGTAAGGGTCATCATAATGGTAACCCTCCTTAAATGACTAGAGATCCCAAGAACTAAGTTCAAAGAGACAACTAATTTATGTATGACTCGCCAGAAATCACCAAGAGATTAAAATTTTCTACCTATTCCCATAGTGAGATTGATATCTGCAACATGTGTTGCATGTAGGGATTTAAGGATAAGCTTCGTTTTTAATGATTACTTATATCTTGATTTAGGCATAAAAATCAAGACAAGTATAAGAGATACTCACAGTAAGAATCATCTATATGAGTGTCAAACTGGGGCCAATTCTATAAGAATAAAGAAGCTAAATTCTCTAGAAGCACTCATGAATAACTACGAGCGTTCAAAGCCAAAATGAACACAACCATGAGAACCATGATGTGTCAGAAGATATTTTGTGTGAAATCTATTATCTTAGCTTACACAAACGGCGAAACACTTCAAGGAATTGCGTCCATTAGTTAGCTAGTAAGTCCAATAGGTTATCACTAAGGAAGGTTCAAGGCCGAAAGCTACCTATCATGATGCAAGATATTTTCGATTTATACTCTTTCGACAAATTCTGCATATTGTTGCATTTTCATTATCATCAAATTTCATTCATATGGGGAATTGTAAGAAATGGTTTTGGAAAAATAGATTTTTTTCTTAACTTTAGTCTAATTTTTAAGTGGGACCCATGCGCCAAAGTTGGCAGGCCTAAGTGGTAACGCATTCTATGCCAAATTGTGATTCACATAGCATATTTGGTTGCTCAAAACCATTATCAGGTGAATAGAAAATTGAATCCAAAGTGAGCTTCATGGAAATAGACTTTTTGGTGGAAATTCCTTAAGGTTTGAATTAAAGGCTTGTCCCACATTGGTTTGGTAGAAAAACTTTTATGGGTTTATAAGGCTTGAGTTTGCAACTTGGAAAGCGCCCCAAGGGGCACCCCAAGTTTGTAGAAGGGAGAGGTTATGGGCAAAGTGAGCTAGATCTATTGGACCCAAAAATAAACACACACGTGCACGCTGCCACCGCCGTCCGTCCGGTCGGATAGCTGGGCCTGGGCCTGGGTTTGGGCGCAGGTACATGGTATGAGGTTGGGTTAGGCATGTTTGGCCCAATACTTATCTTTCTATGCCAAAAACATTACATTTGAATTTTATTTTTATTATTTTTTTGGAAATAAAATTCAAATTTTGATTTGCACCTCTTCAGAATTTTTGTACAGTTCCATATCTGTCCAAACAGATCTGAATTTGTTCAAATTCAAACCCAAAACAGTTTTTTATCTGTTTGAAATTCAAACCAGATCTGTCTAGACAGGTATCATACATGTTGGAATCAAACCGAACAGCCACTATTTTCATCTATAAATAGGCAGTCCCTCAATTGATTTTTTTATTGAATTTCCATAGTGAATTCTGCTATTGCTCTCTCTTCATTTTGCTTCATTATTTTTCTATGAGAAAGAATGTAAACACAAAGTGTGTTCGTTGTGCGAATAATTTGTAGTGCTGCTATTATTCATTGTTGATCATTTTACCTTGGGGATAGACGTCCAGAATCTGAAAGTACCGTGGAAAGAACGAATCTGTCTTAAGGACACAATGTTAAACACTGGACTTGATCAAATTTTTGTTCAAGAAATTAATAAGGTAAGTAATTAATTTACTTTCTGTTTATTATTTTTCTGTTTCAGATTTTAATTTTATTTTTGTAACAAAATAAAAATCTACTTTCATTTATTTAATTTTTTTTCTTCTGGTTTGATTTTTGTAATCAAATAATCTCTCTCATTTCTTTTATTTCTTCTATGTTCTATTTGTTGTTAAGTACACAAACAGAATTTAGTTATAATACAATGAAGATTGTCTAACAAAAACTAGAAAACACAGAATAAAAAAATTCTATATTGACAGTATTGGAAAAATACAAAAATAAATTTCTATATACAAAATAGAAACAGATTCTATTATTATAAATACGGTAACAAATTTATGATAGCATAATAAGAAACAAAACAATAAGAAATAGAATATGACTCAAACACATTCGGATAAAAGCATCATCCTTTATGGATTCTATTACTAGTGCATAAAAACAATAAATAATATTGGGAGTTTTACCATAAACAAGAAACACATTATGTAGAAAAATGATACGCAAAAAATTAATTTTTAATCAAAAAATACTAAATCTATATCACAGAATATGTACACATAGAAACTGTAAACATATTGGAAATTCTGTCTTAAAATTGTAGGAAAATATTTTCAAAAAATCAATTTAATGCAAATAAATAATAAAATAAAACACAAGAAATTTCTTATAAAATTATGTAAATTTAATACAGATTGTGACCGAGATTAGTGTTTGAACACTGTGTCTTTAAGACAAAATTTCGCCCTCGCCTCTAGTACTTATGATTAATGGATGTCCTACCTCCAGAATATAACGATTCCCACACAGAAATTGCATAACTTTCTGTGTATATAGCGAACCAATTTGTGCTATGTACTCTCTTTTATATACTCGACTACACATAATGTATGAATCCTAAAACAAACCTTAACTTATGCATCAATGCCATGAGATGGGATGGTGTTTATAAAAGTATTTGTGACCTTTAGAATGGTCATGTCTCCTGGGTTGACACTCTTTCATATGAATAGACACCATGAAAAATTGCATCATTTCATTCAAACGGAATCAATTCCCATTTACTTCTAAAATTTTCCAACAAATTCTTCTATTGGGCCTAAGGGACGGCCTCGGTGAACTCCTTCCTCACCAAGGTTTTACAAGGTGAATTGTGATGCGGCTTTTAAACTTAGGTCTTCGAAGAGAGGTGTTGAGGCTTTGCTTCGAGAACTCTAATGGGTGCCTAGTGGATGGACTAGTTCATGAGGTTGCTATTCTTTCTGCATCCCAAGGAGAGGCTCTAGCCACTAGATTTGCCTATCTAATGGTTCTTTCCTTGAACCTTACTAGGGTGGTTATTAAAGAGGATAACAAGTGGACCATTTAGTTGTATGTCTCGAAGGATGCCCCTCCTAGCCACTAGAGATTTCTATCTAATGGTTCTTTCCTTGAACCTTTATTGGTGGTTATTAGGGTATAAACAAGTGGATCATTCAACAGATGTCAGGATGCCCCTCCATGGGAATTTGGTTCGATTCTGAGTGATATTCAATCTATGGCTAGGCAGAACTTGTTATATTTCTCTTGGTGTTCAAGATTAGCGAATGGTATAGCTTACTGGGCAGCTTGAGCTTCACTAGGAGGTTCTCTTCCTTCTAGTTGGGTTGTGTTTCCTCCTGTAGCTCTTGTAATGCCCCCAAATTTCTACAATAATTCTGATTCTTATAACAGAATGTTAATAGAAATATTATACTTTCATTTATCAGAGTTTGTATTACAAAAGGTGAACACATGCAGTATACATTCATTAAGGTTCATCATGAATCTATAGCATGTACTACCAATCAATAAACAAAATAAATGTCCTACGGACTTACACCCTTCCAAGACATTGCTTGGTTGCAACAAAAGAGAGTCATAAGCTCTGTACATATAAAGCCCTTGGCTTAAATAAACATTTAAACACTTAAACAACAAAATAGAGCCTCCAGCTCCTATGTCCTCCCAAGCTACGTCCTTGGAGGAAGTACGTCACCGGTACCTGAAAATGGTTTCCTAAGAAGGGTGAGCCAAAACTCAGTAGAAACAATCTATCACAATATATGAGATTTAACGAAGATATGAGTGTCAAGTGTATATTCAATATTCATGACAAACAACACATTATGCACATAAACATACGGTACTGATATTCACATCTCAATCCATTCTCATCTATTCGTTTCAAGTTAATTCATTTCATCACGATTCATGGACTAAGTTTATAATTCTTCGAATAACTCAATTGAGACTACAACTCAATGGTTCTCAAATCAACGCAATCATCTTACGAGTACTTCAATCTTGCCATTTTACAGGAATTTCGTCCGCTGGATTGGCACTTATGTATACTCATGATTTCGGGACTTTCACCTTGGACACTCCGGCCAACTTAATTTCAATGAAGTCCATCCCTTATCGCCTCCCAAAACATGGAGTACATCCCCTTTCTCCTCCCAAAACATTATACATATATAATGTATTTAAAAGTACCGTCATATTCAATGACTATCAATTATACATATTCAATGCCTTAACATACTATCATATTCAATGACACAATTAAATTATTAGTTTCAATTCACCTAATCTTCATGCAATTTCTACAACAATCATAGCTATCCTCCACCGATAGCCCATATAGATATTTCTAAACAGATATTCAATCTCAAGATAGATAATTTATTCAAATTTCCATAGGTGAGTGATTTAGACAAATCCAACAACACTATTCATCTATACTTTCCCCTAATTTCACATTTTCCATGCCAATTTCATTCTTTATACAAAATAATTATTCAAGACATATTAGGGAAACTTTTCTCCTTTTTTTTTCAAATATTAATCCAAAGACTAAAATCCATTACTCTAACACAAGATAACCTCATATCCAAAACCCCACAATTATGTATGTAACACAATATAGAAACCCCTCTTTTCAATTTAAATCCAAACCCTAGGTTTACTCAAATACTCCCAAAATTTCACCATTTATACATAACAACAAATAACTAGGTTAAAAATCATATCAAGTTATAGAATATCCCTACCTCAAGTGTAGATATCCAAAGGAGAAGTGGAGAAACCTTACAGACGCCCAAACTCGACTTTATTCGAATCAAATGGAAGCCCACGGAATGCTCTATTTTTTTATCAAAGAGAGTAGGGTAGAGAAATCCTTAGATCTAGGTATATTTAAAGAGAGAGAAGTTGAATTTTAGAGAAGGTGGAGCTGGTCTAGGGTTTTTAAGTGAAAACAAATCAAAAAGTGGTGTAAAAATCGTTGCAAGAACCGACATATACAAGGCTCTACACCACTACAAAATTCAAACAATAATACAACAATTCTAACAATCTTTACATAACAAAATTCTTAATCTAAATTTCAATGGGTATTTTTCATGTGGGTATACATTCATCAATACAAACATAGCAAATATATGAGCATATAGCAACACAATGCCACATACACACACAATGCTCTTAAGGGCTTACATCTTCCAAAGCAAATAAGGGCTTACAAATAAACAAAAAAAATCGGCCTTACTCAAAAATACACACAATAAAAGATACACATTAGCCCTTGCTCAAAATAAATCAACTAAAATAAAAGAGCTATGTACTCTTCAACATCTTCCATCATCCCATAGGATCACTACAATTCTCTCACCAAAAATCATAATATAAATACATAAATGCAATTTCATAAAGTATATAAATATATGTACATTATTTAAAATGCATGCATTCTTATTATTAATAATGCCATCATGCACAATCCTTATTTTTTCATTTCTAACATGCCATTGCAATCTTTTCCATTTTCACAAAAATTTCCAAAAACTAATCAAAATGGGCATTAAATCGAATAAACACAAAAACACGTCGATATGTACTCTACAAACGATGTTCAAAAATCGTCATTCTACAAATTACCAAATTAAAAACCAAACAAACCTATCCTCCAAAAGACCACACCTCTTCCTTTTCCAGTTTACTTATCTTTCACTAAGTTCACTCAACCAATTATCCATATGACTTACCCCCTATCCTTGCCCAATATTCATTTCATTTTGCATTCCCACAACATCCCTTTTTTAAAACAATCCAATCAAATCTTTTTTGCCAACAATTAAAAATAATGCAAAATAAAAATGCAAAAAAAATGATTATAATGATTTCAACATTCTTCTCTTCCATTTCAGACCTCGTACTGTTCAAGCCGCTATATTACAATAATTCAATGCTCATTCATCCTATATCCTTTATAATGCTTTTCTAAAGTTTTTTTATAATTTTTGTCTAAACTTAAATATTTTAAACACACACTTACTATATACCACCATATAATTACCATATTAACCCATAGTTTCCAAACAAATTTCATTACCATAAGACAAGCTGCGATTATCTCAACTGCTAAGACAAGCTTACACATTCATCAACCACATTAATGAAATTCTTCCACATTCATCTTTGATCAAATGAGAAGAAAAAAAATCCCACAAAATCAATTTTTTTTCAAAAAAAAAAAAATTCTAGGGTTTTGCATCTTAATCATCAAAATCTACTCTTTATGAGATGAGAGACAAAAAATCTAAGGAAATCTTATGAAATTAAGCTTTTAAATTCTATCCTAATGAATTTCATTATTTTTTTTTGAATTTTGAAAAAATTCCAATATTACATAAAAAATCAAAAAAAATTTGCTCAACAGTATATAAAACTCATATATATATCAAAAATATATATATTACCAATTGCAAAGCTCAAGGAAAAGGGCTAGACAAAAAGAAAGCTCCAAAATGAAAAAAAAAATTTCTCTTTCTGATGAAAACGAAGAAAATGAATCTTGATCTTTTGTCAACAGAAAAATGAAAATCAAAATAGAAAATCTAAAAATTAGAGAGTTTAAAAAGCAATCAAAGGTCAGGAAAAATTTGAAATGAAAAGTTAAAAAAAAAAGTAAAAAATCTAATATATACTAACAGTCACAAAGCGGATAGCTCTACACATATACAAACGATTAATAACACACAACAAACGAGCTAGCGCAGACAGAAGGAGCACCGCTTAGCGAGATTACACCAAGATTTCACAAATTTACAAATTGCCCAGCCAGAAGGGACATAGCAGCGGAGCTCACAAACACCACAAGCATAAGAACACTCACTCGAAAAAAAAACTCTCACTCTCATTAAGACTTTTGGCAGAGACACTGCTCGCAGTGAAACCCTAAACAGCACTAGAAGGCCCCGCCGAAGAAGAAGATCGAGAGGGCAACAAGATTCTAAGATTCTAGACAACTAGGCTCGTTTAAAACACGCTAGTCATCATTCCAAAACTCAAATTCAAGAGGTGTAAGGAAGAAAGACATAACCGGCAGCATCAAACAACAAGATTCGGATCCAAAATACCATGACAGTCGGGTAGAGACCCGGGGTCGCTATAACTCGCTCAAGCGAAAGAGTTGTCGCTCGAGTCACCAGACACAATAAGTGTCCTCGCTTGAGCGCAAGAAGCGTCGCTCAACCGCAGAATACAAATTCTCAGAAGTTTTGCAGACAGAAGACCGTCGTTCGAGTGCAAGAGTTCTCGCTTGAGCGAACAACAACACCCTTCCAGTATCTTTGCAGGCTTGAGAAAATACTGGAAGATCACAAAGCTCGCTCAAACGTAAGAAGCTTCCCTCGAGCGAAAAAGTCAAAATCTAGGCAACATCAATCTGGACCAACTAGCAACCAACTTGTTCCAAACACGTCCAAGGCATCCCAATACTCAAACTCAAAGAGTGAAAGGAAGAAAAGACGTGGGTAACAATATTAAACCATGAAACCCGAGTCCGAAATGCAACAATAGTCGAGTTAAAACCGAGATCACTATAGCTCTGGTTTCAGTTTGGTTTGAATTAATATAGTTAGTTTTATTGCTTTCAAAAATAGAAAAGAAATATAACACTAATACTATAAACTGAGACTTAAATATTTAGAAATTACTTATAATTATCATTTTGTGGTTCAGATTTATTCTACACATGAATCACACATTACATAAATTCAATCTTAACAATACAATCTTTATTCAAAATAAATTCAGAACACATAAATGGGATTCATGGCACTTTTCTTTTGATAATGGATTTGTGGTAAAGTTGGAAGTGCGTCTAAATAAATGAGGTTGTTGGAGAGGGATGGTTTTAGAGATAGTTTTGTGTTGGTATGAGGATGGAAGGTGGAGGGAATGTTAAAATTATTTGATTCGGTTGTATTTGTTCAATTCAATTTAATAAGAAAAGATGGGTAAAATTATAAATACATTCTTTCATATTTGTTTAAAATATAAATCACCATCTGTGATTATGAAAATTACATTTCACCCCTGATATTTTTAATGTCATAGCAAATGGTCCTTTTTATTAATAAACCATCAACTGAATTAATAGTTTTTAATAATATCATAAATATATTTCAATTAATAATTATTGTTGTATAAGAGAGCAGTTATAAATTTTACTTTTTTAGTTAATTTTGTTGAATAAAAAATTATGACAAAGGGTATTTGTAATTTTACAAATCATAGAGAGCAATCCATATTTTAATCAAAAAAGATAAATTGTATGGATAAGTAGGTAAAAACTGTTAGTATTAAATCTAAGGGTAAATTACTAATAGGTCCTAATAGTTGGATTTAATTCCCATCAAGTCCTATTAAAAATAAGTCTTAATAAAATTGTTGCGAAAAATAATTTTTTTATGACAATTTTTTATATATGTCGCTAAAAATTGACAATTAGTAACTTTTTTTGTCATGATTTTTATAAATTGTCACTAAAACTTACAATTATTGACTTTTTTTTATGACAAATTTTTCTCATAAGACCTATTAAATAATAAATTCACTTATTAAGACCTACACGGAAGTACTCCTTAATCTAAAATCATATGAAACAATTCGTATAGGAGAGCAATCCGTACCTTAAGGGGTGTATTTGTAATTTATCTAAAAAATTTAGAAAAGCATTGATTTAGAGTATAAAGTATGATAAATTATAAGGACAAATAGGTCAAAATTATTAGTATTAATTTAAAATATAAAATCATATTATTGAAATAATTAAGTTTAAAATTAAAACATTCAAGTGCGAAATTCAAAACAATTGAACCCGTTGTCATCTTTTAGGAGACCATTTAATGGCAGTGCGATGGAGGGAGGTGACCACGGACGTGGGGATGGCTGGTGAATTGGAAAAAATGTAGAGGAGTTAGATTCAGTGGACTAAGTTGGGGGCTGCTATTTACACACATCAAACTCACTTTATACACATACTTAATAAAAAATGTACAAAAAGTATAATAAGGAGGATATGCAAAGAGTGTATATTATGTGTGCAAATAAAAGCTCCGACTAAGTTAGTGGAAGAATTGTTGAGATGTCCAAAATGTCCTTAAGAATTGGTTATCCGCATTGCATGTGATTATTTTATGTCTAAAAGTAAAATGATTGTTTTTACTTATACTAAGGGTTGGTTTGAGATGATCTAAATAAGGGTATTTTTTGATTTTTTATGAAATATGAGTTGAGTATAGATTTGGTCTGAAATGATGTGTTAGAGAGGTGATATGACTTAAAAAAGATAATGTGATTTAAATAAGATAATAATTTTTTGACTTTTTAATTTTTTTAGATCATATCAAACAATGCCTTAATTGAAATAAAGTGAAAGATTCATGCCCAAATATATTATAATTAAAATTATAAAGGATAAAATTAACCTCGGGTGAAATTGCACGACTATTGACAAAGTTGTCATTCATTTATTTTTGACTAATATGTTATCGGATACATAAAAGATGTACCTCGCTAGTTTGATGATGACAACTCAACGATGAAAGTAGAACACATCCGAGCGCACTCTAAAACCCAAAATAGGCCAATATTAACCTGATATAAACAGAAAGATAATTGATTATTGCATACCTTAATCCTTGAGTATATAATAGAAGTGAAAATTGCACTTCAGTGAAAATTTCTAAAAAAAATTACAAATAGATAAAAAAAAAAAAAAAGTTTATCAATTTCAATAATTAAACTTATAAGTTTTTGTATAAATTAATAAATATTTTGTAGAAGAGTGGTGTTATATCCCCTAATATATCACTCTTATTTTGATATCTAATGAGATATAGGAGAAAGAGAATAAAGAGAGACAGAGACGAAAGATAATGAGTGAGGAGTGAGAATCATTTCACAATTAACGTTGGGTTGGATTGGATTAGAGAGGAAGTTTGAAAAAAAGCGAAGGAAAAAAAAAGTGAAATGGAAATGATATTTATTTTTATTCACATTTCACCAAACTTTTCCCTTTCCCTTTCCAAATCCCTCTTCAAATCCTCCAACCAAACACAGCATAAAGGTGTTCAATTAGAACTCTTAAGTATTTTTTTTTTTTAGAAATATCTTTTTTTCTTTTTATTTTTTGCAATTTTTCCATAATAGAATGTCCGTTTGGGTGAAGAAATTTTTTAGATGCTTCCTAGGATATTCTAGGGAATATATCTTTTGACAAATTTTTTTTTTTTTTTTTTAACAGTCTTTTGACATATTATTGCCCTTTAATCATTCTTATCATTCCTCTTGTTGACACAAATTATACTTAATTAATAATAAGATGTTGTCTCGTCACTAGAGCTAATTCTAAATATAGATATTGTGCTTATTTGGTGTAACCTTTACAAATTTAAAGTTAAAAAGCCTAATTATATAAAAAAAATGCTTGGGAGCACTAATTAGTGCTCCTACCACCCGGTCAAGTGGGGAATGATGTGATATTTTTGGTCTTTGGTTTTATTTTTTTTTTTTTTTTTTTTTTTAATGCATTAGTTTATTAAATATGGTTTTTTTTTTGGATGAATCATCATTGTTGAATTATATATATAAGGGTAACTTCTGATAATAGACCTTATAAAGAGCTAAAGTCCTATAGGTCACTTTTGAATGGTTGTTATATAGCAAGATTACTCAACCATACTGCAGTAAGTCATGAACTCGCACACAAGTAAAAATTCAAACCTACACTCCTAATATTGGGCAAAGTTAATAAGCTAAAAACATTTTTCTACTTGTATTTCAATAATCAACTTATTTAAATTTATTTAAGTTATTTCTATCTCATAAGTTGTAATCAGAAATTGTACCAAATATTTTGACACAATTTTTTAAAACAGAATAAACTTTAATTAGCTCAATAAACTGCACCAAATAATTCTATTATTTGTGCGCATTATTTTCAAACAAAATTTCCTTAATAACAAAAAGAAAAAAGGTTAAATATAAGGTTTCTCATTTGTAAATGGCAAAAGCATAAATAAATATTGTTAGTATAATAATACCTCCAACAATGAAAGATAAATAAATAGAGAGAGAGAGAGAGAGAGAGACATTTAAACTAACAGCCAAATGCATACACCACTGGATTCAAGAATCCTAAACCACCCTTCACTTCTCCAATTCTCTATAAATAAAACTGCAAATTCTTACTTTTCCAATTTGTATCTGAATTTAACAAAGTGAAATTTGAGCTAAAGGGATATGGATGCTCCATCCTCTGAATCCATGTCATACACTGATCATATCAAACGAAGGCATGAGGAGAAAGGCTGCCTCTATGCTTGGTCTGTATTCCCTCTCTCTCTCTCGCTCTCTCTTAAGTTCTACTTTTCTTTTTAATTATTTTTTTAAAATAATTAATTTGAATTAGAAATAGTTCGTATATATGTAATTTCAAAGTAAGTTTTTAGATAAAAGCAAAAAAGTGCACGAGTCTCCTACTATTAATTTTACTCTGTGTGAAAAAAATATTTTGTACTTTGAATTTCTAGAAGTGGGCGAAGGAGAGTCGTAGTCCTCCTAAGTTTTTTAAAATTTTCGATTATCGCTCTAGTTTATGAATATTCTATAATTTATGTAGAACAACAAAATATATTGATGATTTATTTCATGAATATTTCTATATATATATATATGATTAGTCTAACTATTTTACATATTATGTTATATTATTTATTTAATTGATATGTAAATGTCAATTGTTATATTCCCGTTATAAAAATTGAAGAATTGTATATTTTTTTATTTATAAAAATTATATAATCTAACAAAAACATCAAAACAAAAGTCTAATAAATTAAACACTAAAGCTATGTTTGATTGCTGAAATATGTGAAAAAAGATTATGAATATGATAAGATTAAATGATAGAATTACTAATGTTATAATATTATATTAGAGATGTAAATTATTTTGGTTTGCGTATTGATAAATTTGGTTAATATAGTTGAGATGTCTCTCTATTCATAACTAATGGACTTTAAGTTGAATATTTTAATGGTATTAGAGTTGAATCTTAGGTGGTATCCTGTGGGTCAAGTTCCCGCCCGAGTTTATTCCCTTGCCTCCTTTCATCTCTCTGTCACTTCCAAGTGTTGTCTCTCCAATTGATTTAAAAGTCTTCATTATTTTGAAAATTTTGTGAAAAAAAGTTAAGGGTAAACTGCTAATAAGTCTTAATAGTTAGATTTAATTCCTATCAAGTTCTATTAAAAATAAGTTTTGATAAAATTATCGTTAAAAATATTTTTTTTTGTGACAATTTTTTATATATGTCGTTAAAAATTAACAATTAGTGACTTTTTTTGTCATAATTTTTATAAATTGTCGTTAAAACTTATAATTAGTGACTTTTTTTATGACAAATTTTTCTCATAGGACCTATTAGATAATAAGTTCACTAATTAGAATCTACACGTAAGTACCCCAAAAGTTAATTTTTTGAATTTTTTAGTTTATTTTGTCTTTTTATGAATAAAAAATATAAGAGGTAATATGACTCAAAATAAATAAAAAGCTAAAAGGTGGATAAAAACTACTTCCCAAAAGATATAAAAATGTGGTTTTGTCATTTTTGTAAGTGGCGAAAAAAATGTCTTTTCACCTCTAAACTCATGGGATTGTTAATCTCACCCTTAGGACCGTTTGTTTTTAGAAATAAAATTAATAAGGTTGATAGTGAGGGGATTAATAGTGAAGAGATTAAGTAAAATTGTGTTTGTTTTGATGATAGTTGTTACTATGAGAATTGTTAAATTATTTTTATATAAAATAATAAAAAAAATAAAAATATAATTTTTACTTAACAAAAAATACAAAAACATTAAACATTAATGTTCAAAAAAAAAATGCCCAACATATAAAAAGAGAAAAAAAAAATTAAAAAAAGCTAAGTCATAGAACTAATTTTTTAATCTCCATCTTAATCCCAACATCCAGGGCCCATTCTAATCCGGAGGGCTTATAAATCTCCTCTCCATCTCCCAAAACAAACACAATATTAGTAGGTCTCACCTCACTCTCAATCTCATTCCTTCCTCCATCTCCCAAAACAAACGGACCCTTTGGCCATGTTTGTTTCCCCCTTTTCAGAGGCCGAATTGGCTTAGGTTGGTTGTGGTCCTACCCACAGTATGTTTGGTGGTGATAGGAGAGGTTAGATTGATACTCCATTCGATTTAATAATCTCTCTCAGTGAGCTAATTAGCTTAGCTTGGTAGAAGGTGGGATTGAAAAAATAATCTAGGAATTAGAGTGTATCCAAATATCCACCTAGACTTTAATTTGAAAAGTCCCGTTATTTGAATTTTTTATATCTGTTTTACATTTTTTTTACATAAAATATACTCTCTTTTTTTTTACCCTCACTAACAATTATCATCAAAACAAAGACACTTTTATTTAATTTCCTCAATAACAATCTCTTTACTAATCATCCCATCACATCTAACATAATTCTCCAAAGAAACGTGGCCTAAGAGGATTGATAATCCCTTACTTCCATGCCATTTTACTCCGACCAAACGTATTTATGTTGGCCCAAGAATAGTTAATTCAATTCCATCTTAATTATATAGCTCAAAAATTATATAAAAAAAATTGTGATAATTATTAAAAAATCTTTGATATATATAATTTTTTTTTAATAACACTTTTCTAAAAGCTAACCTTTTTTTGGGGGGAAGGGAAATATTTTTCAATGAAATTTTAGAAAAATAATTACAAATCAATGAAAATTTTTATAAATATTAATAATTATAATTATAATTTTTTTTTATAAATATATAATTATTTTTTCAAAATTCCACTAAGATGCAATTACCTATTTCTTTTGCCCCTTCTTTACATTTACCTTGACTCCTCTTAAATAAAAGAACAATGCTAGACCCTAAAATTCTATCAAAAATACGGGCTAATACACTTTTTAACTCTTATAATTTGACTCAAGTTTCACTTTAGTCCTTATTATTTAAATTGAACAATTTCCGTGTACTTGAAATCTAATTTCAATTATTCTCCTAAGATATATACATAGGAAAAAATAATAGAATTTGCACGGAATGACCAAATTAAAACTGGACTTAATTGTTAAAATTAAAACTATAGAGATCAAAGTAAAATTTGAGTCAAATTATTAAAGTAAAAAGTCTAATTAATCAAAAAAATAATAAATAATTTTGAGCAACAATAGCTACTAAGCATGGGATATTTTATGGTACCACCCCTTTTGAGGGTGTCCCGTATGCCCTTAGTGACAACCTTTGTAGTCTTTGGTGTGATTTATTGGGGTATCAGTTATGATTTGGTTATACACATTGTTGTATAAATGAGATTCGAATGTGATATTGGTTATGGTATTATTTTGATTATGATTCAAAAAAATTATTATATCCTCTGTGGTGTTTGATTATAACTTCTTTTTTTTTTTTTTTTTTTCCAATTATGACTTGTAAATTTGTGATTACCAACTTTACATATACCATAGCATTACCCTAAGGAGATCTGTTTTGAAAGATCAACACCGAAAAAAATAAAATTTGTTGAGTTTTATTTATGGTGCATTTAATATTTTTGGATGCAGTTTATTCACCATGTGTTGCTGCTTTTGTTGCTACGAGACTTGCGAGTGCTGTTTGGACATTCTCTGCTGTAAATGCTTCTAATTTATTTATGTACTAGTTATTATTTATTGGTGTGTGTTCTATATATGTGAGTGTATTTCTCACTCTACTTCATCTTTATTTTTATGGTTTTTCTGTTGTATTTGATCACCTTGAGTGATCTAGCTAGCTAGTGAGTGTGCATGCTGAGTGAATTTGTAGATTTGTGATTGTGTGAAATTACTGTTTTATTATGTTTTGGGTTATAAGTTCACGACTTTAATATATTCATATTGTTGAATAATATATTGTATTCATATTTCATATCACTTTTTATGTTCCATTGGGGAATTTTTTTTTTCTCCAATCTTATATTTTCTATTAAAAAAATAAGGTTTTACACAAATAGTTTAAGCATAAATTACAAATACACCCCTTAAAATTTATTAAAATACAGAATCTCCTTTCATGTTTAAGAAATTATATCTCACATTTTGAGATTTCTAATCGCATAACAAATAGGCATCTCCATTAATCAATTGTCGGACTAACAAAGTGTGTGACGTAAGCAACACATTTTTTTTTTTCAAAAATACCTATAGGCAGTGAGGCAATATAGACAGGGGGTCACGCACCTCGCTTTTGCATTTTTTTTTTTATTTTATTATTGTTATTTATAAAATGTATTCTTTTTTTTTTTCTTAACATGTTCTTTGGCTAATGATTTATTATATTGTTCACAACAAGTAGTTATTTGATACTTTGGGAACACTATGTGGTATTATTTATGTAGTAGTTTAAGTATAGCGAAAAATATTATAGATTAGATATAATGAACTCATTATTTTCAAGTAATTGACATACTACTTAGTGTGATTTGTGATTTTCTATACTTTGAGTATCACGTAGGTAACGTCATATGGTACTCTGACTGTTTAATAATTTTCATTCAAAACACATCATTTATAAGTAATGTCATCTCTTTAATATTTTTCTGTCAAATAAAAATTAAATAGATTCTATAATAATTTGTACTATAAATGATGTGTTTTTATTTTTTAAAATTAAGAATTTTGATCCATAATTTTTTGTGCTAAAATTGCAAACTTATATCATCATCTCAGACCGAGCTATTCCACACTATTATAGAATTTGATTTGTTCTTATTAATAATAAATATGTAATTTTTTATGTTTAAATTTATCTCATAAAATGATTATTATCTTAATGTTGCTCATGAATTTTTTTAAAATAAAATATTATAATTAATAAGTGCCCCCTTTAACCTAATTTTCTGGCTCCGCCACTGCCTATAGAAATCTTTGTGAAGTTTAATACTTTTTTTTTTTTTCTTTTTTTATCTCGCCTTTCTTACTTCTCATTTTCACTCAATTAGCAATACCACTTTGTCCAACCATCACACAACCTTCCACTCTCAATTAGCACTATCATCATTCTTGCCTACAAGCATTTGATGTGTTGTTGAAAAGAATTGGAGAATATTATGGTGGTGTTGAGAAAGAAATTTGGTAGTGGGTGAATGAAAATGAGAATAGTATAATAATTTCTTTTTGTTATTAGAGGGTATTTGGGTAATTTTAATTTTTCATGTTAGGTCAATTGAATAAAAAAAATCTGATAATGAAATATTTATAATTTTCAAAATATGAGAAGAGAATTCATAATTTTGATAAATCTCTAGAGTGTGTTTATAGTTTACTCATAATTTAAATATCTTTTTAATATTGTTAATTGAACAATCTACGTTATTTATTTAACAATATCATATTCAATGTTTTTATGTTAACACATTTTTCATATTTCTATGCTTTAAAATGGTTTGAGAACTTACATTGATATGATTTTATTTTTGACCAATCAAAATTGTACTTTAAATTCTTGAAAAAATTGCATCGCAATGTGAAATCATTAAAAGATAAATCATTGGGCAATCTTGCTAATTTTCATATGTGGCCCATCCATTGTAGGGAATTGAGTGATAAATGCAGTGAAAAAATAGAACATATGTAATATATATCCATAATGGATCACACCTTTGAGCATGACCATATTATAGCTTGCAAATATATGAAAGAATTGGGGCGTCCTATAAATAAAACTAAATAGCTCACCGATTCCCATTAAATATGTATAAGAAAAGAATAAAGGTTGAGACCCTCTTTGGGGGTCACCCCCTTCACCCCTTTTAGTTTTAATTGGTCAATTTTTTTTTTTTTTTTTTTTTTCACCCAATCCTTAACCTAGGGATGGCAATTTGAAACCGGCCCGACGGGGATCCCCGATCCCGACCCCGATTTAAGCGGGTTTTCAAAAAATACCATGAGGGATGGTATTATTTAAAATTTAATCCAACAGATTCGGGCCGGACGGGATCGGTGTTCAAGCCCGGCCCGTCTACCGGCCCTGTTCCCTACCGGTTTTTCCGGAATGAATTTACTAATTTACCCCTATATATATATACACAACACACACACATACTACTAATTTCCTTTTTTTTGTTCCAATCTCTCCTCTCTCTTCGCTCTACTCTCTCTCTCTCACTCTCACCACGGCGCTCCCACCCACCATGCCGATCGTCTCTTCACCGCTCCTCCTCCCACCCAGTCATGCCGATCGTCTCCTCCTCCCACCGAAGTCATGACCACCACGCCGATCGTCTCTCCTCCTCCCACCACGGCTTCTCTCGTCTCACCGCCCTCCTCACCGCCTTCTTTCTCCACACTCAGATCTCTCTCTCTCACAGATCTCTCTCTCACAGATCTCTCTCGACTGTTTGATGTTGCTTTCAGATCTGTTCTTGATGGTGATATAACTGCTCATGTTGTTGATTTTTTGATGTTCTTGATGGTGATGAAATCGATGTTGATTTTTTTTTTTTTTTTTTTTTTTTTTTTTTGGATTTTTTTTTTTTTGGAAACCCGATCCCGTCGAAGGGTGGTGGGGGTTGGTTCTCGTCGGATAGGGGACGGGGAGTTCATGATCGGGATCGGCGGGAGGTGATCCCGCCCCGCCCCGTTGCCATTCCTACCTTAACCTCCATGTATGTGAGAGGGTTGTGGGAGTGAGTGTTTTAAGGGGGTCTAAATCAATGCCCATAAGAAAAATAAAAAGTAATAACTCACTGATACCCATGGAAAGGATTCATCTGTACTTGAAATTTATTTTTATTTTTATTTTTTTTGGAAAAATTACAGAAATAAAATAAACAAATAAATAAGACTAAGGATTTTAGTCTTGTAATAAAATAAATTTTTAATTTAAACCATAATCATTTGATTTGTTTTTAATTTAAATTATTTGTCTATTTTTGTTAAATAAATTGATAAAAAAATAATATTTTAATCATTAAATTCAATAAAAAATGATATTTTAGATATTTTTTATATACTTATATCAAGTATAATAATAATATTATTATTTTTCATTAATTTTAGTTAACGAAAATTAGTAAATAGTTTAGATTAAAAATAAATCAAAAGATTAGAATTTAAATTGATAAAATTAAAAATTTAAGGGTGAAGCACCAATAAATCTCAAAATATGATCTTGTAAACTGTTTAGTCCTCCATTTTTTTTTATAAACCCAAAAGTCCCATTAAATTGAAAATTACACAAAATAGTAGTCACTTACACATTTGGGTTTAATTTTTTAGGAATAAAAATGGATTTCTCTAAATGTGAAATTACAGATTTGGACAATCCACACTATAGAGATTTTGGATTTTTCCTCCTTCTGAAACAAATCCCACATTACGAACAAGAATATAATACTCCAATTTAATACTCTAATAACGTAACACTCCAATATAACACACTAAAAAACTTTTTAGTGTATTTTTTCCAAACATAACAACATAACACTCCAAACTTTTCCCAAACGTAACACTTCAATTTAACACACTTTATATAACACACAAAAAAACTTCTTAATATACTTTTTCCAAACGTAATACTTTTTCAAACGTAACTCTTCAATATAACACACACACACAAAAAAAAAAAAATTCCTTAGTGTACTTTTTTCAAACGTAACGCTCTAATTAATGTAATGTCAAACGTGACACTCTAATATAACACACAAAAACACTAAAAAAAACTCTTTCATATACTTTTCCAAGTGTAACACTCACAGTTTAAAATTATACATTTGCTTAAAACTTACTACGGAATTTTAGTACTCCTTTTCAAATGATTTGATGAATCTCATATCCTTTTTTTGGAGCGTTACATTTAGAAAAAATACACTAAAGAGTTTTTTTTGAGTGTTACGTTGGAGTGTTACACTTAGGGCTGAGCAAGGAATCCGTGAAATCCGTAATCCGATCCAGTCCAGTCCAATCCGATAGATTTGGATTGGTTTTTTTAATCCGCAGTTCGGTTCCAGATTGAAGAATTAAAAATCTATAGTCCACGGATTGATTCCGGATTGGAACCAATCTGGACCGTATACAAATAGTCTATATTTTTATTATATATCCCCCTATAGTATTTTCTCTTATTCTTTATAAAATCTAAACTCAAACTTAAAACCGTGTAATATCTTCTTTTATTAGTTTTGTTTGTTAATTTTTAGTTTTAATTTATAATTGTCTAAATACTTATGGTAAAACCAGTTTTCTTATGATTATTTAAATTCTAAAACAGTATGTCATTATTATAAAAAAAAAATGTTGCTATTGTGGAACTAATATAGCGCTATGTTTATATTTTTATGAAATTAAAATATTATATATATATATATTTTTGTTATTTAATTATGTGAATCCGTGGTCCTAAACCGATCGAATCCGTATTTAGATGGATTGGTTCGGATTGGTTTCATGATTTAAACGGATTGGATTGGTTCTAATTTTTCAAGAACCGTAGATAACGGATTGGTCTTGATTTTATCCCAATCCGGTCCAATCCGGACCATGCTCACCCCTAGTTACATTAAGTAGTTTTTTTTTTTTTTTTTGAAGTATGAAGTTTGGAATAAGTATACTAAGAAATTTTTTTTGAAATCTTACATTAGAGTGTTACACTAATAAAATTTTTTTAGAGTGTTACATTTGAGTGTTAAATTTGTAAAAAAATATATTAACGAGTTTTTTTGAAGTCTTACATTTGAGTATTATGTTTGGAAAACGTATACTAAGAAGTTATTTTTTGGAGTGTTACATTTGAGTGTTACGTTTGAAAAAAATATATTAAGGAATTTTTTTAAATCTTACATTTGAGTGTTACGCTAAGGAGTTTTTTTTTTAGCATTTCATTTGAGTGTTACGTTTTAAAAAGTATACTAAAAAGTTTTTTTGGAGTGTTATGTTTGAGTGTTACATTGGAGTGTTATAGTTTAAATTATACGTTTGTCCAAAACTTACTAATGAGTTTTTGTATTCCTTTTGAAATATTTGAAGAATCCTATATTTCAAATCATTTATAATATTTTTGAAATGTTTGAAAAATCTCACATTTCAAGTCATTCCAAATAAAAAAAAATTCTCATATAAAAGTTAATTCCAAATTTAATTCCCATAAATTGTGTATTTTACCTTTCTAGCATGATAAAAATAAAATAATAAAAAAAACATAATAGAAATAAGGGTATAACAGTAAATCTAATTTACAAATAATATATTAAATCTCTCTTTTCAAAATCAATGGGACTAATTGGTCTATAAAAAAAACTCTTAGGATTAAACGAATCACTATTTCTGAAGATGAGTTTTATAGGTAAATTTTCCAAAATTTAAAGCTTATTTTGTTTTAAGATTTAAACCTTGTGGTTTTTTTTTTTTTTGGCTAAATTCTCCTACTTTTTTTTTTTTTTTTTTTTGCCCACCAAAGAATCTAAATTAAATAATAATGGGGCAGCCTTCTCTTCAGTCTAAGAGGGGACTAGAGCGTGCTTTTGGGACCGCGGAGGCCCATCATAGGTCCTATTTCGATAATTCGAACCATGCAATGTATAGAACTCGTCTAGTACTTTATTCCTATAAAAAATCACGTTGATCGAATATCGATAACTATTTGATCTAATTAGATTTCTGTCAACAGTAAATATAATTTTCAAAATAAAATTGTTGACAAATATCTAATCCGATCAAGTAGCTATCGATATCCAATCAACGTTATTTTTTACAGAGATAAAGTAATTGATGAGTTCTACACATTGACGGTTTGAATTATCGAAATAGAATCCTTTGTAAATTCCACGAGTCTAATAATATCGTCCAATTCATAAAATAAACTGGAGACAAGTCTTATCCATTAATAATAACACTGCACACGTCATTGAATCCAAAAGGATCCAAACTGTTTTTAGTTGGGTATTTTAAACGGATGTTCCCGCCAACCCATTTTAGGCTTATTATGAGTCCGTCTCGATAATTCAAGGAGTAGTTTATTCATGTAAAAAATTACGTGAATCAAATATTAATGTTCACTTGATCAGATCATAATTATACTTAGCGTTGATACAAATTTGATTCAATCAAGTAGCTATCAATATTCGATCAATATGATTATTTACAGAGACAAAATACTCAACGAGTCCTCCACATTAAATGGCTCGAATTATCGATGTAAGTTTTATAGTGAGCCCACAGAAATCCAAAAATATGCTCCAATTTGATTTCGGGCTAGAGATGCCAATCTAAAATTCTCTATGCTCTTTGCTCGTAATCATTTATTGCTTCTCAAGTATCGATTATCAAAACTTAATAGGTTAGTTTTTTTAAAAAAAAATGAGTTGTATTTTGAAATATAAGTTATTGAAAAGAAATTTAAAAATTTGTTTAATTATGAGTTTTGAAAATTAATTTTGGATGATTTGTATTTTATTTTTTTTTTAAATGTTTGAGAGCTCTAAAGGAGCTCTAGGGGGTGGATCTCATCCATTGATGTGATGTTTTGACTTTTTTTTCTTTCCTGTCATATCATTAGAACTCAATTAGAGTTTCAAAATTAGAGAGATATATCATTGTTCTTTTTTTTTTTTATAATTGAATAGATAGATCTGAGAGAAAATTTGATTAATTGATATGTATATATATAATATGAAAGAATGAGAGAGGAGAGAGAAAATGTGATTGATTGATTTATTAATAAAAATATATATAAGAGAGAGAGAGAGAGAAGAGAGAGAGAGAGAGAAATAATTTTGAAAAGAGTTTTAAAATTGATAAATCAGATATATTTTTTAATTTTTTGATCAAAATATTAATTTAAAAATTAAACCAAATGGTACCAATAATTCTTTGCAACACGTTTACAATATTGAAAACAAATTAGTGTGTTTGGTTTCAGTTTTTTAAATTTAATTTTCTAAAAATTGAGTTTTTTTTTATTTTTAGTATTTTTTTTGTTTTTAGTGAATATTTTTAAAATTTTAAGTAATTTTTTTACTTTTTTAGATGCACCTTATTTAGATATATTTAAATAGTAAAATATTTATGAAAAAATATTTTTAAAAATTAATAAATAGATAAAAATACGAAAAATATACTGAATTTTTTTTTTTTTAAATATAGTGTAGTTCTTTAAAGATTTTTTTCATAAAATATTATACCTTTTAAGTATATTTATATTAAGCGTATTTAAAAATTAAAAAATATATTTAAAATCTTAAAAAAAATTATTTAAAATACTAAAATATGAAAAATAAAAAAAATAAAAAATTTTTAAAATTATTTTCTGAAAATCAAAACCAACCTACCTAGCAGCTGGTTTGTCGAAGAAAACCCATTGGAAACAAACCAAGTAACATACACCAAAATGTCAATTGAACCGTATGACTCCCAAAAGATCAAAATAAACTAATAATTATTTTTTCCCATGGACAGAAAAACCCAACATCACTTGCAACAGGGCAGTCTCTTACCAGACAAACATGATACTTGTCTAACAGGTAAATTATAAATACACTCTTAAATTTACTTAAAATATAAATTATCGTATGTGGTTTAAAAAATTATGGTAACATTTGGTAAAATTTTCTAAATATAATTTGAGAATAGAAATTATAGTTTGAGTTTGTGAGTTTTAAAATAATGATTTAAATGTAGAAAATTTGTTTAGTGAAAGAGTTTTGAAAAGAGTTTTGAATTGAGTGAAAAAATTTTGATGTGACATATAATATCGGATATAAAAACTTACAACTCATAACCAAATACACAACTCAAAAATTTATTAAACGCTCATAAAAAAATTTAAAAATTCCAAAAATATTGTTTTGTTAAAAAAAAAAACAAACAAAAACAAGTGCCAATTGTAGCCAAAAAAAAAAATCGCACTATTTTGGTCAACCGGCTAGACGTCCAGGAGAACGACCGGTAGGCAAAATTTCAAAATTTAAAAGCTCACTTGAAACGAGTGTTCAAAAGGAGGGGTGGAATTAATTTTTCAAAACTCAAACCAAACATCATACTAAAATGTAGGGGTAGAACTATGATTCCAAAACCTTTCCAAGCATAGTCTACAAATACTTCATTGTTAGTATTTTTTATTTAATAGAATTAAGGGTGAATTACACTAATAGTCCCTATAGTTTGGGGCTTGTGTCACTTTGGACCCTGACTTTTCAATTGTGACACATTTGACCCTGAATTTTGAATCTTATTTCAAATAAGGACAATTGAAAATATCATTAAATTTTTCAAGAGTAAAATCGTCAATTTGATAAAATATAAACTAATTTGACAAAAATAAATGTCAAACATATATTTTTGAATTTTTAAAAATTATTTCTACCCACTAAAAATAAAATTATGTAAAATTAATAAATCTTTTAGACATTTATTTTTTTTTACCAAATTAATTTTTATTATGTGTTTCGATAATGATCATGTAAAATTAATTTTTAAAAATTAATCATGTAATTTTTATCAATTTTACATAATTTTATCATTGGTGGATAAAAATATTTTTTTGACATTTATTTTTGTCAAATTAGTTTATATTTTATTAAATTGACGATTTTACCCTTCAAATTAAACAATGATATCTTTAATTGTCTTTATTTGGAACAAGATTCAAAATTCAAGGTCAAATGTGCCACAATTGAAAAGTCGGGGACCAAAGTGACACGAGTCCCAAACTACAGGGACTGTTCGTGTAATTTGCCCTAGAATTAAATAAAAAAATAAAATTCATAATTGCTCTCTTATACAATAATAAAATTACCTAAAATTATTAATTGAAACATATTTCTAACATTATTAAAAACTGTTAATTGACTTGATGATTTATTAATAGAAAGGACGATTTGTTATGAAATTAAAAATCTCAAGAGACAGTTTGTATTTTAATTAAATCTCATGAGGTGTATTTGTAATTTATCATTGTCTAAAAGGATTTTTTTTTTTTTCTTTTTTTTTTTGGCCCTCATAATTCTCATTATCAATTACAATGCACTTACAACCACAACCTGAAAACAAAGAGGTGACTGTCTTGGGGACTTAAAATAATATGGAAATCAAATTCCAAAAGAACCATAAAACAAATATTTTAGAAGGCAAATCAAATTTATTGTTGTAATTGCTATTGTGTATTAGATTGGGAAAAAACAACGGAGTGTATCTGCGTTTCATTAAACAATTTGTATAATGTAATCATCATTTCATCTGCATTTTGTGTTTCAATCAGATGTAAATTTGACTACTTTTCCCAAAAGATAAATAATGCTCTTTCCGAATGTATATGCCCATTCCAATGACATTCTACAAGAATCAAAAATGGCTTCCCTGCAAACAGTACTCATCACCTAGTTAGCAAGGATAGTATTCCTTCCTTCATCGATTTCAACCACAAAGAGACGTTCTGGATCTGACCCGTTTGGTCCCTCAGAGTATAGTGTAGGGAGATAAGCCTTGTATGCAGGCAAATATCGAGAAACAAAGTCCATAACCTGAAATAACCCCATTATCAAACCTTCAAATTCAAAGTTTCTTTGAATCATTGAAATATGACGTTCAATAAGAGTTAAAATAGTCCCACCTCCTCATCAGACATCCCAGGCTTTCCATCTGCCCTCATGGCGATCTCTGCCTGCAAATTCCCCACATGACTAGTTACACACAAGTATTGCACGGGATAATAATTTTTTGATCTGCAAAAGCATATTAACACAATGGCCAACCTGCAATCGCCACTGGTAGACACAACTAGGGTCTTTAATCTTGATAACTATCCATGCTTTTATGAACTTGTCCCAAGCGTCATAATAAGCTTCTAGGTTTTTGTTCACTATCTCCAGCTGTAAAAAAAAGCTTTAAGTTGAGTTAAAATGGCCCCGTTCAGAGTAACATAAGAGACAATCTGTAACAAACAGAAACTAGATGTGCCTCTAGATATAGATTTTGAGAACTCAGACCTGTGGATCGACAGCTTTGACAGCTTCAACTGGAAGAGGTCTAAAGCCCAGCATCCAACCCTCAAACAGAACAACCTAAATGACAGCCAAAAGAATAATAATGGTGAGGACAACCAGAATTTAGAGCTTTTCCCGCAGAAAGAGTAGGCTAGGAATGTAACCTGAACCCACAAGCCAACCACAACGACCCAACAATCAAATGTTAATTGGACCCCTAGGCCAATTGGTCCATGTCCAATATATAAAAAATAATAATCAATATTTTATTTTAATTCATTAAAATGATAATATATTTACTGAGTTGCTGCGGACGGAAGATGATGTGTGAGGCATAATTTTCAACACATTCAAATTTTAACACCTAGGGTCTGCTTGAATGGATGTGGAGTAGAAAAGCATGGATTTGACATTAATAATTCAAGGAGAACAACTCAAATTTAGATTTAATAGTTTACCTATGAATTTCAAGATTGAATTAAATAGTTTTATAATGATGGATTTGAAATAATTATATAAAAGTAGTTATTTGAAATCTCATGCTAAGAATTCTCTTCTAGCCACAAGGATCCTACTAAAATACATCTCTTCTATCTGAACTTATCTTCATCTATAACTTTTTTGTTCACCAACAATAGCTAACTTTCCAATATTTTTAACCTCAAATCCCTTGATTTAAAATCCACATCCATCCAAACGGACCCCTATTGCTATTGCATGCTATAAGTTGAAGATCCTCCTTACCGTTAGAGGCCCTTCAACTTCTGGCCATGTTGAAGGATCAGCTCTGTCACCCCTTCCACTGTTTGCAGACTGCATAACAGAACAATTATGATAAGCACCTTAAACTGAAAGGACGAAAGTTGAAAACAAGCATGTGCAGTGATGCTGGGAGCTTTACTTTATCATATCGGGGTAGCTTCATCTTCATACCTGACAAGTACAGACAAATAATTCATTTCCCACTACACATGGTAACCTATCAAAAAACAAAATAAGAACACAATGCAAAGAAAAACAAATGAAGGAAAACCACCAACCTTCTTTAGTCAGTTTGCTTAAAGCAGTCAGTGTTTCAACAGACAATGAAAGATCATGGCTTCCCGCATTTCCACGAAACTGCAGGTGAGCAAATAATCTCCATTACCCAGTTATTAATGAGGGCTACCTAATCTCTCGAGTTAAGCGATTTTAGAATGAAAAGTGTCAATTGCTACCTCTAGAAGTCCATTTTTTGGATTGTTTTCTCTTAGCTTAGCCTATAATCAAAGTGAAATTACATCAGAAAATGCAAAAACAAAGAAGGGAAGCAAGGGCCAGAGATTCCATTGAATACGTTTTACCTGATCCGCTGCAGTCAAGTAGAAATCATCAATGGATATAGTAGCAGACTTCCTGAGATTTAACACGAATCAATAGTAACAAATTTCTTTATTTTGTTATTATTTCATTCGTACTATTGACAAGATTGCATCTACACAGAAAATATGATCATTTCTGCAATCTACCTCCCAGTGATTTGGAAAAGATAAACTAGGGCAAAAACAAGTCTAGCCTTTCCACATCCTTGCGGAGCACTAAAACCAATCTGCATCACAAAAAGATGCCAGAATAGCAGTTCACACATTTTCCTATCTTTTATAATTTTCTCTAGCTTTCCAACAAAAATAAATAAAAATAGAATTGAATAGCTACGCATGTCTGGGGAAAAAATAAAATCCAAACATCTTATTTATACCACTAAAGGAGTGACGTCTTCTCCATCTTTAAATGTGGAACTGTGAAGAGAAATCTGTTGTTCGCACCATAAGAAGACTGGTATATAGTAGTGATAAAGCCTAGCTTTCTGAGGTATTGTCAAGTAGAGTTCATTGAGTTGAAACAATCTGCAAAGATGCAATCCATACTCTAACCACTTGTTAATGGACTCAGCCACCATCTCCGTGGTCAGACCCAACTTGTTTAAAAGGGGACCGGAACATATAAATTCAAAAAGGTCCTCTACAGATGAAACTGCGGCAGGTTTGGTGGGAAACACGGAATGCAATGGGCATTGCCTCCTTCCATTGTCGGTAATAGTGTCGGGGCATTTGGAGTTGTCTTGTATCCATGAACATCCAAGGCCTGCTAGAATAATTTGGAAGTACATTTAAATAAATTTTACTTCATTAGCATTTGATAAAAGAACTCTACAGCTAGAATGTGTCCATGAAAGAATAGGTACAAACAAAATCAATATCAGTTTTCTCTAAATGAAAAAATTCAAAAAATTCCAACATAATAGGCAAAATGAAATGGCCACCCTGTTTCTAACTTGGTTAGTGTTATTTACATATTCTATGGCACACATTTGTCACAATATGCATTCTATAAGTATGTCAAATATACATTTTATTACAAACACTTAAACTCTACATTATGTATCATGGTTTGATACAAATATTTATAAATATTTCAAACACACATTAACGTGTACCAATTGGGCCTTTTTTTTTTTTAATTCCTTAATTACCACTTACAATTGCATGAATGTGACTGGTTGAATTCCACTAATAATACCCATGTTGGATTTGATTGCCAAGAGGATAGAATCTGTCCTGTTCCATTCTTTCTCTTTATTTATTTATTTATTTTCTCTTGAATCGTAGATAAAAGAAACAGCTTTGAAAAAGTAATTGCCAAGTGACATTAAAATCATATGCCTGAAAATGCTGCAAATTCCACAAATACTTTGTAAAAAAAAGAGGCATGATCCCATACAATGATAATATAAAAGCAATTATGAAAAGCTCAATTCAATGAATCGCTACAACCACTACTGAAAATCCCTTAAAACTAAGGTGGTAATTCATACATGAATTATATTTTCTTGCTAAGACATTATTTATACATGTTAAGAACGAATGCACAAAATTACCCACCCAAAAAAAGAGAAAGGAAAAAAAAAAATCACAATTTGCAGATTTCAACATTTTTCATCTCTCCTTTTAACCACCTTTTTTTTTTTTTTTTATTAAGTACAAAACAGCTTAAAACAATAATTTTTTTAAGTTGAGTTGTGGACAATTGCCCTCATTGCCTTGTGCTGAAGCAACTTAAGAACATAAATTTACAGGAAATTTGTACTGTACTAATCGCTAAACATGTTACAGTCCTTCATTTGGTTACCAAGAAAGTTGAGGAAAATAAAATTTTAGAAAATATATAAATTTACCCTCTTTCCATTATGAGAAATGGAAAGTATTTCCTCAGAAGCACCAAATAACTGTGTAAAGCTCAGCTAAGAAAACTGTTAAATCTTTTGCCTACAGTTTTCTCTCCGGCCAAACAGAGCAAGAAATTCAAATACCCAAAAGAAACATCTAAATCTTAGATTTGATTGATAATTTTAACCCCTCTCTCTGAAATGAAAACAAATTAATATTCCCAAATTTCACAATTGAAAAAAGGGACTTACGGGTAGGTTAGTAGGTACGTCCTGCAAAAATTAATGACATTTTTTTATTAAACATATATTAAAAAATATCATTTAATTGAACGATTTAAATTATCAAAATGAGTTGGTATTAGGGCCGAAAATGGTCTAACAATACCCTCCAGTCCGATAATGGACCGAAGAGGAGCCAACTCCTAAAAAAAATCATGGGTAAAGAAATTAACAGAAAATTATAATGTGATAATTCAGTAACAAGAATAACAGAATATATTTTGTGAAATAGTAAATTTGCACATGAATGAGAGTGGAATTAAATATATTTTGAGGCAGTGAGAGAGAGAGAGAGAGGGGGGACAAGTTTTACCTGATTTTGGGGATTGGGGAAGCATTGGAGAAGAGAAGTTTGATTTGGTTGTTGGTAGTAGAGGTGCTTTAGAGAGAGAAAGTGGAGTTGAAACAATTGAGATACGATCGAAGTAGCAGCTGAATATATTATTATATTTACAACTGTAGAGAGAGATTGAAGTTGTCTTCGTCAGCCATGGCGTCGTAGGCTGCGATAAAATATTCAAAACCGCCATCGTCATCTCTTTCTCCCTCCCTCCCTCTCTCTCTCTCTCTCTCTCTGTGTTGTGTATGTCTATGTATATATATATATATATTTTTGTGTGTGAGTGAGTGAGTGAGTGAGAGACAGAGAAAGAGAGAGAGAAGCTACACGACAGTTAAACCGATCAGCTTTGGGTTGCTCCAAGGCCATAGAAGAACCATAGCTAACAAAAGTACGAAAATACCCTTTGTCTTGTTCCTCAAAAATTTTGGTTATCTTTGGACACGGTCAGATACTGCCTAATGGCCAGGTTTGTTGAGGAGATTATAGAGTGGGATTGGAGTAGTAAAAGAGGTGGGTCTTAGATTATTTTTAGTGGTGAAGCAAAATCATCATTAAATTTGAATTTAGAGAAAAAGAAAGTAACTTTTTTTGCTCTAACAGTTTCATCAAACTGATATCAAAATGAGAATCGTCCAAAAATTTTACCAAACTGAGAAGTTAGGCCGATTTCACCAAAATACTGTGCATTTAAGTTGGAGGTGGGTCTCATCGGACAACTAGCCGGTTGTCCCACCGGTCGTCCCACAGGACGTCTCACCGGTCGTCCCTTGCATACAAAAAATGCCAAGCTCCTGTAAAGTGCTTCAGTGTTTGGTTGGCCTGTGAACTGCTTCACAATTAAGTTGTTTTTGTAGCACTAACAATTAATTCAAGATTGGTATAAATTTAATTTTCTATCAAAATGCAATATGGAAAACTTCTGTATCGATTCGAAGTTATATATATATAGATTGATATTTTTTTATAGAGGATTCATTTGTATATATATATACAAATTGATATTTTTTCATCTACCTCAATATAGAGGATTCATTTGTATATATATATATACAGATTATGAAAATGATTGATATTTTTTCATCTACCTCAATATAGAGGATTCATTTGTGTATATATATATATTGTTTAAGGCAAAAATTTGTGAAAATTTACATTCACAGGTCGACCCACAGGTCATCCCCTGAATCCATTTCCATCATGTTCTCTTCTTGACTAACAATTAAATTATGTAAAGATATATAATTCGTATATATACGTATTCTGAAGAATTCTCACTGTGAATATTCTGAAGAATTCTTGTTTGAATTAAGAAAACATAAATGAAGGGAAACAAAATCAGAACAAAAATGGAGGGAGGGAAAATATCAGTGGCGTAACGGTCGTCCGACCAGTTATCCCACCGGACGTCTCCAGGCACATGATGCAAGGAACAGTGTCCATCGTTGGAGCAATTCGTATCAACTTGAAGAAAGAGTCTTTTTTTTCATCAGATTTGATAAAAAAAATAGTTCACCATTGGAGATACTCTTATTATAACTTGTTTGGTGACTTCTTTGTGGAGAGAGATTGCTACTCTAAGCGGCTTGTTAATCTCGCTCAATAAGGGGATTAGTTTCGGTGAATTTTGGATGAAATTAAGAAAAAAGTGAGAAGATTGAATTTATTTTATATAAAAATTTTATTTATTTTTTTTTTTTTTTTACCAAGGGCACCTATTTGTTTTAGTTTTTTTTTTTAATATAAAAATAATTTATTTATTTATTTTATATAAAAATAATTTAATAATCTCATCATTAACTATTTCTCAAACTATTATCAAAATAAATACACACTTTCATTTAGGGTTGGTTTGGGATGTTCTAAAAAAGTGCACTTTTTGACTTATTGGCTTATATGGGTTGGGTTTGGGTTGGGTTTGATGTGATGTGTTAGAGAGGTGATATGATTTAAATAAGATGATGTGACTTAAATAAGATAGTGACTTTTTGACTTTTTGTATTATTTAGGTCATGCCAAACTTGGCCTTAATCTACTCATTAATAATTTATACATTAATAACCTTTTTACAAAGCGTGGAGTGCGTTGATAGCGAGAGGATAGGACTCAATTTTGTGTTAAATCATGAAAAATAATAATAATGGCGTTTAGTGATTGGTAGAGTGTTTTGTCAAGTGATGTATACCTAATAATTTTTCAATTGATAAGTGCTGTCTACCTAATAATTTTTCAATTGATGGACAAGAATGGTTCCAAAGTTTTCCAAGCATGAGAAACAACTGACATAGCTATTAGAATTAGAGGCTATAGAGAACCAAAATTTTATTATCGGTGGGACCATAGTTTGAATATTTGAACAATTTAGTTAAAACCTCCTGGGTCGAATATGTTGGTATGTAAAGGATAATTCAAAATATTTTTTTTAAACCTTTTGAATAAGAAGTGTGTTTTTCATGAAGGATAGATTTTTTTTTCCTAGACAATCTTATCCAAAATATGTATCTTAGGAATTTGAATCAAATCTATTAGTAATTGACATTGAAATTAGTTCAATGATCATTGTTAGTCATTATTCAATGATCAAATCTGAACTACAAAAAATATATTTATTTTTAAAAATATTATTTCAAATTAGTTAACCATCACTGAAAGCATAAAAGTGAATTGTTATTATATGGATCAAATTCGAAGGTTAAGGTATCCACTATTCAGTTGATGATTTCATCCACCATTTACAGCAAATTGGGAATATCTAGCTTGCTCCTAGGAAATTTTTTTATGATTTATTAGCTGAATTTGTTTCTCTTGGTATGCTCTGGTGTTTTATTTTTTCCTCTTTTAGTTGGTGATTTGAATTGTTGTTTGTTGATTGTTATTGATTATTGTTGATTTGTTTGTGAACTTGTAATAAAAAAACTTGTAAAACTTCTTTCAATTCATATTTTGTTTTTTTATTACTGATACCCTGTTGAGAAGACACTAAAGTATTACTCTAGTAGTCAGTAATATTTTACTGTGAATTAAAGTAAAATGTTATTATAAATCAAAGTAACATTTTACTGTTAAATAAAGTAAAATGTTACTTTTATGTCAATTTCGAAATTAATCTTTTTTTTTCTTTAAGAATTTTATAATCAACTTGAATCTTATTTAATAGATTTTGATAAAATGATTTTAAAAATTAACATCTTGATCAAAAATTGTATCGTTTTAAAATTTAAAATATTAAATTACTCACTAAAAATACTTTGATAATACTAGTGTGGGCTAAACTTTTAAAAAATTCTACTTATACCATCAATTTAAGTCCTTGTTCCCTCAAATTTTTTATTTTTTTATTTTTTTATTGTATAATTTTTATAATTTCTTTGTTACCCTCATGCCTAACCTTCCTCCTTCTCTTTACACCAAAAATCTAAAAACTCCTAACCCTAATCCTAATCCTAATTCTCTCCCACTATCACCTCCGACCACCATCAATTCAAATGGAGGAGCTACGCAATTAACAAAAATGTTTTGACTTTAAAGATTTCATGTGATAATTTTCCAAGAAAAATGCAACTTCCTCTAATTATCCTTATTATATTGCTCCAGCGATTTTCAGATAGCGATGACAATGGTGCTTGGCGATCAAACACGCACCTTACCCTTCACGTGTGATAGTCAACATCTCCCATTAAAAACATTTTTTTAAAATATATTTTATATATTCTAAAATGAAAATGAAATCACAAAGCCAGAGACCATAAACAGAGGCTAGAAATAGAAAAAAGGAGGAGAAGAAGATGGATTGGATCAATTGCATCGTGCATAGCCCTATCCCCACCTTTGCCATCGCGACTCAATCTCTCGCTTTCTTCCATTTGCCAGCAGAGAACGAAGAGAGCGAGAGAAAAAGGAAACCAGATCTGTTAACAGATCTGAAAGAAGAAGAAGAAGAGAGAGAAGAAGCAAGGCGGCGAAGACAGAGAAAAGGAGTGAGGCGGAGAGGGATTGGGTAGACGGGCAGGGTGGTGGAGTGGTGGCGCCGGTGGGGGCCGACGGAAGTGGTGGTGATTGGGGGAGAATTAGGGTTAGGGTTAGGGTTTTTTAAGTTTTGAGTGTAAAGTTTTGAGTGTAAAGAGAAAGAGAAATGGTAGAAATGAGGGTAATAAAGTAATTACAAAAATTATAAAAATATAAAATAAAAAAATTAAATTTTGAAGGTGTAAGGAGTTAAATTGGTATTGTATGTAGAATTTTTTTTTAAAAAAATTTATTTATTCTTAATTCATTAAAATTTGAGATTTTTTTTTAAGGTCCTTCGTATTAAGATTTTATAGTATAAAGGACATCTAATATTTTCATAATGTCTAAGGTCCTTCAAGTTGATCCATAAAAAATTGGTTCAGAGAAAATTCACGTCACAGCTCGAAAGTGTATACAACATCGAGCTAATTACCAAAAAAAATAAAGAAGCAATAACATCAGTGGGATTTATATAAATTAAGCATTCCAGGTTCTAGCTCAAAACCAAAGAATTTCTCTGGACCAACCCAAAGAAAATTCAGTTCAAAAACCAAAGAATTTCTCTAGTTTCAACTTATAAAAAATTCAGTTCAAATGAAAAAAAAAAAAAAAATTCAGTTTACTAGTCCAAACACATACCATATATATACCACACGTACACACACAAATTCATTGAATCTGGAACTTGATCATAGAAGTGCTCTTGTAGGCCAACAAGTGTAAACCCATCTCCAATCCCAAGAATGATAAACTGAGGAAATTATGGGAATTTCTCTGCAAGTCCCAATCACCACACACACACACACACAGAGGCTCTGCAATTGTTTGCAACAATGGCGATGACCACCCTCCTCTCTCTTTTGCCTCTCCGATTCCAAAACAAAGCAACTCTACAAATCCACACACCTTTTATTTTCTCCCTCCTTGCATCTCCATCGCCAAACGCTCGTCTCTCTCTGTCCGATCACCGCCGTAGGGCGGCAGAGTAGTGGTGGCAAACCATGAAAGGGCTAGGAAGCCGAGCCAAAGAAGACCGCCGCCATTCGGCCCAATTCCTTCGCCTTTATCCCCTGGTGATCTTGGATGTTCTGTCGCTCAAGGTAATCGATTTCTTTTAATTCTTCAACTGCTTAGGCACAATTTGAATGTTATTTGTTGATATCCACTTGATATAGAGGAAAAGAGTTCAAAGAGAGAGAGAGAGAGAGAGAGAGAATGAGGTTTGATTTGAGAAATTTTTGTGTAATATATGAGTGTAGGGGATGAGGGACCTTAGACATCAAAAAGTAATATTGTGAACCTCTTCCATTACTAAATATGGGAGAGGGACCTTAGACATTAAAAAATAATATTGTGAACCTCTTCCATTACTAAATATGGGAGAGGGACCTTAGACTAATTTTCCCTTAAAATTTTTATTATGAGAATAAAACTTCGGACTATACACTTGTGCACACATATGTATATAATATTAGATAATATTATGGTACTGCATTTCATAGGTAAGTTATGTCATTTATGAATTTGATTATCACAAATGAAATAACTTAATTTAGGGCACTCGATTCATAAATCAAAATTTAAATTTTGTTTGGCAAAAGATCCAAGTAGGGGTGGTCATTCATCGGGCCGAGTTTAGGCCGGGACAACACTACCTAATAAGAAACTTTGTATATGCCCAAACCTGCCTGGCCTGAACATCAAGCCTATATAATCATCCCAAGCCCAACCTTACTATAAATTATAATTTTCAAACACATCCATCAGGTCACATACATAAGTTATTAAAAAAAAATACATTAAGTACCTATTATTTTTCATAACTAAACAAAAGCCTATTGAGCAACTAACAATTAAATATTGAATAGCATATTAATTAAAACATTATAAAAAAATTTAAACTAAATACAATCGTAATTCTATAAGCTCAAAACTTTTAAAACCAAACTATTAGTAGAACATCAAACTTAAAAAAAATTTATAGTATAATTTCAAACTTCTTTCTCTATTTCATTATCATCTCGTGAACAGCTAGAATTACCATCAATCATAGTTTCCAAAGGTTACTACATTATCAACAAATAAATTATTAACTACATGGTATCAAGGACTACAAAGCTAGGCTCTCAGGTTGATGTTTTGGTTTTTACTTGTTCTCTTCTTTGTATCTCCCTTGGCTGATTGCTCTTCAGCCCTCCTTCGGCTTGTGCCTGCACATGATTGGGTTCTCTAATAGGTGCCAACCTTGTTGGGATGTATTTTTGAACTATGATGCATTTATGCCAAGCTTTTTTTGTACTTTTTCTTTATCAATAAAATTCTATTTTCTTTGCTGATCAAAAAATAAATAAATAAATTATTAACATAAAATAAAAAACAAATTAAAAAATCATACAATTAAAAGAGTACATATATTTTTAATATATTATATAAAATAATTTATTTATTAAATTAAATATGTAGCAGGTCGGGACTGTGCCAAAAGTACAATTTCTAAACCCAACCCATTTATTAATCGGGCTAAAAATATCAACTCAACCCAGCCCTATGAGCTAAAATTATATTCCCAAGCCCTAAAAAAATAGGATTGTGCTAGACTAGGTAGACTAACGGGCCGATGTCCACGCCTAGGTCTAAACGCTTAAATACTTTGGCCATAAGGACAAGTTTAGATAAAATAACCAAAATAACCATGTGTATATATATATTGCATATTCGGTTATGAGTGTAAAAATGGCCTGCGACTCGAGGTGGGCTTGGCCCAAGCTCAAGCACAAGCCCAGCCCGGGACCCTAGGCCATCATTTTGAAACCCCGCCTGGCCCCATGGACAGGTCCATCAGCTTACTCAAGGCCCACTCAAAGCCCGACCTATTGGAGGCCCAGTGTCATTTTGGATGGAAAAAAATAAAATTTTGGTGAAAAAAAAATAGAAAAAAAAATGTTCAAGCCTAACTCGAGGCCTGGCCCGCCCAAGGCCTGAATACCCCCTAGGCTTGGACCTAATTTTCTAGCTTGTGGGCCGAGCTGACCCGACCCAAATTTTAGCAAGAACCTACGAGGCCCGTGGGTCGTGCCAGGCCAAATTTACACCCCTATATTCGATTAGGGATAGCAATTTAAACCTGGCCGAATAGGGACCCAACCCCTGATCCCAATTAGAACGGGTTTTTCCCTAAAATTATCCCCACAGGGCCGGGGATGGTATTGAAAATTAAATCCACAACGGGTTTCGGACGGGGGACGGGGATAGGTTTTCCCGGCTCGGATAATCCCCGAATATTTCCCCTAAGATTCCCCGAATATTCCATATATAAATATATATGTTTAGGGTTGAGTTGAGCTGCCTCTATCTTTCCCACTCACTCACACTCACCTCTCAACCTATCTCTTCTCGCCCTCCTCCCTCTTTCTCTCATCGCAGTGTTCTTCACGGACGGCCACGGCTCTCGGCTCCTCCAATCGGCTATCCTCATCCCCTCTGGCTGATCTTCAATCTCGCCGAACTCGCCGATCTCCCACCTCAAGAACATCACGGCGACGCCTTTTCCTTCGCTGCCATCAACATCGTTGCCTCACCACCGACACCATCTCTCTGATTTTTCTTTTTTTTGATCTGTCGTGTATGATGATGTTGATGATTTTGTTGATCTGTTTTTGATGTATGATGTTGTTGATCTGTTGACGATTTTGTGATTTGCCTTTTTTTTTTTTTTTGGACTGGGGAGTTTTTGGGATCGGGGAAACCCGATCCCTGGCGGAGATGGGGATGGTGATAGGTTCCCTATTGGGGATCGGGATAGAGGACAGGAAAATTATCACCATCGTGATCCGGACGAGTGTGATCCTACCGCCCGCCTGCTGCCATTCCTATATCCGATTAGTATATTTCAAACCAAACCAAACCAAACTCTCTCTCTCTCTCTCTTCCGTCGATCTCTCATTTTCTCCGCCACGCCACCACTTATTAGTCTCTCATATTCTCCGTCATCGCCCGTTGGTCTCTCTCATCTTTTCTATCGTCGTCTCATTATCATCATTATCAAAAGCTACATCATTCATTGCTCAGATCTACCATCACTTAGATTTGTGACTTAATTGTCTCTCTCCTTTTATCTCCGATTTGAAATCTATACGCCATCGCTTCCCTCAAAATCAGTGCAAATCTACTTCTACATCTATATTGATGAAGATCTATACGGTAAAATCCCTAAAAACAATCTCTCTCTTCTATGGCGAAGGAGACATAGGTTATGGCGGTGGAGTTTCGGGTGGCGATTGATGGTATTGAACTCACGTTGACGTTGCAGTGCTCTATTTTCTTCACAACTTTTCTCTGGTTTCGATGTTACCTCCAATGGCTAGCCCCAAAATCAGTGCAGATCTCTATATATATCAATGAAGATTTGTACGGTGCAGATCTACATCTAGCCAACAACAATGTGTTTTTAGGCAACAAAGATGAATTCAGAGCTGTTACTTTTACTTGAGCTTCCAATTCATCATCATCATCTTGATCATCGTTGTCATCTCTCTTTTTGTGCAGGTTGTTTGGTTGTGTGACGACTGGGTTTTTGTTTTCTTTCTTTTTCCTTCTTCTTCACTTCGTTCTCTTTTGCTCTCGTTAGGTTTGAAACGTTCGGAGGTTATTCTCAAACAAAGTTCTTGTTCTTGTTTTGTTCGATGTTGAATTTCACTTGTTTCGGAGGGTGCTCGGTTGAGTCCGGGGTATCCGGGAGCGAAGCAAGGAAGTTTCGAGCTGTTAGGCCAGGGCCACACGTGCGAGATGGGGGCCACACGTACAGGGAGTAAGGCCGCACATACGGGGAGGATGGACTTTCAGAGGGTTGCATACTGCCTAAATTGCAGGTGCGGAAGGGAAGGGGACACCAAGACATGCAGTGATCAGGTCGCACGCCATGAAGAAGATAGCCAAGACGCCAGAGACGCCCGAGTCCGAATCTCTCTCTTTTTTTTTTTTTTGCTCTTTTGACCAAGTTGTATCTCATTTTGGGGCTCATTTCTCTCACTCTAAAAGTCATATTTGCTCTTCCTTCTCTCTAGAAAACTTCCTCAAACACTAAAACTCTTTGATTTTTGCAATCCCTTGGATCTAGATTCATCATCATCATCATCTCTCTCTCTCTCAAGCTTTGGAGATCAAAAGCTAGAGTTTCACTTGGTGTGGTGGAAATCAAAGCTCTCCCATCCTTGATTCTAGGATTTCTATTCCATTTCTTCATCAAATTTTGAGGTAGGGATTTCTTGAATTATACATACAAGTTTTGCTATTTTGATGATGATTTAAGAGTTTTTTTCTAGTTCTTATGTTGATTTCAACATTGTGATTCAAAAGTGTAGAGAGTTTTAAAGGTGGGTTTGTATCTTAATCCTTTTACTAATTCTAGAGGGTTTCCTTCTATTAAACTTAAGAAAAATGGTTTTGGTAGGGTTTCACTAAGGAAATGATAAAATGTTTGGTTTTGATGAAAAACCCTGGAAATTGGGGATTTTAGAAAAAAAAAAAAACATGGAAATGTCCATGGAATGCTTTCTTTTCTTTTGATAAAAAGATGAATGAGTATAGATTCCATAATGTGGGTTGCAAAAATGGCAATCCTTATTACATATTGAAATGGAGAATTTGTTTTAAAAACTATTGTTAAATAAATGATGATATATGGTTGTGAGATGAAAATTATTGTGCACTATGGATTTTGAGAATTTTAACATGAGAGGTTAATGTTTGACAACATTATATGTAGTCTTGAAGAGACTAGATTGTTAAGACTTGTGAAATGAGGAATTGTAGCTATGTGTTGATGACATACAATTATCTTGTAAAAGAACATTTAAGAGAGGAAATGAGAAATGTGAACGTTGACATTATTGTAGAGATATTTGACAATGGAGAGATGTTATGAGGTATGGAAAATCATTGTAATTGCATACTCATTCAATTTTTTTTTATTATGCATTGTGAGTTTAGATTGAAAATATTTATTTTCATGAAAGAAAGAGTATTGCAATAAAAACTATGGAAATGTGTTATGGGGTAAATACGTTGGTAAGTCCGGATAGAGGGTGTAGACGAGATTGATAAGTTGGCCTGAGTATCAGGGGTGAAAGACCGAAAACACGCGCGGAGGAGGTACCACTTCCCTTCCTGTTAGCAACCTGTAAAGTGGGGTTATTGGTAGTGCTTGTTGAGCCTACTTGCAAACACCAACTTAGGGATTACCTGAGTCGTATTTACCGCCCCTATTGATTTAAAATTGGAAGTTTTGGAAATTGTTGAATTGCAAACCGTTATTGAAAAATGATGATCCTTAAGAAGAACATGAAATGAAATCTTCTTTAAAATAGTATTGCATGGCATTGACATTTGCATTTTACATTGAGAGTTGCATAACTGTATATACTTTGTGAGACTTTTCTACTGGGCTTTATGCTCACTCCTATGGGACTTTGGTGCAGGTAAAGATGTGGTGATCCCGTCAAACTAAGGGCGTGGATATGTTTTGGTGAAGAGTAGATTGCTTTTATTTTTGTTGTGAATTTTTGAAAGCGAAGGGCTAAATGTGTGTGGGTTTGAAAGACCATTTTGTATAACTGGGCTATTGCCTCGGAAGATGTAAGCCCTTAAGGGCATTTTATTTGTTTTGAGACTAGATGCTTCATGTAACGCCCCGAAATAATTCAACATGAACTACCCACATTAATGAATATTCACTAAACAATGACAATAATCCTTCCATCTTTACATATTTAATAAATGAGTTTAATACAAAAGTTCCACATATGGTATACATTCAACGAAACAAAAGGACACATGAATCTATAGCATGTGAAACATCTAGTCTCAAAACAATAAAATGCCCTTAAGGGCTTACATCTTCTAAGGCAACAGCCCGGTTACACAAAATGGTCTCTCGAATCCATACACACTTAGCCCTTGGCTTTACAAAATTCACAACAAAAATAAGAGAGCTATTTACTCTTCACAAAATATCCACGTCCTCAGTTAGGCGAGATCACCACATTTTTACCTGCACCAAATCCCATAGGGGTGAGTATAAAGCCCAGTAGAGAATTCTCATAAAGTATATACAGTTATGCAACTCTAATTAAAATGCTAATGTCAATGCCATGCCATGCACCTTTTAAAGGAAATCCATTTCATGCTCCTTTTCAAAGATTATTATCTTTCAATAAAAATTTGCAATCTCAATACATTCAAAACTTTCAATCTTTAATCAATAGGGGTGGTAAATATAACACTGGTAATCCCTAGGCTGGTGTCTGCAAGCAGACTCTACAAGTACTACCAAATTGTCATTTTTACCGGTATTAACTAGAAGGCTCGACACCTATCCACACGGTTTTCTGGTCTTTCACCATGGACACTCAGGCCAACTTATCAAGATTAACTACACCCCCTATCCGGACTTACCACGTATTTACCCCATACCACATTTCCATAGTTCTTATTACAACATCATTTTCTTTCATGAAATAAATATCATCGGTCGAAATTTACAATGCAAAATAATAATAACAAGAATGAGAATGCAATGCAAGATTTTCCATATCTCATAACATTTCTCCATTTTCAATGTCTCTTACAAAAATGTCTACAATCACAATCCCCATTACCTCTTTTCAATGCTCTTCTCCAAGATAACCATATGTTATCTACACTTAGACACAATTTCACTTTTCAGAATTCTTAGCAATATAGTCTCATCAAGACTACATGTAATGTTTTCAAACATTAATTCCCAATGTTTATAATTCTCACAAATCCATAATGCACAACAATTTCCATGCATTCAACAATAGTTTTAAAAATAAGTCCTTCACTCTCTTATATCAAGAAAATTATCATTTCTTTATTTCACAATGTGAAATCCACACTCCTTGACTCATTTAAACACAAGAAAAGAAGAATTTCATAATTTTTCTCATGTTTTCTAAAAACCCTCAATTTCTAAGGTTTTGCATCAAAACCAAAACATCTCCCATTTTTATGATGAAAGTTCATCAAAATCAACTCTATGAAATAATAGATACAAGGCCTTAAGGATCGATATAGAAACCTTTGAGTTCTTAGACTCTCTTTTGAGAAATCCCATTATTTTTTTTAAACCAAAACCGAAATCTCAAAATAAATCCAAGAGAAGTATAAAATCAACACTCAATCTTGCAAAACATGTATATATAACTCAAGAATATCCCTACCTCAAAGCTTGATAAAGAAATGGAGATGATGAGAGGGGAAAACCCTAGAAACCAAGGTTGTCAAAGCTCAATCTCCACCACACAATGTTGTTCTTGCTTGCTCACCAAAATAAAGAGGGATGATGTTGAATCTAGACCCCAAGATTTGCAAGAATCAAAGAGTTTTAAGGTTTAATGATATTTTCTAGAGAGAAAGGGAGTAAAAGTGTTTTTAGAGAGAGAGGAGTGTGTAAGAAATGAGATAGAAATAGCCCTAAATGAGATAGAAAAAAAGAGCCTCAGACTGCTAGCCCAAGACGCTTGAGCTCACTCCCACACGTGCGGCTCTTAACCCCATTAATGCATCGCCCGCAAGACTCGCAATTTAAGGTAATGCCATCCACCCAAACTCCCCTCTTCCTGTACGTGCAGATTCAAGTGTTTTCTATTCATTGAATGTATATTCGCATGTGAAACTTTTGTATAAGCTCGTTTCATTTAACATGTAAGGATGGATAGATCCTTGTCACTATTTAGTAAATAATTGTTGATGTGGTTAGTTTATGTTGTTTATTTCGGGGCGTTTCAGGTTGCAAGGAAACTGAGGAGAAAATCATTAGAATTTTTTTAATCTTTTTGTGTGATTTTGATTTGGTTTCAGTTTCAAACAAGTTATTGGCTCCTAGTTTTTTTTTTTTTTTTTTTGGTTGTTTATTTTCCTACTTTTTCTGAGCAACCAAACGCCCAAAACAAAGTATTTGATTGATCTTAAGAAAGTCACAATGATTTTCAATTGAGCCCACTTTTTAAACTCAATGACGTGTCCAAAAGATAATTGGTTTATTGATTTGCAGGTTATTGAACTCTCTTCTTCTTCAATTGGACATTCTCTGGAATTTTTCTTTCATAATTAAATGCAACTCCGTGAATTAGTTTCCTCTTGGATCTTTTATGGATTTCGCTAGCAATCTCTTTTGTGTTGATTTTTTTTTTTTTTTTGGGTCCAATCTTGCTCTCTCAGTGATATACATATGGATATGGATATATAAATGTATGTACGTTATTTGCACAGATAAAATAGACATAGATATGTATGTTTGTATGAATGTCAGATAAGAAATAGACGGATAGAAAAAATTGGCTTGGTATTTCAATAGATCACTTTTTGAATTTCAATAGATAGCTTTGTATTTTAACAAAAACAAAATTTGCTTGAACTGATAGTTTTGTATTTTAATAGATAGTTTGGTTGAACAAATAATTTTCACTCTCATCTCTTATTTGCACAGACAAAAAATAAAAATAAAAAAAATTAAAACATATACATTAAAATAATTTCAACAAATAGAAAAAAAAAATTAACATTTATTAAAATTTTAACAGGTAAGAGGAAAAAATTGAACAGATAGTCAGAAATTTTAAACAAATAGATATAAATTTAAATAGATAGTCAAAAAAGTCAACAAATAAATTAAAAGGTAAAATTAAAAACAAAATGTCCTATAAAACAAATAAAATGATTTCTTACCAAACTATTTTACACATTGTGAATTTCTCACCAACAAAAAATATTCGCTGGACTTGATAGTTTATACCCTCCTTAGGTTGGCCTTTTCAACAATTTTCTCCTCCATCTATGGGAGTCATAACTTAAAAAATAAATAAAATTGAGTTATAACTAAGCATTACATGAGATATAATCAAACAATTTTTAAATCATAACTAAAATAATGTCATCACTAACAACACAATAGGTCATAACCAAAGACATAAATATCGTATATAGTATATACCAAAGAATTTCTCCACAGTATGATATGTAAGTTATATCTATACTATTATTAAAAGTGAGTCCCTCACTTGGTTTTCTCCATCCAAAAGAAATAAAAAAAATTAAAAACAGTAGTTAAAAACAAGACTTGAATCTAAGATCATTTACTTAACTTACTAAAGAACACTTTCATCACTTAAACGACCTAGAAAATTTGTTATAAATTCAAAATTAATTATTAAAATTTATATTTTAAACGCACCCATCGGGTGGGCTCACGCCCCTAGTATATATACACACACACAAAATAATTGAACACTATGGAAGCAATTTCTAATTGGATGAAGAAACTATTTTAGTGCAGAATATAAAGTGAATGTGAAATAATAGGAGAAGAATGAGATATTTTTTATACTGAGGGATCGTATAAAATAATATGAAAAACTCTCCCGTGTGTAATGTACATCATATGTACCTCTGCTATAAGATTAAGTTTTCACGAATTTACCCGAATTTGTGTTCAATTTACATATTTTTGTGAAATTACGTAAGTTTGTAAAAATTTACATAATTATATAAATTTGTGTTCAACTTATACATTTTTATAAGATCACTTGTGTAAATTTGTGAAAACTATGTAATTTTGTAATAGGATTACATACGATTCAGAGCATTTCCCAAATAATATATATATATATATATACAAATGTTGAAACAATATAATTCACAAAAGTATTCTTCTCCTAATTTTGTCTCTAGGTGACAAGGATACATGGATTAATAATTTTTTCACTTTCACATATTTATTTCAAATACGTGAAAGATTCATGTGTGAAAGGACTTGAAGTTGAATTCTTTAATCCCATGTTGCTTAAAAACTTATTTATTGGATTCAAGCAATTTTAATTTATGTTCTAAATTTATTAATTTATGATGTTTATGATTTTTAAAACATGAACTCAAATTAAAGTTATATATTCAATATTCGATTTCAACAAATAAATAAATAAACACTAAAATTGTAGAATGGTCCCATATTGTTTTATCTAAATTTGATATCCCAATAGGTTTTTTCACCAAATTCTGACATTATAACAATTGTAAGACTCTACAGGTCTCGAGTTCGAGTCACCCCTTGGAGCCACTGGAGGTTTGCCCGGTCGTTAACTTCAAGGCCCTCAGGATTAGTCTTGACTTCCCTTAAAATCAACGGGTTGGAGATACCTGAGTTATAAAAAAACTAACGATTGTAAGACTATCTCAAAAGAAATGTAGCAAATGTGGGTAGTATTACTTAAAGAGGCATACTTGCTACCTCTACTTGCTATTTTAATATACGATATTTCTTTAGCAACCTCTTTTATATATGTATTATTTACACATTTCTCATTTTCCCCGAGTTCTCAATTCCATAACTTATCAATTTTATTTCAATTTCATATTAAAAATTATATTACCAAACAGGTTTCAGTGCTTGGGTTTGGAAAATAATTTATTAAACAACATGAGTTCGGTGTTAAAAGGAAATTTTTGACAAAGTTCTAGGAGATGCAGTAAACCGTCTGCATATCATGAAATCAGGAACAATTTTTGTAATATTGATACAAAGTATATATTAGAAAAATTTACAATTGATTCAAATTTTTTGTTACGAAATTTTTTTGATGTTATTTGTACTGACATTTCTATTAGTGTTAATACAAATTATTATAACTAGTTACGAAATTACGAACACACTAAAAAAATGTGTACCCTAACACTTCCCTTGAGTTTTTATTTCTTTTGCTCTCTAAATAGCAAAGAACAAAGAAAGAGTACTTCTACCAAACGCTCGCTCCATTTGTTTTGAGATAAAACATTTTTGGAAAGTACTTTTGCATTTTTAACGTTTAATACAATGAAAACGAAAATCAATAGAAATTTTTTACCAAAATAACATAAAATAAATCAATTTAGACAAAAAAACATTTTTTACTCTTAAAAGATTAAAACGTTCCGAACTGAACTCTTCACAATGTTTGCCATACTACCACCACCACTCTTACCCCCACCATCACATCACTATCACCTCCATCTTTGTCTCACTACCACCACCACTAAACTTAGAAAAATATTTTCTCCGAAAAACATTTTCTAAAAAAAAGTTTTCCATGAACAAATGAAGAGTGAAAATAAAGTATCTAAAGTAAAGAAAAACAGAGTAGACAAATAGATCAAACAATACATTAAAGTCGATGCATTAGCAACAAAAGTTAATACAGTTAATTACATTCATCTTCTTGCTAACTTACAACCTATCAATTAATTTTATCTATGTCAGGTGACTTGCTAGTTTGCAAACAAAGACAGATTTTAACATTTACAGGCTTTAAACATGCCTAGATCTTGGATTCAACTTACAAAAGCCAGGTCTGGAAGAACCAAACCCTAACAGAAGTTGAAAAAAAATAAAATTATGAACAGATATTTAAAAGGAAGATAAGAAACCAAGTCAAAAACGAATATAAATGGAGAAGCAAATGAGAAAGGAACAAAAAATAGATTAAGATTAGACATGAGCTACAACCTCAAGGAAGAGCGGCCAAAATCTGGAGGAAACTCCCATCTGGTAAGGTAAAAGTGACTGTTATATGTTAGTACTCCATTAGAACAGTGTTTGGAGAAGTTCCGGGGAAAACAAAGCTGCTACGGATTTGAACTGCTATCACAAAAACAACCTTGTTAGAAATATAGTATAAGACACCAAAACAAACAATGTCAATTGTTCAATTTGATATGACATAGATGGCAAAACTACTTAGATGAGTCTTCCATGCTACTCCGTTTGGATCATGGGCTGATAAAAGAAAAGAAATTATTATGTTTCTCATCTAATTAAGAAAAGAAAATTTAGATGAGTAAGAAAGAAAACATGTGAAATAAGGATATGGGTGAGATTTATTTTTCTTCCTTTGTATTTTGAATGGTAATCTTGATATTATAAAAAAATGTGAAACCAATCAGATGATTTCTCACCAAAATCTCACCATGTTTGTTAAGAAATAAAAGTGGCATAATAAGATATTTATCTTTCTCTCCATTTCTCATCCTTTCTCTTACATAATTTGTAAACCAAACGTGAGTTCTATTTCTCATCATTTCTTATCATTTCCCATCAAATAACTCCATCCAAACACAAGCTGAGTGCAAGATAAGATGAAATGCTAATAAAATCGAACATGATTATCTTCTACTCCATTCTACATTATTTCTTACCTTATCTTGCCTGTACTTCGCACGTATAGCATTAAGAGGGCAACCATTGGCATTCAATTGCAAACCTTGTAATTCAAGAACCGTGGTTTTCAGATCTGACGCCTTGTAACTTGTATAGTGTTCCAGTGTTGCATTCTGCCAAGAAATCAAAAACAAAGTCAAACCTCCAGTACCAAGAATCGGAGTGTACGCAAAGAAAACAAAAGAAAGGAATGCAAACCCATGGGTGGCCTGACTGATCTAATGTCCATCTGGCAAGGAATACAGCCGATGCAGCAATTATGGAAGGAAGGAACTTCAAGAACTCATAGTCAACTAATGTCAATTCTGCTAGATAATTTGCCAAGAATTCCAATTCAAGACTAGGGGTCTGCAAATTCAAGGATTTGTGAAAACAAAGTATTAATATATCGCTTAACAAAAGTTATACTATAAAGTTTAAACTCTTAATATTTCATAAAACTATCTTACCTTGTAGATTGCTTGTGCTGCTCTCAAAAATCTCCTGCAAACGGTAGAATATGCACAAGAAAATGCATCAAAAGCCTACCATGGTGTTTTGTTCACTAAAATGAAAGTGGATTGGAATGGAATGGTCATTCCTTAGACTCCTTAGGGAATGATCATTCCTTAGCCTCCTTAGGGAATGGTCACTCCTTTATAATGATAAATAATGATCCCATTTACATGCATTTTTCATAGCTTTTTTAGTGAACCAAAACGTGAAAATGGACAATCTGACAGAATGATCATTCAATTCTAGCACATTCCAATGAATCAAACATAGCATTAGTTAAACTACATATCAAGAAGATGCTAGAAACTAGATGAGCTGAAGTACCTCAAAAACGATTTTGCAGTGGGTGCAGCAAGTTGAAATCCCAAGTAGTTCAAGACTTGACTCTCCATTGTTAGTACCTGCCAGTTCACCTTGATAAGAGATTTGAACATATCCAATATTCGACCAGAATTATTTAGGGGAAAGAAATAAATATGAATAATACAACTAGGTTAGCCAAAAAAAAAAAAAAAATACACCCACTCAATACAGTAGTCTGCTTTCCAGTTGTATTCAAGCAGATTGTTCAAGGGACAAACCAAAAAGCAAGTGCTCTCCCTCCCACATCTAAGCATTTTTTATTTTACATATTTATTATAGTAGACACCCCTAAGTGTTTAACAAACAGACAAGTAACACATACATGGATGCAAGCATAGAAACTTATATATTGCATTGAATCATTTTATGCACAAATTTGGAGGGTGAAGAAATACAATTTCTCTCCTTTAAAACACACTTGATGGCCAAAATGATCCAACTATAAGCATAGTAGCTGTGTACGGAATTCCATCCAGATCAGTGGTTTTTTAAATCAGAAATAGCATGATAGTTTAATTTGAATTCAACCCTCTATATACAAAATTTTGATGGATCTTGCATCTAATACAATTCCCCTATTGATTCATAGCAAATCGAATCTGAATTTTCTGAGTCACACTGGCCTAACCAAAACTTTAAGGTTCCTGCTCTATGTATCCGAAGGCCTAGTCTGAACTTCAGTGAACAAAATTGTGTTCTTGTATTGTTTGTGCTATTTTCTAGATTATTTGGCTAGAGAGAAATTCACGGATCTTTGATGGAAAGGAGGCTGCTGCAGATTCTTCTTTGTCAGATAGGGCTAAGTTTGTGGCTTCATTTTGGGCTTTTGTGTCTCCTCCTTTTAAGGGAGTTCCACTTTTCTTGATTTCTAGGGATTGGACTGCTATTTGCAATCCCTAGTGATTGGATTTTTTTGTTTTCTCTTACTTTTTGATGGTTGTTTTTATTTTGATTAGTCACTTTTTCACTGTATGAGGACTTCTTGTCCTCCACACTCTCTTCTTTAATAAATTTTGTTGTTGATTTTCAAAAAAAAAAAAAATTAGTGACCAAAAGTTCACATTCCAAGGATCTTAAAACGTTTTAGACTTGCTGTCACAGCCTCGATTATTTTCAAACTATCCGTGTTGCACTTAGACAATCACAAGTCTTACTTGATGATACTGAGTCAGCCTAACTCACAAGTCTGCAAGAAAGAAAAGTAAAAAGACAAAGAAAGTTTGAGAGAATGCCTTTGTATTCATCTTAAAACAATTTGTACAACTCTTGGATTGTTTGGGAGCAAATGAACTCCTCTCTTATCTATAGGTATCTTACGCCTTCTCTAGAATACTCCAGAACATACAAGAAAGAAGCTATGGAGAAGCTTCTCATGGAAACTTTCCTTATCCTACAAGAGGATTCTAGTACTCTCCCTAAAAATATCTATACAAATATCTACCTCATTCTAGAAGTACGTACAAAGGTCCTTTACCACCCCCATTTCTCTAGGAGGTTCTAGAAGCTTTTATTGCTTCCACTTCTCCAATCTTCACTTAAATGCTCTAGAACTATTATAGATCCTTCCATGTACATTATAGAGTTATGTACCATATTTCCACATTTTCTCTAGTCTTCTAGGAGCTTTCGGAATATTCCATTAGCCTTCCTTCCTTGAGACTTTCTCTTGGTAGACAATTCTGTCTAGGTAATCTAGCAGGACGTGACATTATGGACCCTAGAAAATTTTAGATCTATGACCTGGACTAGGACAGAACACCTTGACACTATAGAGAAGAATTCAACTATGGCATCAAATCGCAATTTTCTCATTTCATGTGCCAATGAATGCATTGTTCAAGTATCCTTTTATTCATTGCCGTTATGTTTTTTGACACATACTATGTAGTTTGTACACTTGAAACATAGCTAAGTATTTATATATTTTTATTTAGCATTCACAAGTTGGGTGTTGTTTGAGGCCTTCTCATCACATTCGCTCTGGACTCCTTACTACATTCAAGAAGTACTTATTTCAAATGCATACACGCCAAAGAACAACTTAATTCCTTGATATCAGGCACCAAACTGAAATCTGATTTGTAGCCAATAAATATTTTTTTAATTATTTTTTTCTATTATTTTTTCTTCTTTCCATTGTTATAGAAGAAGAGAATCAAGGCATTGAGCATTGCGAATTTTTTTCAGCACAATGCGGTGCTCCAGAAGTTTTGTATGAAAGCGAATTAAGGCAATGAACATTGTCAAATTATGGATAAATTCCCAGTATCCTGTGAGAAGATATAAAACTAATCAAAAACAAGCATCAATTAATTTTGGGCTGAGCTTTATATGACACTGTCTAATTAAATATGAAGTATTACCATATTATAATTAAAAGTAAAATTACATTCAAGTAACACGGATGCAAGATATTCCTAACTTTCATAATAGACATTTTCACATATCTTTGTTGTTTATATGAATTTATGTATCCAAATTGGCCCCAAAAAAAAGTACTGGGGACATACCTCTCCTCTAGGGCAAGTGTTGTCAGTGATAAAGCAGAATTCTTCCACACGCGGTGCACGAATCTCTTCATACTTCCTTTAGGCCATAAAGTGGAAAACCACATTGAAGATCACATCAAGAAAACATTAATAAATCAGACAAGATAACCAAGTTTTTAGTATCACTATAATCAAGATTAAATTCATGTTCCAAGTTTCCAACAATATAATGCATACAAGAACTATAAATTTGTACACATAAGATCATATACGTACATAGCACAGTATCTCTGTTTACCATTAACTACATAAGAACAAAACACAATTATCCTCATCTTTAAGATTTCAATTGCAACCAGGTCAAATAAAAATTAATTTTGATTATTCTTGTTAACAAAGTAAACAGTCACAGCTCACAGTTGTTTTAGATGTGATCAATAACCTTGACTGCAATATTGTCCATAACTCATACGTTCTGCTTAACATTGTAATCTAAAAGGTTTGAAAAGAAGCATAAAATAAACTCCAATAAAGCAAACTTACGAGGCAATTAACATGCAGGTGATGCCAAGTAGTTTTAGTCTTTGCCTTTCGATGTAGTTTTGAGAGAGAAACAGGTCAATAAGATGCACAGTGAGGTACAGTGTGTCTGGCACCAACTTGAATTCCTCAGATACCTGAAACCAAGATAAACTAAATCAAACCAAACCAAACCAAACCAAAACCAAGCCTTAAGTCCCATCAAATGGGGTCGGCTAAACTAATTAATTAAATATTTTTCTCTTCTGAAACCCACAATTTACCTATAAAAACTCATAACGCTTTGGTACATCGTTCAGTTACCCTAGAAATGGAAACGTTTTGGATACATTTCAAAAGCACAAGGGAAATGAGAAGAAGAAAAATTGAAAACGTATGAAAATGTTTCAAAACAAAAACTAGAACTTATATAAATGCTAATACATTCTCAATAATTAAATAATCACATTTTGAGGTTTATGAATATTAGAAACTCATAAACAGTGGTTTTAAATTTTTTTTTTTTGGCCACATTGTATACATCCATAGGGATTAGATGTTAGTTGTTGGTGAAAAAGAACAAGAAAAAAGAATATGTGCATCTGATTGCATCTACACGTTTTCACAGAAAAATAAAAAATAAAGCACACGGGTTGCTGAAAGAAGGAAATGACAGGTAACTCTAGGGAATAGACACCAAATAGAGGGAATCCCCTCCAAATTATTATGAGTAAAAATACTAATCGCATTCATCTCTAAGGCACAGAAGTCATTACCAATTAGCTTCACAAATACTACGTAAACTTTCTAGCAGAAAAAAATGTATAAATTAGACTGCTAAATTTAGTAACAGGGTCAAAACTGCACTAACCTCCACAAGCCAGTCAACTAAAATACCCCGCATGCTCTGAGTGATATCACGCTGTACTGTTTCCATAAAATTAGAACATGGCCTTCGAATAAACTGGAGAACAAAAATTAGAACACAATTCATTGTAGAGCATCTGGTAGAAAGACAAAGAAACAGAATGAAAACACCTCGAAGTCACAGACTTGACAGGAAAACTAGAGTCAAGGTTGGTCTGTATTAAAATTGATTTAGTATGTAGACAAAAGGTATTTTGAAAATTTTTATGCACCTACAGATGCATAAATCTCTTCCAACAATAAAATTAAATTAGCACATACCTTTTGGTCATACAGTTAAAAGCTACTCTTTTTTGTGCAACTAAATCTAAAAATTAGCTGCAAATCTGAACAGACATTCAGTTTTAGAAAGGGAGACTATAGATGAAGTGTCAAATGAATAAATTGAATCACCAGTCTGGTTTTTCTTTCAAGAGTTGCTTCCTGTTGAGGCTTTTATTTCCTATTTAAGAAAATTTTCTGATTTCAGCAAAAGCTTCAAACTGCCGTGTGTCTCACTTTCATTGATATAACTTTTAAAGTTGACCAGTTGAGTTAAAAGCATGCTGAATCTATTACGTGCATGAGCCCAAAATATTATACAAGAGACTCTAATTTTATATCATTAACAAAGCACTCACACACAACTATCAATACTTAACAAGTACACAGAACTTGTTACAAGGCAATGATGTGACCAATACTTGTTGCACATTTCACAAAACAAAAGAAATCTCTTTACCACATATGATATACATTATTTTAGTTACACACACAAGCACTCACTTGAGAGCTACATAAGAAGACCACTCATAAAAATCTAGACACTAGACCACACTTGGGTTGATGGCTTTCTTACCACACCCTCTTTGGTGGCTCTCTTAACCACACCCCACCAAAGCTCTTCCTTGGATATTTATACTCTGAGAGAACTTGTTGAGGGGCACAATACAACTAATGGACTTTGCTAATATCGGCTGCCACATTTCTGCATTCTTCTTTCAACTTCTTCACGTGGCTTTTTCTTTTTCCATCTTAATCTCAAATTTTTTTTTTTGTTGCTTTGCTTTACCTCTTGTTGATTGTGAAGAATTCTAGATAAAACTAGACATAGGCTTAAGAAAGCCTATCTTGACTCTTCAACAAGGCGATTTTTAAGGCCTTGTGAAGGAAGCTGCCACAGACAATGGATCACTTGTTCAATCTTGCCGACTGCAGAATTCCTGTGCCTTTATTTTGCTTCATTTTCCGATACTCAATGTTTCATTTATAAAAGTTAAACCCTTACGGTCAATTGTAGCTATAGATCCAATAGGAAGTCTATTATATTACCTTCTTACTATCTATCTGATAGGATGACAAATAAATAAAATAAAAGGCATTCCCAAATATTTTATGAACCAAAAGAAATTTCCAGAGAGTTGGCTTGGAAACTAAATTCTAAGTCATCTCCTAGACCGTAATTTCAAGAGATTGAGTTGGAATGGGGATGAGACCAAGCTGAACTCTACGAGGCATATTCTGCATGCTTGCTAGTAAATTGCTCACGTATGGTTCAAGGTAGTTATTCTTTTTCTTAGTCATATTTTTTCCTCCATTTCTATTCTTTCGGGAGAATGGCCAACCCTTCAAGTTCATGAAATCATTACTATTAAACATCAAAACAATATCAATATATGCTTAAAGAACTTTTACACAAACCAAAGAAAAATATCTACAGCACAAACCTCCACAGCACGTAAATTGCTATAGATATCAGGGGCATAGAGGCTGCACAACCGAGGATCCTTGTGATCAGAATCAATGTCTCTTACATCCGGATTGGTAGACATCAACTTCCCACAAACGCCAACTTTCTCTGCTGTATTCATCACAAAAGTGTCACTCTTGGTCAAATATGAGTTAAAATAGTACTAACTACCCAAAAAAAAAAAGAAGAAAAGTTTCAAGAACAATTAAAACATTCCTGTAAGGTCATGATATTCTTTTCACCATATCATCATCAGTCATATCCACCAAGTTTGTTACAGTAACCAGTAAAGTCAAAGAAACAAAGCCTCTTGACCTACTTACATGGTGTTAAACCTCTATAATTCATCATAACATAGTGGCCAAAGATTGGCATAGGAAACATCAATTACAATGTTGAGAAAGTAGCACTTGTAATGTAATCCTATAAATCAGTAAACTAGTATGATCACATAGAAGAAGAATACAATTGAATGGCTTAATCACAATCACAATGTATGATTAGCCTTGTATATATATATATACTAAATTGAGGAGGTTACAATTTAGGAAGGTAGAGTAATAATAAAAACAAATATAAGAAAATATGCCTAAAATCCTGTTGTAATCATATAATATATGAGATTCACACAATATATGGGATTCCCTTCCCATATTCCAACACTCCCCCCTCAAGCTGGTTCGAAGATATTCACTAATCCCAGCTTGACGATGGAAGACTGTAATAAGGTTGGACCAACCGATTTGGTGAACATACCAGCCAGCTGCTCTAATGAAGAGACAAAGGATGGACTTATAACATTCATCCTAACATTTTCCCTAATAAAATGAATCAGTGTTATTAAAGGCAATAGGCGCACCAAGGCGCCAAGGTCTCCTGGGGCCTAGGCTCAAGGTGCAAGGCGAGGCACAGGCTTCACCGAATTGAGGAGCACCTTGTACCGAAAAAAATATATAATTTAATATAAGTAAACAATTTAGGATTCAACATAAACAAAATGAAATGTTAAACATTTAATGTTTTTTGGAGATTAGGAATTAGACTAATTTTTCTTTTATCATTGATTTGGGGTTGAATGCCAAATGTATTGGCATCTATAATAAGAGTAGGATCTTCTATAGTTACACCATATTAAATCAATTGTCAAATTTTAAACAAAACCAATTAAAACAACAATAAAAAAAGCCCTCAAGACACAAGGCTTGGGCCAGCCAAGTGCTATTGAAGTCGCCTGGCTTGAAACACTACAAGGCACAAACCCTGGGCCTAGACAGGACTTGGGCCTAGACGCACAACTAGGCGCACCTTATCGAAGTTGCCTAAGCCTGGAACACTGCAAGGTCCAAACCTTGGGCCTAGATGAGAATTGGGCCTAGGCGAACACCTAGGCGCGCCTTCAACAACACTGAAATGAATATCCACTTCTATATGTTTTGTCCTCTCATGGAGAACTGAATCTGAAGCTAACATAATTGCAGACTTATTGTCACAGAACAAAAGAGATGAGATATTCTCCTTAAAGCCCAATTAAAGCCCAATCCTACAAGAATAGATCTGACCCACAATATCTCACAAGTACCCCGTGCCATAGCACTAAGATTCAACTCACCGAAGATCTAGAAACAACTACATGTTTCTTACTCTTCCATGATATAAGATGGTTGCCATAGAAGGTACACAATCCAAAGGTAGAGCGTCGGTCAATTTTGGAGCCAAAGATAATCAAAGATAAGTGAAACAAGACAACCCAGATCGCAGACCATGGAGAAGAATAGCCCTAAACTAGGAGTAGTCTTCAAATATCGCAATGTTAAGTTTTTGTTATTGGCAATCCCGTTTGACAAAACTTCTTTCAGTTGTAATTTTATTCGATCTTTTATTTCAATGAGGCTATGAGTATTTAGATGCGAATCCAACCCGAATTGTGCCTAGACAGAAGAGTTTGTGATCTTAATCCTGTCATGTTTGCCACTTCGTTGACTAAGTACAGGGATACCACTCGAGCGGTGAAATGTGCACTAGAGTGGTCTGTGCAATCCTGTTTTCTATAAAGTGCGTTGTTCGTCGTTTTTGGGGTTTGAGCGGTCTAGAGTTTCAGAGAGAAAGAAAAAACAAAGTGTTTTATATTGAAGATTATTTTATGAGTTTCCTTGGTGTATAGAATGTGATCGTTTGATCAACGAACTCCAGATTGTCGAACATCAAGGGTTGATATTATTGTTTCGTTTACAAAAGAGAGAATTGTTCTTTGGTGGATTCCAGGGAACTTGAGCCTAAAGCTTTGGTGGATCCTGAGTGGCTCATCATCGTGATTCGATATTAGCTAGAATTCAACGCTGGACAAGACAATTCCGAGGTGAAGACAGTAGTGGAAGAGGCACATTTGGGTTGGTTCAATTCGGGCATAGATTCGCTAGGTAATTGAGAGTACACTTATGTAATTCCTTTTTATCTTCTTAGTGGATTGTTTTGTTACTTTGGCTCGTGGTTTTTTTTTATCACAATTGGAGACGCTCCAATTGTGGTTTTTCCACTTTAAAACGTTGTGTCGGTTTGTCTTTAATTCTTTGATTGTTTGATTAGGATTGTCATTCGTTATTTAAAATTGAAACATAATCACAAATCAATATCTTGGGGTTTTTTATATTTTTCACGCGGAATATGATAAACTGCATCAAGATGAGCTGTACGAGGTGCATGCATAAACTGACTCACAACACTTACAGCAAATGTCAAGTTTGGTCTAGTGTTGATCAGATAAATCAATCGACCCACTAAACATTGATACATACCCAGATCACTCAATAACTCACCAATTTCAGCAGTAAGCTTCAAATTAGGATCCATAGGAGCAGAGGTACGTTTACAACCCATCATACCGGTATCTTGAAGAAGACCCAAGGTATACTTCCTTTGAGACAAGGAAATCCCTTGGCGAGAACGAACAATCTCAATACCAAGAAAGTACTTGAGAGGACCTAGATCTTTGATGTTAAAAACTTAGTTGCACGAAGCGAGAGCGGGAGCGGGAGCGGGGAATCGTAGGCATTTCAAGAAGCATTGGTAGGGAGCGTTTGTATATATATATTAAATAATATAATATATAAAAATATATTGTAAGATTATATTTTTTTTTCCTCTAATGATAAAGAAAATATATGTTATAATTTTTATTTTTTTTTAAAAAGTACCATAAAAAATCATATGTTAAAATATTATAATTATATACTTTTATTAGATTTCTTTCATTTATTATAAAATATTTATTCTAAAATATTTTTATTATTTTTTTATCTATTTATTTTAAAATGTTTTTGTTAAAAATTATTTGTTTTATTTATTTTCTTACAAAAATAAAATAAAAGAAGAGAGAGGGAGAGGAGAAGAAAAACAATCCCAAGTGCAACTCTCCTATTTATGATGCAAACAAATCATCTAGTAACCCAAACAATAAATAAAACAGCTCACAAGCCCAAACAAATGTTTGTATGGGTCCAAAAAAAAATCCCAAGCCCAATAAAAATTCCCAAGCCCAACTCTTATGTTTATAGCTTACAAGCCCATACAAATGTTTGTATGAGTCTAAAAAAAAATCCCAAGCCCAACTCTTATGTTTATAATTTCCAACCCTAGCAGTTGCTGCTTCTTCTTCACATGCTTCTTCGCAGCCTGGTCTGCTTCTTCTTCGCAGCATAACCCTAGCAGCAGCTGCTGCTTCTTCGCAGCCTGGTGTCTCTCTCTCTCTCTCTCTCCCCCCCCCCTTTCTGTGTCGCCATCGCTCCCATCTAGTTAGATCCGCAATTCTATCTCGACAGAGACACGATTCTATCACGAATCTTGCTACGAATCGCTGAATCGCGATTCTAGACGAGAATCGTCTCCCATTCCGACGATTCCTGCTACTAACGTTAAAAACATGGCTATGATCCTTTTTAACTTGAGCAATTCATGTAGCATCATCACCAATAAGAATAATATCATCAACATTGACAAGCAAAACGATGCACCATCCATTCGCTTGTCGCCTAATGAAGCAGGTATGATCAGAGTGACATTAAATGAAACCCATAGACAAGATAACCTTGCTGAACCGACTAAACAAAGCTCGAGGAGACTATTTCAAACCATACATCGATTTGCAAAGACGACACTTTCCAGGCATACTCCCCCTCAGCTCGAAAATCGAGTCAAGGATCCATATAGATAGTCTCAAGTAATTTCTCATGTAGAATAGCATTTTTGACATCAAGTTGATGAAGAGGCCAAGAATGATAAACCGCTAAGGAAACAAGAAGTCGAACAGAGGTCAACTTTGCCACTGGCGCAAATGTAGCCCCAAAATCTTGGCCACGGACTTGGGTGTAGCCCTTGGCAACCAAACGAGTTTTATAGCAATCCACAGACCCATCAACAAGATACTTAATAGTGAATACCCTTTTACACCTAACCATCTTGGCAGAAGGAGGCAACAAAACAAGCTCCCATGTCTGATTGTGTTCTAACGCATCCATTTTAGCCTGCATAGCTGCCACCCACTTGGGATTTTGGAGGACCTCAAAGATAGAGCGACGGATGGAGACAAACTCAAGTTTGCCCAAAAAAGAGCGATAAGAACCCGTAAGACCATCATAAGAGAGATATTGGGAAATAGGATGATTAGTACTACAAAGCCAACCATAATGGGACGGGGGGCGACGCTTTCTGTCGAGATACTGAGAGAAACAAGTAGGTGCTATATGAGAAAGCGACTTACCTGAACTAAGAGGAGAAGAAGAGGTTGGTGGGGCCCAAAGGCGACTGGTGTAAACCTACAGAGGTGGGGCAAATGGAAGAGATGGAAAAGGGCTAGGAGCAGGGTAATTATTTGAAGTGTTGGAGATATCTGTATCAAAGATGGGAATAGGACGAGTAGAATGAGACTAGGGACATGGTGGAACAACACTAAGAACTTGCAAAGGAATGTTAGAGCCAAAAAATAGCAAATCCTCACAAAAAGTAACATCTAAAGAATTATAAAAATGCTGAGACACTGGATCATAACACCTATACCCTTTAGATAAAGAGGAATACCCCAAAAAAATGCAACGAATAGACAGCAATAAGAACAGCCATATGCCAGTAACTTGGGAACATTCATACCACGAAGAAAACACCGAACCACAGACATAATATGGCGATTTTTACGTTCAGCCACCCCATTTTGTTTAGGCGTACGAGGACAAGTGAGCTGCTGGAGAATACCCGCTTGATTAAGGTGGGAGCGAAAAGCATTTGAGATGTACTCCCCCCCATTATTAGAGCGGATATTCCGGATAATAGACTTAAATTGGGTTATTTGTAGAAACTGAACAAAAATGGGGAAAACCTCATATTTACACCGAATAAGATAAACATCGAGTGTGGTCATCAATAAAAGTTACATAATATCTATGGCCGAACAAAGCGAGTACAGGAGATGGACCCCAAACATCAGAATGAATGAGATCAAAAGCACACAGTGCACTAGTCATGTGAGGAATATAATTATTACGTGCATGTTTAGCCAACTCACAAGCCACACAATGAAAATGGGAATCGTTACAAGCCTTATTTAAAGACGGAAAAAGTAAATATAAATATTGAAAGTTTGCATGACCTAAACGAGCATGCCATAAGGCTAAAGTTTGACTAGAAAAAACACAAGACACTGAAGTAGGCAAAACAGACACCTGTAAACTAGATGAAGAAGGTGGTGGTGGCCTAAGTTACACGGACGCGGGTATGGGTGTCGGGTGCAGGTGCGTATCTAGGGGTCGGACACTTCAAAATTAAAAATTCAGGATACGTGGATATGTGTCCAAATTTGGATACGGGTACGGGGATACGTTAAATAATTTTTTTTAAAAATATATATATTTATTATATGAAGATGAGTTATATTATATAAATAACAAACAAAAATCTATGGAGATGAGTTATATTATATATATATTTTTTATAAATATTTTTATTTTAATATACATTAATTATTTAATTTATTTATTATATTTTTTAAATAATGTGTTCTAATTAATTTTTTTATTTTATTTTACATACATGTGTTTATTTTTTTTATTAATATATATAAATATATATTATCTTATAAATATATTATATGTTATATAATAATTATTATTTAATATATAATAATAGTTATTATTATAGTTATTAACTATTATTATTATTATTATTATTATTAGATATTATTATAGTTATTATAATAAATATATTATCTAATAAATATATTATATATTATATAATAATTATTAAATATGGTATATGTTATATAATAATTATTATATGATATATAATAATAATATTTATTATTATAGTTGTTAACTACTATTACTATTATTATTATTATTATAGTTATTATAATACTAGATAGATATAGTTCAACAGGGTCAGGAGAAGAAGATATATACGAATAGATAAACAGAGGGAGAAGGACAGCGAGAGGGAGAAGGAGAAAAGGCGAATCGCGATGGAGCTTCGATCGACTGAGAGGCGATCGCGATGGAGCTTCGATCGACTGAGAGATAGAGAGAGCAGATCGACTGAGAGCAGATCGACAGAGAGCTTCGATCGACAGAGAGCTTCGATCGACTGAGAGCTTCGATCGACTGAGAAGATCGATCGACGGAGAGCTTCGATCGACTGAGAGATCGACTGGATGGAGCTTCAATCAGGTTTTTTCTTACTCCTCTTTCATTTCTTTTGCTGTTTGTGAAGTGCCGTGTCCGAGTGAGAGCATGCGAATCCGACACAGATCCCACACTGCATTCGCAGGTGTCGTGGTCGCCGACATTTCGCCCAAAAGTGGCGAGTCCATGTAACACAGGTGGTGGCGAAGGAGGTGGGTCCCTGAAGTAATACAACCCATCACGCTCATATCCCCTACCAAAAATCCTCTTCGAATTCAGGTCTTGTAAAACACAAGAAGTGGGTAAGAAGATGACGGTACAATTAAAAGTTTTGGCAAGACAACTAACAGATAACAGATTATAGGCAAATTTAGGAACATAAAGAACAAATGAGAGAGATACATCAGAAAATAAAAAGACAACTCCCTTATGGCTCACAAAAGAGAGAGAGCCATCAGCAAGACAGATAGTTTGATCCACAGTAAGGGGGACCGAAGAAGAAAGAAAAGAAAACTCACTAGTCATATGATAATTAGCCCCCGAGTCCAGAACCCATGTGGGACGAGCAGACCAAACATGGAAAGTAATAAAAGTACCTGTGGCAAGGGTAGTTATGGATGGGCCCGACTGATGAGTAGTGAGAGAGCCAAGATGGGCTTGAAGCTGGCCAATCTGAGTCTGAAGAAGATGTAGGTCGGGAACACTAGATGGGATCAGAAAGGCATCGATTCCATAATAGCCGCAGTACAAGTGGTACCATGATTCTGAGCAAACCGTTGCTTCAACTCAAGGTGAAGCTTGAAACAACAGGCCTTAATATGGCCAGTTACCCCACAATGGTGACAAGTAATCTTCCCGAAAGAACCGCAGAAACCAGAGCTAGTAGCAAGGGCCATCTGATCGGGAACAGGAGAAGGCTCTAAGATGGTAGTGAAAGCAGACTGAACCAAACGGCGACGACGCTCGTCACTATCAATAGTAGCAAAGGCCTCATGTAAAGATGGCATCAGTGAGGTGTTCAAAATCTGAATTCAAAGAGACTCAAATTCAGGTTTTAAACCCATAAGAAACTGGTAAGTATGCTGTCAGTCCAAACGTTTAGAGACAATAGATGCGGCCTCCACTGGAAAGTCGCTCACGGGCTCATATTGAGTCAATTCCTCCCACTGAGCCAGCAAATACCCAAAGAACTTTGCAACCGAGAGTCCCAAAGCTGTCTAGGAAGCATGTGAGATATCCTAATAAAGCTCAAAGATGCGAGCATCATTGTGAGCATGAGCATACATCTGAGTAAGAGCCTTCCATAGACAGGGAACTATGTCACAATACATGAACATGTGATAAATCCGATCTTCCATATAGTTGAACATCCAACCTAAGATAATACAATTATCAATATCCCACTGTACACTCTTAGGATCATCATCAGGAGGTTGGGTTTCAGTCATAAGGAGCCAATGAGACTTGCTTTTACCCCCCCAAATACAATTTGAGAGAACGACTCCATGCAACAAAATTCTTCCCATTCAGCAAGAGACTCGTAATACGATGAGCCAAAGCTTGTTGAGAGAGGGAAAAATCAAACCCAATCAATTTACCAAGAATAAGAGATGCATCAATCCCACTAGAAACGGTGGAGTCAGTCATGATAACAATTGTTAGAATAGTAGAGAGAAGGGAAACAATATGTATTGTATTAAATGATAGGAGGCCTGTATATATAGGCTGAGAAAGAGTATCCTACTAAAAATCTAACTATGAGAAAGAATATCCTATAAGAGACCTAACTATAGCAATACCTAATATATCTAGGAAATCAATACCTAATATATGTAGGAATATATACTATATATACATTAACATCCCCCCTCAAACTCAAGGAGGATTAACATCTTGAGTTTGGAAAGAAAAACTAAAACATGAAATAAAACTAAATAAAATAAAAGACAAATAGATTGCAAAATCCGAACGGTAGCACAAGGGCGCTTGAAATAGATCAAAGGCTGAAACTAAAGCCGAGAGATAGTTTATGGTCGTGTCAGACCATTGTAGGAACTGACTGAAACTAATGCCAAGACAATTTAAGGTCATGTCGAACTAATGCCGAGAGACAGTTTATGGTCATGTTGGACTGTTATAGGAGCTAATCGGAATCATTGTCGGAACAGTTTGAAGGGGTCATGCCGGACCGATGTAAGAGCTAACCGGAATCAATGTCGGAACAATTTAAAGGAGTCATGCCGGACCAATGTAAGAGCTAACCAGAAAAAGAATTATTTTGCTTATTAGAAAGTGTGCTATACAATATTAAATTAGTGATTGACACAATCACAGATTATATACATAATACTAAATAAAAAGATTCTATGTACTCTAATTTCTATATTCAACACTCCCCCTCAAGCTGGTTTGAAGATATTCAACAATCGCAGCTTGCCAATAGATGACTGGAAGAAGCCAGAAAAAACTCAACGGCTAGTCCAAATAAAGCTACCGAACAAATCTGGTAATCCACTAAATAAAAAAAAGTCCAAAAGTGCTTAATACATCAACACCACACCCTAGAAAGGGGAAAAAAATAGGGACTGAACTGCCCTAGAACAGCTGCGGAAGTGTCTATGGCTAGGAAATACTCTGGTCAGCATTAGAGGTCAGAGCTAATGCCGGGAGATAATTTATGGTCATGTTGGACCGTTATAGGAACTAACCAAAATCAATGTTGGGACAGTTTGAAGGGGTCATGCTAGACCGATGTAAGAGCTAACCGGAGTCAATGTCGGGACAGTTTAAAGGGGTCATGTCGAACTGATGTAACAGCTAACCGAAATCAATGTTGGGACAGTTTACAGGAAATTTTTTTTTTTAAATAAGGAAACAAGAACTTTTCTGAGCCGACGGCAGAACCCTATGCTTTCCGACGCTGTTCGTTGGTTTTCCCAGCAATCGATTTTTTTGGGAGAACTTGTTTGCTTCACTTTTACTTTTGCTTTTATGCTTATGCTGCTTCCTTGCAATTCTTTTCCTTCTCGTCCCTTGAAGATGATGAGCAGATGAACGTGATCGATGACCAAAACTTCTTTTTGTTGCATCTACCTTTGCTTTTGCTTATGTACAATAGATCCTTGAAGAATATCCACTTCTTCAAGTTCCTTCCAGACGATGAAGACCTTGAAGACAAAGCAGAGCCTGACGGTGTTGTCTCGATCGACGGAGTTTCAACTTCTTTGTTCTCAGAATCATCCAACTCCAGAATGCGATGATGATGATGAGAGGCCTCATTTTCTTCCCGTTTGCCATTGAACTGGTCGCCGTTGTGGTGACATCTACCGGATCTCGACCGTTCAAGAACAACTAGTCGGCCGAACTCACATCGCTCGGTGAGAACCTAGGAGAAAATTCGAACTTGAACGAGCCAGACTCAGCGTCATTGGTGTCGCCATTGTTGGAGGAGTGAAGGTCGACGTATGGTTCGCCATTGTTACGGTTTGAAAAGAGGATTATTGGCGAGAACCCAGAAGAAAATTCGAACTCGAACGAGCCAGACTCAGGGGTTGTTTGGGATGTCCTAAATAAGTGTACTTTTTGTCTTTTTGGACTAAAAAATTGAGGTTGAAAATATGGATGTTTGAGTTAACTTTTTGACTTTTTATGAAAAAATGTATAATAAAAAATTGTAAAAATTGATTTGTAGGGAAAAATTCAAATTGGGAGTTTTGCAGCCGTAATTGTTGACTTTTGGTGAATAGTGTTAATTTTTTAACTTTTTAAGTAACTTTTTGACTTTTTGACTTTTTTATAAGTTCCCAAACTTGGCCTCAGCGTCGTTGGTGTCGCCATTGTTGGAGGAGTGAAGGTCCATACGTCGACCTTCACTCCTCCAACAATGGCGACACCAACGACGCTGAGTCTGGCTCGTTCGAGTTCGAATTTTCTTCTGGGTTCTCGCTAAGCGATGAGTTTGGCCAACGAGTTGTTCTCTACATTCTTGTGTGGCTCAGTGCGGATGCGGTCTACCCTGGCAGAAGATTTGTCAAATACTAGCTTCTCGGTGATGATTTTGTCATCAGGGATGCGCAAGTAGCTGACGAGTATATCAATCGGTTCATCACTGGAAGAGGAGGTACCGGCTGAGAAGGTCCCGCCTGAGGAGGTACCAGCTGTGACTGTATGGAGGATTCCCCCTGGTCAAATTGTGGTGGACTACGGGGGGATCTCATAAGCACTCGGAGCGTATCCCAAATTTTCTTCTGGGTTTTCACCGAGCGATATGAGTTCGGCCGACGAGTTGTTCTTGAACGGTCAGATCCGGCCGATGTCACCACAACGAACAGCACAATTCCAATGGCAAGAACACGAAGAAAATGAGACCTCTCATCATCATCATTATCATCTATGTAGCACGGACACATTCCCTACGGCAATGTTTGGGTGTTGGACACATGTCGGACACGGACATGCTTCGGACACGCGGTGGACACGTGTCCGACACTCTACCCAACGTGTCCCTTTTTTTTTTTTGAATTTTTGCAGCCGGACACTCGTTTGGACACTGTTGGACACGCTATGGACACGTTATGGACAGAGAGGGAGAGAAACCCTAACCTGTTGCAGACAGAGAGAGAGAAGGTGAAGAACCGGTTGAAATGGAGCCCTAGATCAGGTATGTTCTTCGATTCTTCAAATCTCTCCTTCGATCTTCTTCTTTTCTTCATTTTTCTTCTTTTTTCTTCGCTTGCCTCGTGATCGCCTTCCTCGTCTGCGGTCGCCTCCTCGCCTATGTCGCCTATGCTCTCTCTCTCTCGTGGTGTTTCGCCCTCCTTTGACTATCGATCGCTATCCGCTCTCTCTCTCTTCTCGCCTCTCTATCGTGTTTCAAGATTTGACCATCGACGCTTATATCATATACTAATAATATATATACATATATATTTATATCCTAATAATAATAGTATATATATTATAAACTAGATATACATTTGAACAAAAAAAAAAAAATTTCTTTTTTTTTTCTTTTCCTTTTTTCTATTTTTTAGATATTATTATTTGTTTAAATAAATTATTTTTATTTATAAAAAATTTTAATTTGTGAATAATATTTGATATTAAAATAAATAAATAATATTTATATTTTTTAATTTTACATATAATAAATAAATAAAATTATATATATTGAACGTGTCCCCAGCATGTCGTGTCCCCTATTTTTTGAAAATTTGCTTTTTCACATATCCGTGTCGTGTCCGTGTCCATGTCCGTGCCCGTGCATCATAGATTATCATCATCATCATCATCATCATCATCGCATTCTGGAGTTGGATGATTCTGAGAACAAAGCTGAAACTCCGTCGATCGAGACAACACCGTCAGGCTCTGCTTCGTCTTCAAGGTCTTCATCGTCTGGAAGGAACTCAAAGAAGTGGATATTCTTCAAGGATCTATTGTACAGAAGCAAAAGCAAAAGTAGAGGCAACAAAAAGAAGTTTTGGTCATCGATCACGTTCACCTGCTCATCATCTTCAAGGGACGAGAAGGAAAAGAATCGCAAGGAAACAGAAACGCAAAAGCAAAAGCAAAAGTGAAGCAAACAAGTTCTCCCAAAAAAAGGGATCGCCGGAAAACCAACGAACAGCGTCGGAAAGCGTAGGGTTCCGCTGTCGGCTCACGAGTTGCATTACACTGCAAATAGAGCACAGGCAGAGGAGATGAAGAAGATGACCTTCTTGCCCTACCGGCAAGGACTAGTCGGATGTCTAGGGCTGTGCAAGGTTCTAAAAAGCGATTGCGGTCGCCGTAACGGTGGCGGTGGCGCGGTTGCGGTTGCGGAGTGTAAAGGCCATAGCATAACGGTTGCACTAACTAGAACTGTGAATTTTTTTATTTTTCGCACAATTTAAAAAAAACTTATTGATACGCATATTTTTTTTCCATTATCATATTTATTGGGTTTTAAAATAACTATTAATCAATTTTTATAAATTTTTTAGTATGATCCAATATATTTCATATTTTTAAATAACTATAAACTGAATTTTTTATATTTTATTTTAATAATTAATGACTTTATATGTCATAAATTTATATTACACTTGTGAAAAAAACCAATTTATTGAACTTAAATGTATAAAATTATTTTTTTAATTATTACACTTGTTGAAGCATATGTAAATTTTAACTTGAATAGTTTTAAAAAATAAATTATACATGCTAATATAATCATATAAAAATTAAAAAATAAATTATAAAGATTTTTTTTTGGGGGGGGGGGTTTGGATCACTTGAATATTCATTCTCTTTTGGATAACTCAGAAATAAAAATAAAATAAACTAATTAAAAAAGAATTGACATGTGCAAAATATGTATTAATATATAATTATAGGTGCTATGTTTTCTAGATATTTTACAAAAAAATCAATCACTAACTATTATATATAAGATAAACAATGACAAAAGTAAGAGAATAAATAAGAGCCTAAATATATATATATATATATATTTTAATCAAGCCAAATAGATAATGACCACACTTATTATTATTATTATTATTATTATTATTATTATTATTATTATTTTCAAACAATATATAAATAGACACACATAAACAAAATGGTTGAGTGATAGCAGCGGAATAGAATAGCATAGGTCTTATAGTTTCAACAAATCAATAACATGTTCTTCAACTTCTCTCTCTCTTACTTCTCTCTATCCCTCTTCCCCCATTTTCAGCTTTTTTTTTTTTTTTTTTTTTTCAAAAGCAGTTTGGAACCGTTACGTAATGGTGCGTAACAGGCCGTTACAGCTTTTACGACACCATTACGACCGCTATGGCAACTGCTATGGCCTACATACTTGTGAATCTCAATCACACTACAAAAGCGGCCGTAACGGGTGGCGGTAACTACCAAAACCATTACGTGACGGTTACGGCCGCTTTTTAAAACCTTCTATGCCCTTAATGGATTTACGTAACTTTGAACCTCGTGTCCTCTCGCTGTAATTTAAGCTCTGTGTTTTGTTCCAATCACCATTGATGATTTTGCTTATTTAGTTATGAAGATATTATTAGGTTCTGTGATCCATTGCCATGTATAATCCTTGTGGGAGTGTGATGTTTTGGGATGATGCTAAAAAGTTGATTTTTTATTTTTTTAATTTTTTTATATATAAAAAGTAAAGAAGTGTTCTGATTTTAAAAAGTTGAAAAAAATTAAAAAGTTAATCTTTCCAAATTACCTCAGAGTCTCTCTTTAGTTAAAGTTATGTAATATTTAATTATAAAGAAAATTATTAAATTAAGTTTGTATAAGATTGCTATTCATCCTAAAAGTGTATAATTATGATTTTTTTAAATATAATTTCTTATTTTTTAAATATGACAATGGAATAAGTTGAGACCCGACGAGCAGCCAAGGCAAGGCTACCGCCTGCCGGTAAGGCGAAGAACACCAAGAGCTTAACCTATAGCTTTGATACCATGTTAAAATAGTAGAGAGAGGGGAAATAATATGTATTGTAATTTGTATTGAATGATAGAAGGCCTATATATATAGGCTGAGAAAGAGTATATATGTATTGTAATTTGTATTGAATGATAGAAGGCCTATATATATAGGCTGAGAAAGAGTATCCTACTAGAAATCTAACTATGAGAAAGAGTATCCTATAAGAGACCTAACTATAACAATACCTAATATATCTAGGAAATCAATACCTGATATATGTAGGAATATATACCATATATAAATTAACAACAATCATAGCGAAGCAAACAACCAGCAAAATCACAACAAAGGCCAGGAAAAAAAACGACGTACTATAAACGCTACCGAATACACCGGTAGCCGAACATAACAGAAAAACAATCTAAAAATTGCTAACCACATCAGCACACGAACCCTGGAAGGGTAAAGAGAGAAGAAAAAAACACCCCGAAAGGGAAGCCGCACTAGACCCAAGGTAGGGAGGGTCTAGTCAGCACCTAAGGAAGCTGCGACAGTGAGGAAGAGGGACTGCCGAGGGGCTGGAAAGGAAGAGGAAGGGCTGTTGGGGCTTGAGAAAGAAGAAGACGGGCTTTCAGCTAGGTGGAGGGAAGAAGAAATACTGTCAGAAACAGAAGAGAAGGGTGGTTGGTGGCTAGGGTTTGGCTCTGACGCCAAGAAGAAGAATATAATTGAATGGCTTAATCATAATGTATGATTAGCCTTGTATATATATACTGAATTGAGGAGGTTACAATTTAGGAAGGTAGAATAATAATAAAATCAAATATAAGAAAATATGCCTAAAATCCTGTAATCACATAATATATGGGATTCACACAATATAAGGGATTCCCATATTCCAACACACATGATCATATCTACTTGAATTCAACTTGCCTTCTTCTATTTCTTTTGTTCTATATAATCCTGTGTTACTGATCTTTCTTCGGCTTTTGCTCATGTACTTCAGATTTCTCTGTCGCATTTATTGCAAAGTGTTTTTGCATTTAATGGCTACTATTAGTGAATATTACATTGCATTGCACATAGGAAATACAAACATAAACACATTTTACTGAAGCTCGTAACAACCCATTTTAACATATTGAATATCCCCACATCCAGATCTTGACTACAATAATGAACTTTTCCTCCAAATACAAAGCTAACAATGGCGGTGTTTGGCAACTTGGTTTTTAGGTTTTTTTTTTAGTTTTTTCACTGCAAGACAAATGTTTTACAAAACCAAAAAAAAAACAATCCAAACAAAATATCATATCAAATCCCATAATCATTTCACTTTTTCTCTTACAAACATCACATCCAACCACAAAAAAACCCAACTATCTTCCCAAACACACAAAATTTTCTCCAATAATATCCTACAACTAAAAAAACCTACAAAAAAATCCACTTCCCAAACACCCACAATCATTTACCTGTTAGTAGTATATTCATGAAGATAAAATAAACAAGTTATAATTTATCTAGCTAAGGTTGTCACTTGTTAGTATGTAAAATGTAGCATTTGACAGAAACATACAAATTAGTGATCTAAGAAGTCATTGATGTCATAATTGGTAAAAGGTTGTTCAAGAATGAGCAGTCAAAATGAAAACAAACCTCTCTTTGAAAAGTTTTGTAGTTGTGAAGGCATTCCAATACTTTGTTTTCCGAGCTGAGGTATTCCAATACTTTGTTTTCCAAGTTGAGGTTTGTCAATCTCACAACCTTTCACATTAATCACTGCACATAGCTGAGAGGTTATGTTGCTTTCCTTCACCGGACATTCAACTTTTAAGGATTTAAGTTCTGTATTTGCAGTTTCTTGAGCAATGTTTGTTTTTGAATCAGCTGGAAGCTGGTGCACTTGGACTGCTACACTGGGGGCAACCTTGGAAACATTCACTGAACCTTTATTGGCCTGCTTGCTATTCTTTTTCTGAAAATCAGCATAATTAACAGAGGTCATGTAACGATTTTAGTAAAGAAAAATTAATAACATTTGTAGCAGAAAGTCCAAGCCATCCCGCAAATCTAACTATTAAATTCAGATATTTGAGTGGGAAAGTTCATGGTCACAATGAACTTTTGACTGTTCTAGTTATTGCTATCAATGACCAGAAGTTCAATAACCAATTTAGTCTTCTCTATACCCAGAAATGCCGCTCAACTCAACTATCCCAATTTTTTGGGAATGCTTTTATATGCTCGGCTCGGGCAATCAAAATATCTATCAACGATTCGACATTTCATTTTTTTTGTGCATTAAAGCAGCCATTTTTGACCTCTGTTAATGAGGAACAAACATACTTTCTTATTTAATTTTCTTTCAATTTACAACAATTTCTTACATTAATTATATAAATTCAGCAAAAGGGTAGTGTACAAACCGAAATCTTAGCTGCAATGAGGCAGTTTTTATAGGAATTTTCACAGCAAACATTTGTGACATCCTTAAGCACTGCCCTCCTCTTATGCTGAACAGGTGCAGCAGCAGAAGCACTGCTATTCATCTCATCTAAAGCTGCTCTTTCTGAACTTGTCCGTAAAACCTGCTTTTGACCTTGCTGCTTCAGTGCTTCGGAAGGTGGAATCCCTCCAAATGCATGACAAGCAGCAGCTCGAGCTCGTGTCATTCTAACAGTAGGCTCCCCAACATTAGCAATAGCAAGATTTTCTTCCTTCATGTTTACTGGCCTTAGAGAAGAGAAAGGCAAGGGTTTCTAAATTCAGATAAGACTCATGAAACCTGCAACAAAATGCATATCAGGACAAAGTGAAATAAACGACAAGCTGCTGAAGTGAGAAGGGGCTCCAGAATAGGGAACTCACATGCTGCTAAAGAAATATCGTAAGCGAGTAAAAGTACAAAACAAAGCATAACAACCTACAGCATCTAATTTTCCAGCTAATCAAAGTAATGTTCGTCTTTAAAGACACCAAAACAGATGCACAACCATGTACAACTGGTGTATAAAAAGCTACACACTGCTAGGGAGGTAAAGAAATGGTTCCAGAAAAGACTCTGAATCTAATAGAATGAAATAAAAGGTAAATATCTTAAATTCAAAAATCAAGAGTGAAATAAAGCCATTAGAATCCAGTGCTGGAAAATATTGTTTTCAGCTCCTGAAACTGCTAAACATTGCAATTTGATGATTCTAAATGAAAATGATGATCTCCAATCAGTGATTTGCATAAAACACTGATATTTTCTACTTTGGATCTCCAGGTGTGGTGGAGTTCCATCAAGCAGCTACCTACGTATCCACAAACCAAATGCAAAGACAGAGACAAAATTCAATATATTCAAATAATAGATGGAATGGCTTTTTAGCTTAAAAAAATAAATTACTTTGGTGCAAAACTTGCAATTATAGGAATCACTTCAAGTTCATTATAGGAATCACTTGACAAATACACCATTCAGCCACTTTTTTGACATTGTGGCATGTTTATATCCCTTATTGCCTACCTAAGATTCTAAGAAGTATGAACACAGACAAGTGATACGACACGAACATGCCAATAAAACAATTTTCAAAAAATACAGGACATGACACATGAAGGACACACATAAAATACATAATTTTTTATATATTTATTATATGCTGTTGTGGGGATATATTTTCTGAGTACCAACACGTGGCAAGGTGACGCCGACGTGTCAGCCGAGGTGCCACGTGTCCTGGTCGTGATGCCGAGGTGATCTCGGCTAGGCCAAGGTTATCTCTGAAGATATCGGAATCCGAGATAAGTGGATGAGGGACAAGAGTCCTAGAATGAAGAGGGAACTCAACCTGGATATGGACAAGAGTCTTAGATTGGGAGAAGACTTCAGTTTGGGTAAAGATAAGACTCTTAGAGAGTTTATCCTAATCCCACTGGAAGTCCCAGATAAGCAGTAATCTTGAGTCCATAGAAGTCAGGCTTCTATTGGGACTAGGATTGAGTTGGCTATAAATAAGAGGCACCCCCATGGGTCTAAGGTATGTTTTTTATACTCAAGCTTGTGAGTTGAATACTTGATTATCTTTGAGAGATATACTGACTTGATCGTCGGAGTGCCCCCGGGTGGAAGAACCACCATCGGAAACTTCTCTTTTTGTGCAGGGCAACAGGATGCCATCTATTCTGCCTGTGTTCAACCGCTGAATCACTAAGGAGGGCAGTGTGGTCAGAAAATCACTCACACAGCTGTATATATGAATATATCATTCAAAGATAATAACAAAAAAAAAAAAAAAAGCAACATAGCACTAATTTTTGTAAATCTACATTAATTTTGTTTTATCTTTGTACCCTAGATTATTTTGTTCAAACTTATAATTAGTTTCATGTGTGTCCAAACAATGAACACGCGCATCCCCCAAGTGTCCAAAAAGTGTCCAGATCTAAAAAAAGGTACAAAAAAATAAAATAAGACACATTTGGATGAGTGTCTGACATGCATTGGGAAGTGTCTGAAAAGTATAAGTGTCTGACATGGACATGTCACCTTCTTAGAAGTGTTCGTGCTTCATAGTTGCCTACTGATGTACAAATTTGGACTTCTAATTCCCCCTTTCTACAATAAGAATCAATGTAAGTTAGTTGGCACCTCTTTCCTCAGCTAGGTAAGGAAGAACCCTTGGCAGCTAGATTAAAAACCAGGAATCACAGCCTATAATAGGACTCAACCATGGTACAAGTCATAACAATCAAAGTTGAATCACGAACATATATGGCTTGAACTGGGCTTTCTTAAGGGTTGTTTGGGATGTTCTAAATAAGTACACTTTTTGATTTTTTATGAAATATGGATTGGATTTGAAGTGATGTGGTAGAGAGGTGATGTGACTTAAATAAGATGATGTGACTTAAATAGGATAGTGACTTTTTAATTTTTTAGCTTTTTCTGAAGATGCCAAACTTAGTTTAAGTCATGCATTTCTTCCTAAAGTCAGAATGCGCCTAATATATTTTATCAGAAAATATAAATAAGGTATAGAGCTTTTTAATACCAAAGGGCCATGACTTTTAGACCCTTAATTTACCCCGGGTTGATTTATCATCATTTGGCACAATTTGTGAGCATTGCAACAATTAACAACTTCTACGAGGCAATTTAGTGATAATTTTGTGGCAACAGAAGAGAACCACTAGCGATCGTGTAGTAGACAGCCTTTCAGACAAATATTTTTATATTTTCTGTACATATGCTGCTAAATTTCCCTTTTATGTTCTGAATCATAGCAAAAACTTTCATATTCTTACCTCCATTTTCAGGATTTATGCTTGACAGAAAATGCAACCCAGTACATTAGTTGATGAGTCCTTAAACATCAGTAGTTGATAATTTAACACAGTACAAACAAAACAATTGGGTAAAAGCTTACCAAGAAAAAACAATTGGGTAAAAACTTCTAGAAAACAGAGCAATTAAAGCCCGTCAAATTGAACCAAGCAAAGAGACGAGATCAAGAAATACAAAATGAGCATCAACCAACTAGAAAACAAAATCAACATGTACAACCAAAATCAATATTTCTCCAATAATTGCAAAGAATTAGATACCCATTTGAAAACGAGAAGATTCAGAAATCAAGATTAAAAAATGCAGAGAGAAATATCTATTCAAAGCTACAAAATGAGGAACACAAAAGAAAAAGAAAACAAATTTGATATATCAAGGCATTATGGTCTTTTTTTCTTTTTTGTAATGTTTTCTTGGACCCCATATATAACCAAGAATGTCGTCCCACAAATCTACGCTCCAAAACTTGGAAAATTTTGAATTTCAAACCAAAATGAATAAACCCTAGCCGATCTGGAAACAAAGAATGAAGAAGACACAAGGATATGTCTCACAGTTAATCAAAGTTGACCTCACAACGCCTTGTGAGCTCCAAGACCTCTAAGAAAACAGAGTAGGGTCGATCATGCAGATTGAACTCTCTCTAGAGAGAGAGAGAAAAATCACAGAGTGAAACAGAGAGAGAGGCACGAGCGGGACGGATTAGAGTTCAAACTCAGGCCAAGTTTGGCTAACCTTAAAAAATACACTTATTTTATCTTTTTATTTTTTTTAGGTCACATCAATCGACATCTCCTCTCTCCTCTCTATTTTTTCTACACATAATACAATAAAAGTCAAAAAAAACACTTATTTAGTCTTCCCAAACTTGGCCTCTAGAAATTGAGAGAGAGACGGAGAAAGAAAAAAAAAATTAGGCTCCGTTTGGTAAGTATCTCAAAAATATAATTTCACCAATTGGTTTTTGTGTATTATTTATTTGGAATTTTTAAATCATAATTTTACACCCATTTTTTAAAGGAAAAATTATTGATAAATCCTGTTTAGAAATGTTTTAACTCAAGAAATTCATGAAGGAATTTTTTAACCCATTTACTCCCATGTATGTATAGTTTTATTTCATAAAATCTTTTTTCTTGATTTACACTATTTTCTTGGACACTTATGCCCTTATATTTAATTTTGATACCCTTATAAATATTTTTTAAACGGTTAGCAATTTTATGATGTGAACATTCATATTTTAAAATTCACATTGGTAGGAATGTAAAATTGGCCCGTGGGTGGCTCGAAACCCGTCTGCAAGCCGGGACGGGCCCGGCTCATTGACAATGTGAATATTCATATTGACATGTTAACATTCACATTAATAGGAGTATAAAATTGGCCCGCGTCTCGTAGTGGCGCAAAACCCGCCCGCGGCCCATGGGCAGCCTGGGACGAGCCCGGTCCGGGCCGTTGACAATGTGAATATTCACGTTGATATGTTAACATTCACATTAATAAGAGTATAAAATTGGTCTGCGGCCCATGGGTAGCCAAAAGCCCGCTCGCGGCCCAGGGCCGGCCTGTTGACAATGTAAATATTCACATTGACACGTTAACATTTACATTGATAAGAGTATAAAATTGGTCATTCCCCGGCGCCAAAAGCTCGCTTCAGCTTATGCCCGCCCGACCCGTTGACAATGTGAATATTCACATTGACATGTTAACATTCACACTGATAGGAGTGTAAGATTAGCATGCGCCCCATGGTCGCCTCAAACCCGCCATTTACCTGCGGGCTACCGGCTCGCTGTTGACAATGTGAATATTCACATTGACATATTAATATTCACATTGATAAGAGTATAAAATTGGCCCGCGCCCCGTAGCTGTCCAAAACCCGCGCCATGGCCCGTAGGTAGCCCAGGGCGGGGCCGGCCCGGCCTGTTGACAATGTGAATATTCACATTGACATGTTAAAATTCACATTGATAAGAGTATAAAATTGGTCTGTGCCTCGTGGCTTCTCGAAACTCGCCCACAACCCGTGGGCGGCCTGGGGCGGGCCTGGCCCAACCTGTCAACAATGTAAATATTCACATGGACATATTAATATTCACATTGATAAGAGTATAAAGCCCATGGCCATGGGCGCCAAAGTTCGCATGCTCGTTCATCGACAATGTGAATAGTCACATTGACATGTTAACATTCATATTGCTAAGAGTGTAAAATTGGCCCGCTGGACGCCGGCTTGACCGTGAGTCTCGGATTGCTCGACCAGAATAATGTGAATATTCACATTGACATGTTAATATTAACATTGATAGAGTGTAAATTTGCACGCCGCGACGCCGCATGCCCATGGTAGGCTCGGCCGGCCCGTTGACAATGTGAATATTCACATTGACATGTTAATATGCACATTGATAGGAATATAGAATTGGGCCGCCGCCTGTGGGCTACTCGAAGCCTGCCCATAGCCTGAGGCAGGCTCGTTTGAGTCCGGGTTCGAGCATGTCCAAGACCCTAGACCAGGGCTTAGGTCATCACTTTAAAACCCGGCCCGGCCCATCAGCCTACTTAAGGCCCATTCAATGCTCGGTCCGAGGCCCAGCTTGCTTGAGGCACAATGTCTTTTTTTGTGAAAAATAATAAAATTTTGGTAGAAAAATTTAAAAAAATGGCCAGGTCCGCCCAAGCACGGCCTAAGCTCGAGCCTAGGACTAGGCCCACCGGCCCGACCTGAGGCTGTCGTCTTCGAGCCGCGGGCCAATTTTACACTTCTATCAATGTGAATGTTAATATGTCAATGTGAATATTCACATTGTCACAGGCCGGGCCGGGCCCGCCCCGGGCAGCAGGCGGGCTTTGGGCTGCCCACGAGCCGCAGGTCAATTTTACACTCCTATCAATGTGAATGTTAATATGTCAATGTGAATATTCACATTGTCACGGGCAGGGTCGGGCTCTCCCCGGGCCGCTCATGGAACACGAGTCAATTTTACACTCTTATCAATGTGAATGTTAACATGTCAATGTGAATATTCACATTATCAACGGGCCGCGCCCGCCCCGGCAATGGACGAGCTTCAGGCCGCCCATAGGCCGCGGGCCAATTCTACAGTCCTATCAATGTGAATGTTAATATGTCAATGTGAATATTCACATTGTCACGGGCCGGACCGGGCTCGCTCCGGGCCGCCCACAGGCCGCGGGCTAATTTTACACTCCTATCAATGTGAATGTTAACATGTCAATGTGAATATTCATATTGTACATGGGCCGGGCCCCTATACATTGACGATATGAACATTCACATTGACGGTGTGAACATTCACATTAGAGGTATTTTGGTAATTATGTCACCCATAGGACTTATTGAAACATAAGAAAATAATATGAACTAAATAGAACATAAATAGATGAAAAGGGTATTTTGGTCTTCTTATCTCAAATAGGACCTAATGGAATAGTCAAAAAGAATATGAATTGGATGGAACATAAGTAATTAAAGATGGATTTATGAAAAGCCTTTTTAAAACTCAATTCAAAATATAATCATTACTTTTCAAAACTCATAACCAAACACATAATTCAAAACTCAATTCAAATTAATATTTTAAATATTTTAATATTTAAATATGTTACAATTTTTTTAATTTTTTAATTTTTTGAATATTTTTAAATATTTTAATTTCAAAATATTACGATTTTAATTTTTTAAATTTTAAAATATTTTATAAAAATAAATTCAAACTCTATTTTATAAAAATATTTTTAAATATTTAAATTTTTTTGTTATGTATTTGGTTACGATTTAAGTGTAGAGTTGTGAAAGTAATATGGAGTTTCGAGTTATATGTTTGGTTATGAGTTTTAAAAATAATTTCTTAATTGAGTTTTGTTTTATGTGTTTGGTTATTTATTTGAGTGTAGAGTTGTTTTTATATTTACAATATTAACATTTTAAATTATTTAAATTTTTTGAATATTTATTTTAATTTTTTACTTATTAAATTTTTTAGATTATTTAAATTATTTAAATATTTATGATTTAAATTTTTTGAATATTTATTTTGAAAAAAAATTATTTCCTTTGTAATATTTTCAATTAAAAAATTGATTAATATTATTTTCTGTTAATAATAATTTTTTTAATTGAATTTTAAAAAGAGTTTGGTTATGAGTGTTGATCAGAATTTTCAATAGTGTAAAAGTAGTGTGTTTTGTTATGAGTTATAATAATTTGAATTAAGTTTTGAAAGCTCTTTCAAAAACTCATAACTAAACAAATTTTCTTACGTCACATGTTAAATCAAACTTTTAAAACTCAATTCCACACTCAATTCAACACTCTATTCAAAAATTATAACCAAACAAATTTTCTACACTCAAATCATAATTCCACAACTCACAAACTTAAAATACAACTCATACTCTCAAATCATATTTACAAAACTCTTCCAAACGTAACCTTAGGGATTGTCTGGGGAGTTTTTTTTTAAAAAATATTCTAAACAAACAAACAATTTAGATAATTGACCAGCTTTTTAAACTATTTTAAATTAAAATTACATTTTCAACATGTACTTTTACCTTTAAATCGCATGTTAAAAATGCAATTTATGCTGGCATGGACTTCACTTTTTGAAATTGTATTTTCAACATGCAATTCTAAAATTGCATTTTCAACATGCAATTTATCACATTTTCAAAATGAGATTTCAAAAAACAGGTTAATTTCTCAAATAGTTTGAAAAATTGATCAATTCTCTAAATTGTTTTTGATTTTAGAATTTTTTTTTAAAAAAATGGTCATTGTTTGGGATGATTAGTATATTCTTGATTATTTATGAAAAGATGGCAAATGTGGTAGAGTGGTGATATGATTATCTAAATAAGAGATGATGTGATTTAAATAATATAAAAGAAATATAAAAAATATGATATTCTAGCACATTTCAAATAAGGCCTAAATAAAATCAAAACAAAACAAATATTATTATATTAAAAATAAGTGTTGCTATTAGCATTTCATTAATTATTTTATTAAGCCCTATTTCTTTGGACACTACTTATAAATTGTAAAACTCTTAAATTTCTTTTCTCCTCTCAAATAATACTAAAATTATCCTTATAAAAACATTCTACACATTCTAATGCACACCCCCACACCTCCAAAAAGCCTATTCCCAAAACCCCAACAAAACCCACGTCAGTGGAACTTCCCAAAACCAGTGAAATTTTTTTTGTGGTGATTAAGAAGTTTTTTTCTTTATTTCATTATGAGATTTGTCAATCTGTTTGATTTTTTTTTTTCTATTACTTATTTTTACATACACAACACAATCCACTTTCATGCTACTCTAGTTAGTTTTCTGTCATTCATCCATGACCTCACTGTATTTGCATGCTTTCTGTGTGAGCAAAATTAGGCAAGATTTCACCTACCGGTCAGCCACCCAAGGGTGGTCCTACCTCTTTTGTTTGTCTGCTTCTGTTGATACTTTGATTATTTGTTCCAAAACAAATAATAAATGTTCGGTTACTTGTTCCCAAACAAATAAATAATGTTCGAGTCTGTATTCTTGAATTTTGGTAATATATTTGAGAGTTCAGTACCGAAAAAAATAACAAACAATTTTTATTATTTTTGTCATTTTTTTCAATGAACTTACCTTTATGTCAATCTCCTTTGAGTTAAGAACACCATCAAAGCTATGAATCTTTTTTAAATTTTTATTGTTGTACTCTTTTCATTTCATGGAGTTATGGTTGTCGAAAAAACTTCTACTTATTATCATTGTCGGAGAAGTGTATATAATCAAATGGTTGCCGCCAAAATATTGCCACCAAAGGGTTTTCAAGGTTTTGAAGGTGGGATTTGAGGGATAGATGAGTGGTGATGAAGGTGGGTGCTCTTATAAACCCTAACTCATGATGTAGTGGGTGTGTCGGCTTAATTATGAGATGGGATATTCCAAAATTATTGATGTCCTTTATAATAATTTCATTTGAAATTATTATTGCAATAAAAAAAAACTAAAAAATGGAGAGTCCAAAATAATTGATGGAATGCTAATAGCAGCACTCATTAAAAATATTGTTTGAGTCAAATTTACAATGATGACCCTTAACCCAAGGGGTTGTGGCAACTCAGTAAGGCCTTGAGGTATAAGTATTGAGATTTCAGATTCCATTTTTCTTGAGGCCAACTATCTAGGTGACAATATATACAGTTGGTAGAATGAATCTTCAAAGCTTGGGCAAACCGTACCCAGTGTTAAGAGTGTGGGTTTGAATCCTCCTTATGTGCGAGTTTGACTTACCACTGCATTGTTGAGTGGCCTTGCTATGTAGAACCACGTAAGGGTGACCTTTGGTGCCTCAGCTCCTTAGTGTCTAACCTCAGAGGCTACCTCTTTGTAGTTAGGCTTTTTTTCAATGATGGCCCTTTGAGCTTTTGACTAAATTTTGACTAGTCCAGGCTTGTCTCTAATTCGAAATCAAATTAGAAGATACTGTTAGGCTCTATGGGCTTACTAGAGAGTCTATATCTATAATCTAAACTGTTCAGTATTTAGTACTGTTTAATATTTCATCATTGCAAAATATCATGTTAATTGAATAGGATAGCCACTTGATCGGATCAAATTTGTGTCAACAGTAACTATATTTTTTTAAATAAATTATTGACACAAATGTAATCTGATCAAGTGGCTAATGATATCCGACAATGTGTTTTTTGACAAGGATGAAGTATTGGACAAGTCTTAAATATTGATTTGTTTGAATGATCGATATGAGTTCCTTAGTAGATCCACGGAAGTTTATCAAGACGCCTCCAGCTTGAGAAATCCAACCGAGACAAGCTTCCCTTTAACCAAGGCCCATTTAGGAATTAGGTTTTAATAAAAAAAGTCAAAAGTCACTATAAGTTATCACATCAATCTCTCTATGTTTTTGCACATCTTTTGTGATAAATTAGAAAGTCAATTAAAATAATCAATTCTCAAATGGGGCCTAACACAGATCACTGATTATCTTTACTGTTAAAACTAATTTTTATCTAAAATTAAATAAAAAATATCATGTTGACTATCACATAGTATAAAAATATAAATTATTACATTTGAGTTTAAGTTTAGGCTTGTTTCGATTTTTTTTTTTTGTTATGTGTTTTTTTATTTTTCTATGAAAAATATACAAAAAAATAAAAAGAATCAGTGTGTTTGGTTTGAGTTTTATAGATTAAGTTTTTTGAAAACTGAGTTTTTTGATTTTCGTGTTTTTTGTTTTTAGTGATTATTTTTAAAATTTTAAATATTTTTTTTTACTTTTTTAAATGCACCTTACTTAGATGTATCTAAAAAGTAAAAAATTTGTGAAAAAATATTTTAAAAAATTAATAAATACATAAAAATACAAAAAATGTATCAAATTCTCGTATTTTTTTTATATTTTTGGTATTTAGTGAATTTTTAAAAGATTTTTTTACAATTTCTTTTACTTTTTAGGTGTATTTATATTAGGTGTGTCTAAAAAGTAAAAAAATTGCTTAAAATATTAAAAAAATTCAGTAAAAACAAAAAAATACGAAAAATAAGAAAGTAGAATTTTCTGAAAAGTGTTTTTGAAAAAATGGAACCAAATAAGCTGAATGATTTGACAACTTATAGTGAAATTTTAATTTTTTGGCTAAAAATTTATCTTCCCAAACATCCCATTTAGAGATGTAAGTTAAAGATAATATATTTCATGCCATGTGTCTATCAATATATGACATTTTTATCTAATTTAGAACAAAAATTTACATTAAAAATAATTTTTTTTATAAAAAAATTGAACACATGAAACGTGAAACGTCAAAACAAGAGGGAAAAAAAAATTGAAGTCAAAGTGGAAAATGGCATATCATAATGGGGCAAAAGTGTAATTTACCCCTGATTATATTTTAATTGTGTGTTTAATAGTAGCGTAATTCTACGTATACCACTTATTCAACTCATTACACGTTTTTGATAAAAAAAAAAAAAAAAAAAACTCATTATGCGTTTCAATTTTAATTTTTTTTATTACATTTCAATTTTGTTATAAAATTACTAAAATATCCTTCCACCTTAAACTTTGAAAATCCTAATTTTTCATTACACCCCATCACCACCACTTTTATCAGCCCACTATTGTCGCCATCCTTTTACCGCCGACCATCTCTTCACTGCTGACCATTGCCACCCAGTCCCTCACAGCTTCACCCCGCAACCTTCATCCTCATTTTCCATCTTTTTTTCTTCTTTTTCTTCTTCTTCCAAATCTGAAAACCTAACCCTAGGTTTTCTCTCTCTCTCTCTCTCGTTCTTGCAGATATGGAGTAGTCGCAACGGTGGTGGGGACACAGATATGAAAGCTGTAATGCCTCAGGAAAAATGCCATAATTAAATGTTCACTTGGATTGATTCCATATAAAGAGAGTGTGTGTGTGTGTGTGTAAGAGAGAGAGAGAGAGGGAAAGAGAGAGTAAATCCATAATAATAATATTATAAATTCCATGACTACCTCTTTCCCATTGAACTATTCTCACTGATTACATCATTGTTTGTTTACATTTATTGAAAGCCCATAATTTAGGTGGCGCATCAACATTGTTTCCTGAAAGATGGTTAGTTTTGGGGTGACTAGGGCCTAGTAAGAAATACATTTAATAAATTATATAAATATTTGAGATGCATGATATCATGCATTTGTTAGGATAAAATCCATATTTTATCATTTAAGAACCAAAAATGTTCCATGTATGACTTTCATTCAAGATCTCATCTATGACCATGGGGTGGTAAATCCGCTATGACGTCCCAAGTAAAAGCTGCAAATCCATACATACAAATATAGAATTATATACAGAAAATATTCCCACATTTTCCAACTCTAATGACGGCGAGGCAATAGGCACCAAAAACCTTTTCCCTCTCCACTTTTGCCGACTCTAAAACGGCGGGCTTGTGGACACCCAAAATCAAGTTTTCCACATTTGCTGACTCTATAAATGGCAGGCTCGTGGACACCTAAAAACCTTTCCTATATTCATCCGGCAATATGCGTAGACAGGGCAATTGAGCACCTTGACTCCCTATGGGAGTACCAAATACAACACATAACTTAATTCCCGAAACTTGACTCAACTACCCGAACTCATACGCTAGTTACCCCCTCTGACATTTCCAAACATCCACAAGGTGGTTAAATCACATGAGAAATTATGATGCACATGAGAAATGAGTTTTCAAATAAATTTTCCTCAAGTTTGTTCATCCACATCAACATTAATAATACTATTGATCACATAATGAATTCTTCAATTTCATACTTTCATCATCTCCAAGTCTCAAGGATTTATTTGCACAAGTTATAAAAAAAAAAAGTCCATATCTTAATGCCAAAGTAAGCTCAATACATTCAATTTCACCATGCAAGAGTCAATTGAATAATCCCCTTCATCAATTCAATTTGGAAATTGGGTTTCATAAAATTTGGGGCTTTTCTCATTTGTGTATAGAGAGACAATAGTTATAATTTCTAGCAATAATCAAGAAGGATATGTATAAATTGCTCCAAAACATGGGAAAAATCCCCTTTAATTTCTCAAAACTCCTCTTTATTTAACAAATTATCCCATACATTGTTATAACAAAGAAATTATCACATATAAATCTCAAATCACGAATATAACAAGTTAAAAATACCCACTACCTCAAAATGGTAGCTAAGAGATGAAGACCCAACAAGAAATTTGACCAAAAACACGATCCAATCGGTGAGAATCTCGAATCAAGCTTGCTCTTCACTTTTATTGAAGGATTTAAGGTGAATCTATAGTAAAACTTGAGGAAATCAAATGTTTTTAGGGTTAGGGTTTGGAAATGGGTGTTATAGACAGAGAAGTTAGAAAAAGTGAGAAAGAAGAGTGTTTAGTTGACTTTTAAAAAAACTATCCCCACCAGACTGCTCGAGCGACTTTCACCGCTCAAGCGGTAAACGCAAGGTTCTATAAGTTTTGTAGAGCTACAGTGAAAATACTAGGAGCCTGGATTCTACGCTTGAGCGATCTCGCCTCCAAACATACAAGATATTGGGAGTTGTGCATCTATGCTCGAGCAATCAAATGACTGCTCGAGCGGTCACCTAAAATAAACTATTACAAAAGTGTTACAAAAGGGGGTGGTTGTGGGGGTTCTCCATCACTGCTCTTCTCCTCCTTCTTCCTTTTATTCTTTCATCCAAAAACCTAATCCTAGGTTTCATCTCTCTCTGTCTCTCTCTCTCTAGCACTAAATCGCGATGGTAGAGAAGTAGATCTAAAAGTGTTGCAGAATGGGGTGGTTAAGGCGATGGTGATGGTCGTGGTGGTGGAGGAATAGAAGAAATGGTGGTTGCAGTAGTGAGGGTTGCGAATGTGGTGGTTGAGACACTGGTGATCACGGTGGTTGAAAGGCTATAAAGGTGGTGAAATAGCTAAAGGAGATGGAGCAGCTGCTAGAAATGGTGGTTGGAAGACTTAGGGTTTGAAATCTTGGGATGAAAGAAATGAGGGTAAGTTTAGCATTATGAAAAGTGTAAAGAGAGAGAGAGAGAGAGATAGAGAGAGAGAAAGACACAGAGAGAGGAATTTTGGGTGTAGTGTAAAAGGAAAATGAGTGTAAGGAGTTTATTTGGTAGTATAAGTAGAATCACTCTTACTGGTATTTGACATCGTCATCTAACTTATCGGATCGAGTTCATTTTGTTAAATATGTGCCCATGCCTTTTTATATTATTTACTTGCAGAGATGTTAATAAATGGTGTTAATTTGAAATTTTAAGGGGCATTTTAGTCATTGTGACTATCAAGTTTAATTTGTTGGTAGATAGGAGTTTAAAACTTGTACAATCAAACCCATAAATGCGACGAGAGAAAATAACCGATGGTTATAATTATTTGATTTGGGTGGCTTACAAAATGGGATTGGATGAGTTGGCCAGCCCAACTGGCCCTTTCAGTCTAGCTCATTTAAAGTCATTTCGAGTTTGTCTGACAGAAATGTGAATTGATTTAATGGTTATCGATATACGATCAATGTGATTTTTTACATGGATAAAATATTCGAGGAGTTATATACATTGAACAGTTTGGATGATCAATTTGGGCTCCGTGGTGGGACCATGGAGGCCCAACACTACGGGCTAGTGTAATTAGGACAGAAGACAAAGCCTAGGCCTTACAAAATATCCCTAAAATTTCTTCTAATTACTGGAAGACTAGTTTATATGCGCAGTTATTGATGTCGTACAATAAATATTGTGTAGGAAGAGGTATCTAAGGTTGTGTAAAATATCGCCTAATCTATTAAAATAATTTAACTCGCATTGATTCGCCTACTAATCGCTGATTAGTTTGATTTACAGTTTGAAATTTATAATCTGCCTTCGAAATTGTACTACTCCGCTATAGTTAATACATATATTTTTTTATATATATAATGAAATATCAAAATAAAAATAAGTGTAAAAGATATCGAAAATGTAAAATTTATTATAAATTAGTGTTATATATATAAAATATATGAAAAAATATTATGCAAATTAGTTGTTTAAGATTTTTTTTTTTTCAATCAATTAACAAATTGAAACCGTCCATACCACTCAAATCACAATTTTATTATTTTTTAATCCAACATTCATGGTTTAATATTTCTAATTTTATCATTAATTCGTTCCAAATTTGCACCACGCACATTCTTAGAGGTACTTTTTTTACTCTCGTTTGGCATGTCATATTTTTTAGTTTTCTGGCTATTTTAGTCACAAAAAGACAAAATTGATTTTTTAGCCTAATAAGCCAAAAACATCACATCTAACCCATAATTATTTCATTTTTTCTCTTACAAAAGTCAAAAAAACCTATCCCAAATGAGACTTTTTAGCCATAAACTAAAATAGCTAAAAAGCCAACCTACATCTCAAACTACTGACAATCCATTGTTTGGGTTATATATGCCCTATTTGTTAGAGGTTATTTAGCTAAAATAATTAATAAAGATAAAATAGGCTAAAATAACTAATAAGATAAAATATCACATTTAATTCATAATTATTTTACTTTTTCTTTCGCAATCATCAAATCAATTACAAAAAAAATAAAACACTAACTATCATTCTAAATATAATTTTTTTGGTCAAATTAAAATAATCAAAAAATTAAAATTACTTATTTCTAGACGGATCCATAAGCAGTTGTACAGGATAATAGTACTGTAAGAGGTAAAATAAGGGAGCGAAATAGCAAGGCAGAATCAGCTTTGTTGGCTTCATATTTTGTACAAGCCAATCACAATTCAACACGTGGCAGAATAAGGGTAAGATAGGAAGACTATTCAAGTCTTCAATCCTGATCGTACACGTGGCAGTTAGTATTGATTCTCACGTGATCTGAGTAGCATTGGATCAATAAAGAGGTGTAAAGTGACGTGGTTTCAAACGGTTACTCAAATTCAAATTCAAATATAGGAGGGAAGCCTAACTGCAAGTGATGGCGTAGTAGAACTACTTATAAGGCAGCATGATTAACGATCATGGAGGACAGTTCGACGGTTTGAAGTGCAGTTCAATGGTCATCCTTAAGAAGTATAAATAGCGGAGAAGACCCCAGAAAAAGCCCCCGGACTCAGATCACACAAACCAGTCTTACTTTTCATATTTTCTTTTCTAGTTTTACATTTCCAGTTTTACATTTCCTGTTCTTTAAATTCCTGCTCTTTACATTCCTGCACTTTAAATTCCTGTACTGCACTTCCTTCACAAGAGTAGTTTCAAGTAGATTATCACTATAAACCTCTACAAGGCTGAGTTCAGATCATTGTAAGTTTTCATTCTAATGAAATACTTCAATTGCTCTTCATTAAACTGTTATTTTGTTTAATTTCTCCTAAGTCAAGCCACTAGTAAAAGTCCTCTTCATTGAGGCTGAAAGAACTACAACACAATCGTCTGATAATTGGTTGGTAATTAACATTTCTGTAAGGACTGATTGATCCTTGCTGGCACGCTCACATTTACAAAAATACCCTTCAAAAGCCAAAAAGCCAACATATATTTTTGGTACGCCCGGTGGGACTAATTGAAATGGCTAGACGAAGAAGACAAGGAGAAACTGAATGCTTGGAAGAATGCGTAGAAGGAGAGGTAGAAATACCTAATCTAGAGGATAATGTGGTAACACATCCTGTGGAAACTCCCATATTATCAGAACCTATGGTCGAACAGACCAGTACTTCAGGGCAAGAACCATATGTTCATAGTATTGGATGAAACCAAGGAATTGGACCATCCATTGTTCCATCTACTCATCCAATAAATCCATGGGATGGCCTAGTAGATGCCATGGGACAGCAATTAATGAACACAATGGAAAGGTAGGCAACATCCGTTTTGGATCGAATGAATAACCACCAACCAACAAACACAAGACACATCAAGGAAGTTTTAAATGTCCCTCAACAAAGATTGGCTAGAGATAAACAGCCTATGCAAGTTAATGGTCAAACTAGTAATCAGAACTATGAAAGACCATCACCTCAGTCTTGGTATGAACCCATTTCGAGGCCAATAGCAGGTCAAAATGCCTCAGTACTCAACAATGAAGCCATGCAAATTGGTGGATCTAGCCCAGTACAAGAAACTAGCATAAGAATGGTCACAAACCCCATGTTCGAAGCCATACCTGGTACAAGGGGGTTTACTAATCCCTTATTCGAATTTATACCCGGGGGGTTGGAAGGTTGGCCTGCAGATGGAAGGGACACAACACCTGTTCCAGGACCTTTCACAGGACAGGCTCAAAGGGGTTACCCACACCCCCAACAGCAACCTGCACCACAGGGACAACCAGTCCCAAACATACCATCTTATGGACCAAGAGGACCACAAGCACAAGTTTGTCCACTAAACTCGTGGTTTGTCCCTCCAAAGAGTGGTTCAAGAGGGCACAAAATATGGTCTAAGGACCAAATTGCCGATATTGTTAGTGAGATGTGTGGACCGATGACTCAGGGGTCCAGTTCTCAGATACGTAAAACCATATCCGAATGGGTAGACAGGTACATGAATACCCAAGGGGTTCAGATACCAGATTTTACCATTTTCTATGGGAGGAAACCAATCAACAAAGAGAGCATATTACTAGGTTTGTCGCCAATGCGGTGAATTTACTAATCATAACTATATGAAACTAAGATTATTTCCAAATTCTCTAACTGGGGGAGCATTTGTATGGTACATCAACCTTACACCTTCCATTCAAAATTGGTAACAAATGGAAGAGGCATTTCATGCCCAATTCTTCCAATCGGAGCCAGAGGTTTCCATGGCAGACTTGGCTAGATTGAGTCAAAGGCCTGAAGAAAAGGCTACTCAGTTTATTGCTAGATTTAAAAGGGTTCGAAATAAATGTAGAGTCATCCTACCAGAGCCAGAATTCATAAGATTGGCTCAAAATGGCTTAGAGTTCAGGCTTCGAAAGAAGTTTGACTCAACTGAATTTAGAGATTTGGTGGAACTAACTTATAAGGTGTCTAGGTATGAAGCATTACTAGAGGAGGAACAAGATCGAAATAATGCATCGTACAAGACATATTATAGAGATCCTAGTTATGAGATCGATGTAGCAGAGATTGTAGGCAAAGAACCTATGATCTGTGAGGCATTAATTCATAAGGATACAACAATTGACCAGCAGTTTAAAAAAAAAGACTTTCACAGAAAGTACTCTTTCGATTTAACAAAAGCAGATGACATTTTTGATCATTTGCTTGCGGCCAACTTCCTTAAGTTACCTAAAGGAGTAAAGTTGACATCTCCAGATGAACTTAAGGGAAAAGTATATTGTAAATGGCATAACTCTTGGTCTCACTCGACTAAAAACTGCATTATTTTTCGAGATAGGATCCAAGAACAAATTCGGAAAGGAAGTTTGAAGTTCCCAGCCAAACCAGAAAAGGCCATGGGGATTGATAGTAATCCATTTCCAAAAGTTGGAGAGGTGGCAGCCAATGTCATTACGTCAGACTTCCAGAACTTGTCCTTGACAGAATTGGAAGAAGTCAATGTGCAGATGCATGTTGCTAACCAGCCAACCATCAAAAAGGACACCAGAAATCTGCCAGTTATTTGACAAGGTTTCTCACACCAAAGGGAACACTCTGATGAAGAATCACTGAATGATGATTCCTTCGAGGCAGCAGTAATGCAAAGGATGTGTCCTAGGTGCAGACTGAGTTATAAATGGTTGAAGGGGCTTCCAATTGATGGGAAGCAATACTACAGGGATGTTCAGAGACGCCCTAAACCAACCAATGCTTACAACAAAAGGCCGTATCCGGCTAGTGTTAGGCAGTAGCCATTGGTAGTTGAACCAAAGCAATGATAGAATGCATGCTAAAGGCAAGAGGCCCTTGTATGAGTCTAGGCCACCCAACTACTACAGAATGGAGAGCACTATTCAAAGAAGACGGAGAAGAGTTCAGTTATGGGATCAAAGCCAAAGATTGGCCTCCTAGACCAACTTCACGCAGATGTAAAGTGGTCACCTTTATCGAAGGCCCTAATCAAAGCCTCAAACATAAGGTCGTAACTAAGGAAGTGTCTTCACAAACCTTCAAGGTAGAAAAAGCGCTCAACATCCGAGTCAAGAAGTTCGGTACTGAGTTCCAGATTGGTTTGTGATGCAGAACAAACCTAGGAAAGTGCCCACTCAGAGAGATGTTGGAAATCAAGGAAGGATGGTTAGACCTCCTTTGGTGGCTCCGAACAATTGGGTATTACTTAAACACCCAAAGACGAAGGAACCAGATATGGTCCCAGTCATTTCGAGATCACAAAGGAAAAAGATTTAGCGTAGGTACACTTAGTACTAGAAAGATGTGAAAGAAAATGGAGAGAGCTCTTCATTGGTCCAGAGAGAAGGAAAAAAGACTCCAAAGTCAGACCACACTCTAAAGACAACTTGACAAAGCAAGGTGGGTTGCAGCAGAGAACAGTTGGCCAAGGTTCATTCTGAACTAAAAGCCAGAGAGGAGTCTAGTTTAGCAGGATTGGAGAAAGCGCTGATGGAGAGTGATAGCGAGACAGAAGAAGAAATTGGCATAAGCCAAAAGAAAGAAATGGTGGAGAAAGAAATGTTCGAAGCCTTCATGGCTGAGCAAACATTTTTTGTTAAAAAACCAGTTGAGAAAGATCCTTCGAAGGAACCAGTTAACAACGAAGTGCCAGAGTGCAGCATGGAGGATGCTGCTGAAGTAACTGAACAAGGTGACCAAGGGGAAGCAGTACATACCAATTATCTAATTTGGCTCATTTCTCCAAAGATTACCAATATGGTACACATACTGCCTCATGAGTTCCAAGCTGGAGATGAGGACCAAGATGACCAAGACATTGATCCTATTCCTGTCTCTAGTGAAGACTCACAAGTGAGTATGGTACAAGATGATTCTGGAATGGCTACCCCGATGGAAATTGAATATGAGAGTGAAGAAGAGGTGAGCATTAACCTCTCGTATCCTTTTGAGTATCCCTCGAATTCTATGACACAACATGTCAAGCTTTTGTACATCAAGGCTTTCTTCGATGGGATACAACTGAACCGAGTCCTGATAGACAATGGGGCAGTAGTGAATTTACTACCGAAATCTTCTTTGAAGAAACTAGGGAAAAAGAATCCTAGGTTAATCCTAACCAGCACAACCATCGTTGGCTTTGCTGGAGACAAACAAATGGCTCAGGGAATTCTACCCATCAACCCGAAAAGCGAATCAGGATCGCATGACAAAGATTCTTCAGAATCGATAGTAATGCTAAACACAATGCTTTACTTGGGAGAGATTGGATTCATACTAACAAATGTGTGCCTTCCTCTTTGAATCAGAAAATTATGATGGCCTTAGGCAATGGAGAGACAGAGGAAATTGATGCAGATCTTCAACCTTTCATAGCTCAGGCAGACTTCAAGCAGAGGCCAAATCAGATATTGAGGGTTGACACCACTCAAGATAATCGAGGAAACGATGGCTCACCAAGTGACTACCGATGAGGAAGTGACACACCTGAAGCACTTAGTCCAAGAGAGTGCTGATGAGGAGGTTGTCGTTAAGGATGACAATGATGCCTGATTGTAGACAAAGAAATGAGACACAAGAAGCCAAGTCTTTGGCTCTAATTAAATTCTCAACATTGGATGTAAAATCAATAGTCCAAAAAGTACAGGAACAAGAAAGAGAAGCCATGATAATTGGTCGCAGTTAGAGCAAATGTAAAGCCAAAGTTTTGGCCTTTGATAACATCTGCATTGACATTGAAACAAAAGTCCAGGAGATACAGGAAGAGGAAGCGTTGTGGACAGACTTTGTCTATGATGAGGAGGGCAAAGATGTTGGGTTAAAGAACCTGGGAGCAGAACAAAGCAGGGAAAGTGCTTCGAAGATAGAAGAAATCAAAGAAGAAGCTTCAGTAAGTTCTCAAACACAAGACCCCTTAGAAGAAGTAAATTTAGGGAAAGGTTCTATACAGCAGCCCACCTACATAAGTGCTTGTCTGAATGTTCTGGACAGGGACCAGTTGTTGGTTGTTCTAAAGAAATATAAAGATTTCTTTGCATGGTCTTATAATGAACTACCAGGGTTGGATAGGTCATTAGTGGAACATAGGCTCCCTATGAAACTTAACTTCAAGCCATACAAGTAAAAACCAAGAAGAATGAGTCCAAAAGTAATTCAGAAAGTCAAGGAAGAGATTCTTAGACTATTCAAAGCAGGCTTTATTAGGACAGCCAAGTATGTGGAATGGCTATCTAATATTGTGCCTGTGGTTAAGAAGAACGGTAAAATAAGGGTATGCATTGACTTTAGAAACTTGAATTTAGTAACTCCAAAAGATGAGTACCCCATGGCTATAGTGGATCTGTTGGTAGACAGTTCAGCAGGGCATCAAGGTTTATCAATGATGGATGGGCATTTTGGTTATAACCAGATCTGCATTGCAGAGAAGGATGTCCACAAAATAGTATTCAGATGTCCTGGAAATATTGGCACCTTCGAATGGGTTAAAATACCATTTGGCCTGAAGAATGTTGGAGCTACATATTAGAGGGCTATGAACACTATCTTTCATGACCTCATTAGAGGGTATTTAGAGTGTTATATTGATGACATTGTAGTTAAATCCCAATCCATGGAGGAGCATCTGTTTCACTTAGAAGTAACCTTTGAAAGAATGAGAAAGTTCAAATTGAAGCTCAATCCTCTTAAGTGTACTTTTGGCGTATCATTTGGAAACTTTTTGGGCTATGTGGTACACAAGAAAGGAATACAGATTGACCAGAATAAAGCCAAAGCCATCATTGAAGCCAGACCTCCATCAAGTAAGAAAGAATTATAAAGGTTCCTTGGACAGGTTAATTTTCTTCGAAGATTCATTTCTAACACTGCAGGGAAAACTAAAGTTTTTTCTTCCTTATTAAGGCTGAAAGATGAAGAAGAATTTGTGTGGATAGCAGAGTATCAAATTGCTTTCGAAGGTATCAAAGCCTACTTGGCCAACCCTCCAGTGCTGATGCCACCAAAGGGTGACAAGCCCTTGAAGCTGTACATAGCTGCAGTAGAAGATTCATTGGGAGCTTTCTTGGTCCAAGATAATGAAGAAGGCAAGGAGCAAACTGTTTATTATCTTAGTAGGTTTTTAAATTCTTGTGAATGTAAATATTCAGCTGTTGAAAAGCTGTGTCTTGCTTTGTATTTTGCTACAATGAAATTAAGATACTATCTTTTACCTACAACTGTCTTGGTAATTGCAACCACAGATTTGGTTAAGTACATGTTATCTAGACCTATGTTGAGGGGAAGAATTGGCAAGTGGATACTAGCATTATCAGAGTTTTATCTAGAATATGTCCCTCAAAGGGCAGTAAAAGGGCAAGTTTTAGCCAATTTTCTGGCAAATCATCCATCTCAAACAGAGAGCCAAGAGATAATGGAACTTGGTATGGCTAGTGTTGAGCCATGGCAGATGTGGTTCGACGGGTTGAAAGCCAATGGCTTAACCGAATTGGTATTGTGATTAGGTCTCCATAAGGGTAGAAACCACACATGGTTTCAGAGTGGATGAAGTTACCGCTCTAATAACCAAGTCAATATGAAGCCTTAATAATGGGACTAGAAATTTTATTGATTACTATAACGACCCTCATATCGCTAATATTAATTACCGACATCGCTAAACTAAGACCGATTATGATTGATAATTGAACCGATCAATTATTGAACCGATCGCAAATCAAACCGCATTGATTGATCAGATTCGCTTAATTGCATGTTTATCTGCTTGATCGTAATTATCTGCTCGTTCTTATGTTTAAACTGTTAATTGAAGGCCTTATCGGCGGCCGAATCTGAAATCAATTAGTGTTTTGTGATCATCATGATTTATGTAAATTTATGGAATATTTATCTAAAATGTGATTTAGCATGATTAAATTAGACTAAAATAAGCTAATTGGCCAAGTTGGACTTATTTACCAAGAAGCCATGTAGTGGCCCACTATCTCCATCTTTTTGAGCCTTATGCATCACTTGAGCCTTAGTACAAAACATATTCGTCAGCTAAGCTCCTTGTTTCCACCGAATTAGAGAGAGAGAGTAGGAGACTAGAGTGATTTCATCTTGCATGCTTGGAATTTGAGAGGATTGGAAGAGTTCTTGATCAATTGAGCTTACTTACCTTTAATCCAAGACCTAAGGTAGGAAAATCAACCTTTCCTTGTTGTAATTAAGATAGTTCTTACATGCCTCATGCTAATTATAGAGATAAGGCATGTTTTGGTTCAATAATGTTGAATTAGAGATTAATTGTTGCATGCATGTGCATATTGTCAAGTTTGGAGGTTGTAATACATCATTCCACACATTTATGTTCATAATATTGTTGTAATTCATGTTGCCATCATGTTTTTGAAAGATTTGAGCTCATAGGAGCAAACATTGAGGCTTTAATTGGATTTAAATTCATGCATGTTGCATGTTCATGCTTGTTCATGGGAAATTGGTTTGGAAATGAGTTTGATTAAACACCCTTGGGCTTTGATTTCTTAAATTGAGTTTTGAAACATGTTATTCTATGTGTTTAAAAGAGTTTTCCAGAAAATGGGCTCAAGAGAATCAAAAATTTGGCTTTTAAACTTGATTTTGAGCTTGGGACTCAAGTCTGGAATTTCCAGATTTTGGTCTTCCGCTCGAGCGGGGGAAGTGCCGCTTGAGCGGGAAAATCGAGCCTCAAAGATCTTGTATCAGGCATCACCCGCCGAGCGGAGGATTGGATGCTCGAGCGGAGGATCGATGACACGCCGAGCGGGCCGAGCGAATTTCACCTACCAAGACTTTTGGGTCCGCTCGAGTGGGGTAGTTGACGCCGAAAGGGCCCCTTTAGCATGTCCGCCGAAAGGAAACCTACGCTCGAGAACCCTATTTCACTAAAAATTCTAAAAATGTTTTTTGAACACATCTTTGCATCCTCATCCCATCCTAGGCATTCTTAGGCCTAGTTTAAGACATCTTATTGAGGATATAGATGTAGAACACACCGAGGCAAATTAGGGGTTGAGTTATTATCTTTCCCGACTGTGCGGCTTAGTGTGTTCAATCTGTTAACGGTGTAGGGTTGGCGACTGGGGAGACGCTCTAGTCCATTGTAGCCTAGAACTCTGTGAGTAACAATTGTATAAAGATATGTTCAAAATGATTATCTTCTGAATCGAATCAATCATGCATCGATCGATATTGTTTATTGAATGAGTGTATGTCCCATCTTTTCAACTGTACTGTGGCATCCTTAGCACCTACATCGCTTATTGTTATCATATAGAGATCTCTTCGGTTCCTCGCGGAACCACTCATCAAGCATCGATTGATGGCCATCATTACCGCTCGGTCTTATGAGACCCATCATATCGTTATGCTAATGGATGTACGACATATATGATCACATCAGATCAACAACCGATATAATCGATTGAATTGACCTGTTGCTATCAGAAGGACATTCATTCTAAACCTCTTTACGCATTATGTTATTCATCGGGCTTTAGCTCACTACTCATATATATATGTAGGTGTACAGCATCGACCAATGCTAGAGGCGCTGGGTAAACTCCAGCTTTGTCAAGCCAACCAATGTGCCTCATCGCGAGGTTCCGAGCCTACCAAGCTAAGGCTTAGGGTGTTTTAGTTTTCCTCTTCCGCATCTTTGTTTATCAGATAGACTATATAGACTACATCAGCATCGTTAATAGGACTTGATCCTCGCCCCAATGCTTGTAAAAGTTTTACATACCGCTCGCTCAGATATATATGTGAATATATGAAAAGTCTTTTTGCATACAGACTGTCACAGCTCATTGGGCATTGTTTATTTACTGTATTGGCTTCTGCCATGCCCCTGTACTTTGTTTTATCAGATATCAAGTATGTGCCTTCTAATCTAGGATTATCGCCTATTATGCTAAACCCATAGGGGTGGGTTTGGGTCGTGACAATTACGAGTTCATGCAGTTAACATGTTTGAAGATTCTCAATTGGTGGTTAACCAAGTGAAAGAGATTTTCAAGTGTCAAAGCATAAGTATTTTACCATACTATGTTGTTGTATTACATCTGCTTTCTCAATTTCAAATAGCAAATGTAACTCATGTTCCAAGATTCTTGAATAATAGAGCTAATGATGTGGCTCAGAAAGCTTCGAACTTCAAGAGAAGAGATAATGCCCAAAGGGACATAAGCCAAACAACATATCAGAAATTGATACCATCTTTGAATAAAAGGAATGTAGTCTTGGGAGTCAATCATAATAACTTGCAAGAACAAGATTGGAGACATCCAATAATGCAGTACTTGGCTGGTCCATCTTCGAAGGCCAGCAGGAAAATTAAATTGCAGTCTATGTAATACATGATATATGGCAATGCTCTCTACAAAATGGGGGGAGATGGCTTATTGTTGGAATGTTTAGGCCCAAAAGAAGCATTAACAGCTATGGCTGAGGTTCATGAAGGCATCTGTGATGCTCATCAGCTTGGTGTGAAGATGAGATGGTTGCTTCGAAGGCATTCCTACTACTGGCCAATTATTCTTAAAGACTGCATAGAGTATGCAAAGGGTTGCCAGGCATGCCAAAAGCATGGCACAATAAGGCATGTGCCCATAACTGACCTACATGCAGTAGTGAAACCCTAGCCATTCAGAGGATGGGCTATGGATATGATGGGAAAAATACACCCACCTTCTTCGAAGCATTATTGTTTCATTCTAGTGGCCATTGATTACTTCACTAAGTGGGTCGAAGTTAAGCCTTACAAGGCTGTAGACCAGATTGAGGTTATTGGATTTATTAAGGATCTAATCCATAGATTTGGCATTCCACAAACTATAACTGTGGATAATGGAACTGTGTTCGATGGGAAGATGGTGAAGTCCTTCGTGGCAGAATTTGGAATTAGTCTCGTTAATTCCACCCCATATTATACACAAGCCAATGGTCAAGCTGAATCATCCAATAAATCCTTGAAAAAGGGAATACAAAAGGTTGTGGAGGACAATCCTAGGGATTGGCATAACTTATTGTTGGATGTGTTGTGGGCTTACAGAACTTCCCCAAGGTCAAGCACAGGAGTTACTCCTTATGCCTTAGTATATGGGCATGATGTAGTGTTACCTGTGGAAATTAATGTTAAATCTTTGACGGTAAGATGCCAAGACCTGCTAAATCCTGAGCAATACCATCAGAGTATGAGCTTGGAATTAGAAGGCATAGATGAAGCCAGAATTCTGGCATTGAACAGCATTCTCTTGCAAAAGAAGAAAGCAGCGAAAAATTACAATAAGAAAGTCAAATACATTGGCTTTGATGAAGGTGATTTGGTATGGAAGACAATACTCCCAATAAGAATTAAAAGCCATAAGTTTGGTAAATGGTCACCTAACTAGGAAGGATCATATCAAATTCATAGAGTCCTGCCTTTTGGGGCATACCATTTGAGAAATTTGAATGGATACATACATCCCAAAAAGATCAATGGCAGATATTTGAAGCCTTATTTTCCAACTATTTGGGAAACATAAGGGGCAGAATAAATGTCAAGCAAAAGAATACAAGACTACTCAGATGATAGACAAGAATTTGTTTTTCATAAAGAGTTAAGTACATTTTGCCACAAATTGGCCCAAAAATCATTACAATGTCTTAATTGTTCTTTTACAACAGATTTCCTATTGCTAAGTGATGAAAATAGCTGAATAGCTGTAGCCATTTCTTCTTTCCGATTGGCCAGTCCTTGATTGGTGATTTGCAGTTTGGTATTAGTTCAGACTAAGGCCTGGTTCACTGCAGATAGCTCCTCTTCAAGTTGGGCTTTCTTCTCCAGCAGCTGAACTCGAAAGTGAGAGGCAAAGAAGTGTTGTTCCTTGAGCTCTGAGACTTTAGTATGTACTTAGGAAACAAAACTCTGGTCTCTAGCCAATTTCTCCTCCGCAGCTTTGGCAGCATGGCAAATGTTGATGTAGAAGTTGATAGTAGCCGCTTAGATAAGTGACTTGAGACATCCATGCTCGATCGCTCAAAGAACTTTGTAGCAATCAAGGAACCCATCTTTTATTATGGGCCTTTACAAAGCCTCAAGGAAGCCTCTAAAAGGAGATTAACAGCCCAGCAGTGTCTAAGCCCATCAAAGGCAGAAGGTTTGTCACGGAGGAAAGAGAGCTTTCAAGAATTTGTAGTAAGGAGTCGGCCAAAACTAATGGCTCAGCTTCAAAATTGGTTATTGGAGAGGTAGAGGGCACATCGAAGAGACTGGCTAGCCTAGCTTCGAAAATGTCTACCTCATCCATAGACATGAGGGGTGCAGAGAGAGTTGTGGTGGAAGACATAAAAGACTGCATAGGGATGGGAGAAATGGATGGAGCATCTTTGGCAGTTTCTATGGTCTTAGCCACCGATGAATCAAGTGAAGAGGGGCTGGAAGTAGGCAAAGGTAATGAACTATGGGTTGGAGAACTACCAGCACCCTCAATCAGGGAATCAGATGCCTTCAAGGAAGAAGTAATGGTTGGAATTTCCTTAGAAGGAGAAGGAAGAGCAGGTCTTAATGAAAGGTAAATTGAGGCAGTCAAGGACAAATAGGGAAGATATGGAGTCGCACTGTAAGAAAGAGCCGCATTTGCCGGGACTCAAAAGGGTACATGGAATATGGGCTCGAAGTGGAAGTATTATCTCAATGGCTTACATTCTCGTGATCCGATCAACTTCAACCGAAGTTTGAGGGAGTCCTCATTGGAAGTATAGCCTCAGTAGTTATTGTTGCAAAAAGGAAGAAACGTAAGGTCAGGCTTCAATGTCAAAATTCGATAAGGAAAAACAGTAGGAGCATGAAAGAAATTACTTGTTTCAGAGATGTTGGCAGTAATGGTAGAGCTACGGAGGGAGTAATGCACGACAGTTTGTTGCCTTCTTGGAGTTTCCCTTTGTAGTGCATCAGCAGCAGTAGCTTCATCTCTTAAAAATTGTTGTTGACGTCTCTTCTCAGCCCTCTCGAAGACAATTTTGGCTTTAGAATGTTCTTGTTCTACTGCCTTGGCAGCTGCCTCATGGATGGTATCTTCAACCAAGTTAGTAGCGTACATTCATTTTCTTTCTCTTTTCTATTGCCATGGCAATTGTCTCTAATCGAGTCTTCGTGAAATCGAGAGGAGAGATACCATCTTTCTTTTCTTTCTTCTCAGATTGGTCTTGTCTATTCCTTCCCATTTCCTTATCGTAATCTTCAACTGAGATCTAGATTCTGGAGATGAGCTCTTCTTCTACCTCTCGGCGCTTGTCTCATCTTGACTAAGTCGTAAATAGAGACGATCACTCTTTTCCTTCTTATTAAGGGCTTACTCATGCTCTTGATTTGTTCCTTCTTCCTCTTCTTCTTGCACCTCACTGCTTTTCTTTTTCCAAATTAGCGCTTTTCTTGTGTTGTGGGCTACCTTTACAAAAAAAGAACTAAGGATAAGACTACAATCATTATGGAGAAGGCCAAAGGAAAAGAAACAAAAGTGTATACCTTTCTTCGAAGCAGCCCGAGTGACTCTAGGAGAAGTTGAGGCAAAGAGGAGTGGGCAGTCGCAATTGGAACAGGGAAGAAGTAATAGCCCAAATACTTTGGGCTTGGGCAGATCCAATACCATTAGCAGGTTCTAAGGAGAAATGGCCAAGTGCACTTCTATGTTGGTCACCCACCAGTTTTGGTACCTCTTCAACAAGGTACCCTGAGGAAGGAAAGGGGTATACTCGAAATTGACCAAGTCATCTATAAATTTGAAAGTTGCCTCTTCTAGCCTGGACCTCCGAACTTTCAGATCCCTCTTAGTGAGGCTGAGATTGGTATTGCTGCAGAGAGGTATTGGGACCCTTTGTGAGAAGCCAAATTGTCTAGCAAATTGAGCAGGACAATACGGCTCAGCTATGCATTTGTAAGCTTTGGGGTTCAAGGTCCCAATAAATAACTCTCTAGGGATCAGAATGGAAGCCCATATATCTTTGTGAGTAGGTGAGGCGTAGGACCTGTCACTTAGGAAATCCCTCAACTAGAATGGACCAATGGCGGGTTCGAAGGGACGGAAACGGAAAGCAAAAAGGGAAGCTGGAAGCTGGTGGAAGAAAGAGAAGTAGAAAGCAAAGGTGGAGGGGTAAAGTGAAGCATTGGCTAGCCTTATGCCATGAGTAAGAGGGTTTGGCTCAGAAAATTTGAGGCATTTGGATTGTAACTCGGTAAAATAGGCAAAAAGCCAAAGCTGAAGGATCCAGAATGGCCCCCCTTGGTTAACATCTAAGGGTTTCTCACAAAAGAGGGAACAGACTCTATACACATGGCCTAGAACATATGGGGCTAAAGCCACCTTTTGCTGTAAAACAAGGGCTTTGGCAAGAGGGGCAAATTCAAGCATGATTCTCTGAGAGGAGGTGCAGAAGAAGAATTTGCAAAGCCAATACAATAAGAAAGAAAAGAACTCCCTATCAGTCACAAAGCCCTCTCTTTTATTCTCAGCCTTAGCGAAATCACTATAGGATGAGTTAAGAGAGGGGAAGGAGAAAGGGACTGCTGGGTTAGGGTAATCTGGTCCAAAGGGGGTACCAATTGGGAATAATCCTAGCAGATGGAAAATATCAAGGCCAGTAGGGGCCATCACCCCACATCTAAATTGAAAGAAATTAAAGATAGGATTCCAAAAACATAAGGCAGTAGGAACTAAGAAAGGGTCCTCTAAGATAGTTACCCTGGATAGTCAGAGAGCATCGAGAAGGCAGAGCTCTTGAAGGTCTAGAGTTCTAGCAGGAACAACCCAGTCATACTATTCTTGCCACTCCGGTCTCACCGTGGGCCAGCATCGGTGGGCGCGGTTTATCCTCCAGCTCTTCCAGTCAAAACCACCTTCGTAAAGAAGACATTGGTTTTCCAAACGATGATATAGGCCTGGGAGCTCAGTAAGGATCTCTTTGAATATGGGCCCAAGCACGTAATCTTGTTGCACATGGCGACGAGGGACGAAGATTCGTCCATCGATAGTGCTTTTCTCCCCAGCTTTGTACTTCTCACATTCCGCATCAATGAGCCTCTTCAGGGTTACAGATGGGCTCACACGCTCTACGACCGGCACCTAAGAAGAAGCCATTGATAGTATATGTTTCCAGAAGGTGAAGCTGGGAAAGGAAGTAGAGAAAAGTGGAAGATCAGCAGAAGTAAAACGGTTTGTGTGTTGAGCGAGCAAATGATTTCAAAACACGAAATAAAAAGGTTTCAAAAGCCTTTGTGTTTGGAGGTATATAAATGCTTGGTTCCTTAAGCACTAAAAGTACGAATATGAAGAGTTTCCTTCAAATACTAATAGTATTTAGAGGGAAAAACACAGCCCAGATGTTGAGGCTAGCTTCGAAGTAAATATTTGGCTTCGAAACCAGGTTTTGGCACCAAAAGCCAAGAAACAACGGCTTTGAAACAAAGAAGCCTGTCAAGCACATTCGCATTTAAAAATGTAAGAATATTCAAGTATTTGATTTGCTTCGGAGGGGGTTAAAGAACCTATCTTAGGTTTCTTAGTGACAGTAATGTCCTTTGAAGTGAAACTTGAGACTCTGTGAGTATGGGAATTGGTGTACAAAACGTAACACACCAGATTTTGGCGCAGAAAGTCCAATCCCAACAGCTTCGAACCCAATAAGCCGGCTTTGAAGCATATTTCCTCTCCAATAAATACAAGAATGCCAAGTGTTCGCATTTCAAAGGGATTAAAGACTGCTTAAGTTTCTCATTGAAAGTGATGTTCTTCGAAGTTAAACTAGGAATCCCTTAGGTATGGAAATTGGCATTCAAGCATCAAACCAATAGTTGGTTTATATATATTCGTAAAAGTTGTCTTTTGAACTAAAACAAAGGCAAATTTCAAAAGGAGCTTCCATATTTTTGAAAGTATGGACTGTTGTTCAAGACAAAAAGATCAATTTAAAACTGATTGATCATAATAAATCATGGACCATATATTGGTTGTGATTGAAACAAGTTTTGAAGAGTAAGGTTGTTAAATTCGAAGCATGGATCTTGAATGGAAAACATCAAAAACTATCAACTGCATTCCATAAGTTGGAAAAGTTCGTGGTCGTTTTGGTTGATATTCATTTAAAACGATTGAATCCAAGTTCAAAGGAAAAGATTGTTCAGTTCAAAGCTCTGAAATCGCCTTTAAAGATAAATGGAGATAAGATCAAACCATAAAGAGAAGTCTTAGTGGTATTAAAGCAAAACAGTTACATCGAGTGGCCATTTTTGGGTACAAACTCAAGCTCATAAAAATAGGGAATAGAATAAATAACAAGATCATGAAATTTAGTTCAACTATGATCAATGAATTTCTGCTCTTTCTTTATTCTATCCTCTATTTCTTCTAACATTGGCTGTATGAGTTGATGTGCTCTCACCTCGTAGTAGAGCTCTTCAGCCTTTATTTCGAAAGCTGTTTCTCTCAATTCTTGTTCCAATTCGTCTATATCCAAGTCACCCTAGTATGCAGAATCTTTATTTTTGAAATCATCAAATTCTTCAATGAAGTTTTATGCTTCGTACTGGGCATGAATTCAAAGGGACGAAAGTTGGTCTAAAGATTGTGTGGTGTTCATAGAGGTTCGATGCCAGTGGAGAAGCAATGAAAGTTGGTCCAAAAACATGTGAAGCTCTGCTTAGGCGAGGGGATTGAGAATGTGACCCCGAGTTAGAATATCACAAGCCCATCGAAAATTCTTAAGAGGGACTTCGTCCTCAAGAACTTGGTCCAAGAAGTTGAGCTTGTTTTTGTTTGGCCGGAGTAGGGGAAGGTAGAGGTTTGTAAGGTGGAAAGACCTTATCTGCCGAGAGGGCAAGCCTCGCTTTCTATCCAAAGAAGGATTTGGCGGAGGAGAAGGTGTGGATGCTTCTATTTGAGGAGGTGGAGCAAGGGCAGAAGAAACAAGGGCATTAATATAATCAAGCCAGTCAGAAGAGCAAATCTTCGCCTTCTGAGTTAGGAATGATGGATTGTATCCTTGTGCCTCTTTTGGGCGTCGGGCAACATGCGCTGTTTTTGTAGGCATGGAAGATGTATACCATGCCACAAGCAGATTCTCCTCCAAACTGCGTCGATGGTCAATGGGCACGTAAGGATAGACCACCGAGCTTCGTGCATAGGAAGGGAATTCTAAAGGGTCAGTGAACTCAACAAAATGATGGTTGATTCATTCCCTCAAATCACAGGTCTTAGGTGTTGACTAGCTTGTATAGCCAGAAACCCCAGAAGATGAAGAAATTGCAGCTTTATCCCATGCAGAGGTTTGTGAAGAAGAGTTTCCCAAGTCCATATTTGCAACTTTCCAAATCAAAGATTTGGGAGCAGTTTGTTCGAAGCACAAGGATGAGTCAGAGGAAGAACTTCTTGTATCTATATTTGCAAGTTTCTAAATCGAAAGATTAAGGGCAATGTGTTCGTAATCCAAAGGTCGATAATTTGCAAAGGCATCCATGACCTGAATATGGAAAGGTGGATAAAGGTGGCTAATTAATGCATGAAAATTCTTTTGAGGAGGAACAACATCATCATATGACTTTTCGTGTGCTCGATTAGTGGAGGAGAAAGTTGATTCGGCCATAGAAGAAGTATCAGTCTGTGCGAGTGCTAAGGTATTGGGGTGTTCAAAAGATTGAAAGAAAATTAATGTAAATGATCATCAATAAATGACGGTTATGTTTCCAGAATATAGACCCCATGCACGTTCTAAAAAACGCGGGAAAAGGGCTTTGATCCACTAATATCACCAAGTATTGGGTATATTAGTGCGGGGGATAATGTTAGCTTTATATTTTGTACAAGCCAATCACAATTCAACACGTGGCAGAATAAGGGTAAGATAGGAAGACTATTCAAGTCTTTGATCCTGATCGTACACGTGGCAGTTAGTATTGGTTCTCATGTGATCTGAGTAACATTGGATCAATAAAGAGGTGTAAGGTGACGTGGCTTCAAACGGTTACTCAGATTCAAATTCAAATATAGGAGGGAAGCCTAACTGCAAGTGATGGCGTAGTGGAACTACTTATAAGGCAGCATGATTAACGATCATGGAGGAGCAGTTCGACTTTGAAGTGCGCTCGATGGTCATCCTCGAGAAGTATAAATAGCGGGAAGACTCGTAAAAAGCCCCTAACTCGTGATCATACAAACTAGTCTTACTTTACATATTTTCTTTTCCGCTTTTACATTTCGTTCTTTAAATTCTCGCTTTTATATTCCTCGCACTTTAAATTCTCGCTTTACATTCCTCGCAAGACTTTAAATTCCTCATCGCACTTCCTTCATAGGAGTAGTTTCAAGTAGATTATCGCTGTGAACCTCTACGAGGCTGAGTTCATCATTGTAAGTTTTCATTCTAATGAAATACTTTAATTGCTCTTCATTTAACTGTTATTTTGTTTAATTTCTCCTAAGTCAAGCCACCAGTAAAAGTCCTCTTCATTGAGGCTGAAAGAACTACAACATAATCGTCTGATAATTGGTTGGCAATTAACATTTCTGTAAGGACTGATTGATCCTTGTTGGCACGCTCGCATTTACAAAAATACCCTTCGAAAGCCAAAAAGCCAACAAGCTTGTTTGGTTTTTATTTTCAGAATTCACTTTTTAGAAAATTAAAATTTTTTGTGTTCCAATTTTTTTTTTTTGTTTTGACTAAATTTTTTAATATTCTAGGCAATTTTTTATTTTTATTTTTAGATATACCTAACATAAATATATTTTAAAAGTATAATATTTATGAAAAAAATCTTTAGAAAATTCACTAAATATCAAAAATACAAAAAAACATATGAAAATTCAATATATTTTTGGTATACTTGTGTATTTATTAATTTTAAAAAATTTTTTTTACAAATATTTTAATTTTTAAACACATCTAAGTAAAGTATATCTAAAAAAATAAAAAATTACTTAAAATTTTAAAAATATTCACTAAAAATATAAAAAAAAATTTAATTTTAATAAATTCAAAAAATTAAAACCAAACAAGCTCAATTATATTTCAAATTTGGAATGGAGGATTAGTCTGGTGGTAGACAGCGTTTTTCTTGAAATGCTAACGGCAAATTATTACGAATTAATTAACACGTGACAAGTCAGTTTTATGACAGCCCAAAAGATGTAAAACAGTTCACATTGGGACCCACCAATTACCTTTCTACATCCATATCAGCTAAAACAATTCATTCATATATATTTTTTTTTATCGACCCTGCTACGTAGCTCGACATTTGTGACTCGAAATTGGCTCGAAATTATTTTTCCTTCTTCCTCATTTCTTCTTTATACAGCCACACAGCCATTTTACCTTTAGATCATCATCAACAAACATCATCAAAAGGTGAACAAATGTTTCTGGATCAAAATCAAAATGATCCAGATTTTTATCAGATAATTCCAAGCATCAACACTTTGGTTCCAAGCATCAACATTTTTATCAGCTGATTCCAAGCATCAACACTTTTTATCAGATGATTTTTATCAGAAAAAAAGAGAAGAAGTAGAGAAAAAAAAGACAGAGAAGAATGAGCTGCACTGCTGGGTTAACATAAAAAAAAAAAAAAAAAATCATCATCAACATCAACATCACAGATCCAGATCGCTGCTGGGTTCCATCTGCAGATTTTGCCCTTCATCTTCAGTTTTGAACATTATCATCTTCAACATCATCATCATCTTCATCATCTTCATCAACAATCAAATCTAGATCTACTGGAAAGGGCGACCGATCACCGACATCACTGACCCCGATCACCGACCGCCCCTTTCTCTCTTCATCTTCTCCCCACCGATCGCCTCCTCTCTTCCTCTTCTTTTCTTCTCCTCTCTTCTTTCCTCCTTCTCTCTCTTTTCTGTCTCTGAATCCGAAAAGCAAGACAAGGAGAAGAAAAGAAAAGAAAAAAAAAAAAACGAACCCAAAACGACATCGTTTTGGGTTCGAGCCAAATTCGAGCCCCTCCTTTCAAGCTACGGATCATTTTCGTTTTTTTATTTGTGTCAAAATTATTTTTCTGGTCCTTCTGTTGTAAAAAAATAAAAATAAATAATAAATAAATTAGAAAAAGTCTAAAAGGTCAATGTCCTCAACTTTTTTTTTTTTTTTTTTTTTTTTTGTTCATCTAGGTACGTAGAATCTAAGGCCTGTTTGTTTTAAAAAAATAGGGACTTGAGATTGAACTATTAGGGAGTACTAAGGCCTCGTTTGGGAATCATCCCTTTTAGTCAAAAAGTCAAAAAATTACTAAATTAGTCAAAAAGTCAACAACATATACCAAAAAGTCAAAGATACTCTTTTCTCTCTACTTTTTGCACATCTTTTCGTAAAAAGTCAAAAAGTCATCCCAAATATACTAATTTTTTTAGCTCATATTTTAGCCAAATAGCCAAAAAGTTATTAAATTAGCTTGTTCCCAAACGGGGCCTAAAATCATGTTTGTTTGCAGTATGAAACTTGGGATTGGTAGTCTCGTGAACTAATATGGGCCTTAGAGGAGGGGATTAGAAAAGGAGTACTTACCAATAAGTCTTATATATAAAATTTAAAATTTATCTAATCCCAAAAACAAAACATTTGTACCAATTAGTCCTACATATTTTTAATTGCTACCAAAAACTCTTTTTATTTTTTATTTTTATCACTTTAAAAATATTGCTACATCCAACGACTTCTGTCAAACTCACCGAAGACTCGCCGGAATATTCAACAATATCAGAAGTCGCCAGAGTATCACTGAAAGTTCGTAGGAGTGTTATGAATATCACTGAAAAATGTCAAAAATATCATCGGAGATTCACTGGAATATTTAGAATACTGCCCCCCCCAAAAAAAGAGAATGAATGGATAAATTATAGTTAAAAAACATAACATTAACAAACAACTAAGCAAATAATCTGTAATATTGATCAAACTAAAAAGTTAGCTTTAAAACTGTAAAATGTTACAGTTTCAAAGCATTATTCTATTAAACTGGAAAACATGTTATGAAACTGTAAAATTTTACAGTTCTAAAGAATGTTATGAAACTGCAAAATTTTACAGTTTTAAAGAATGATTCATTTTAGCACCAAAAAAAGTTGAAATTGTAAAATTTTACCGTCTTCACCGCCTGTAACTAAAACTTAAAAATAACTTATTCAGAACTTGAAATTTTTCTTCATTAAAACATAAAAATAAGCGTGTGTAACAGAGAAAATGTAGAAAAACTGAGAAATCGAAGAAAAAAATAGATATAGAAAGAATATTGTACTCCGACAACTATTTTTGGTTTAAATTTAGTCGGATTTTATGTAGAGTTCTACATCAGATTTGAGTAGATCTACTCATCTTCTTCGCCGTCAATGAGGATGGAGTAACGAGTTAATGTCGATGGTTGGTGGTTGTGTAGCGACCCTAATTTTCTTTAGTCATTATTTATTATTATTATGGTTATTATTATCTTATTTTATTTTTGACTTTATTAATTGTGTGGTCACATGAGAGTTAATGTAATATTTAATGGATTTAATGTTGTAATTATTAATTGTGTGGGTTACATGAGAATTTATTGTGATATTTAATGAATTTAATGTGGTGATTAATTAATTTAATGTGTTATTTAGTTATATATAATTAATCCAAATCTTTAAATATTTATGTTTGTTATATATAAAAAAAAAGGTGTTATATATATATAATCTTATATTTATATATATTATAATCATGTGTATTATATTATATTATATTATATAATAGTCATATTAGATTAGAATAGGAAATTAGGTTAATATATATATAATAAATTATAAGAATTCAACTAGGTTTATGAGTTTACAAGGAATCCTAGCAGCCACGGGAAGAAAAGAGAGAGAGAGAGAGAGAGAGAGAGAGAGAGAAGCGCTGTGCGGCTGTGCATTAGTGCAAGCCGAGAGAGAAAGGGGAAAAGGAAAAAAGGAGGATTAGGGATATGATTTTGTTTTGGTGGCTCTATTAATTCTTTAAAGATTTCTTTGATCTTCAAAATAATTGTGAGTACAAATCCTATTTTCCTTGATTATGTTTAATTCGTTAGTTTATTTATTTATTTATTTTATTAGGTTGATGTGATTTGATATTTTTGTATGTGGATTTAGAGGATGAATTAACTTAATTATTTTGATTAGTGTCTATGAGATGTTTAGGGTTTTTAGATGAGTGATTAATTTTATTTAATTTGATTAGTGGAACATGTAAAATTTAGGGTTCTCAGATGATTGATTTATTTTAATTAATTTGATTAGTGATATATATAAGGTTTAGGGTGTTTAAATGATTATTGATTTTATTATTTTTTTTAGATGATTGATTAATCTAATTATTTTGATTAGTGTATATGCGATATTTAGAGTTCTTAGATGATTAATTTATTTTAATTAATTTGACTAGTGGTACGTGCAAGGTTTAGGGTTCTTAGATGATTAATTTATTTTAATTAATTTGACTAGTGGTATATGCAATGCTTAGAGTTCTTAGAGGTTTGATTAATTTTAATTAATTTGACTAGTGGTACATGCAAGGTTTAGGGTTCTTAGATGAGTGATTAATTTAATTAATTTGATTAGTGGTACGTGTAAGGTTTAAGATTTTTAAATAATTAATTGATCGTAATTATTTTAACTACTTGGGTATGTAAGGTTTGGAATTTTTTAGATGATTGATTAATTTTAATTATGTTGATTAGACGTATATGTAAGGTTTGGGATTTTTAGATGATTAATTGATTGTAGTAATTTTAATTAGTTGGGTACGTAAGGTTTGGGTTTTTTTTAGATGATTGATTAATTTTAATTATGAAGATTAGATGTATATGTAAGGTTTGGAATTTTTTTAGATGATTGATTAATTTTAATTATGTGAATTAGATGTATAGGTAAGGTTTAAGATTTTTAGATAATTAATTGATTGTAATTATTTTGATTAGTTGGGTATGTAAGGTTTAGAATTTTTAGATGATTGACTAATTTTTAATTATTTTGATTAGACGTGTATGTAAGGTTTAGAGTTTTTGGATGATTGTTTGATTTTAATTATTTGAATTAGTTGAGTATGTAAGGTTTAGGGTTTTATTTTGGGTGACTTTATTAATTCTTTGAGTGATTCTTTGATCTTCAAAAATAATTTTAAGTACAAAACCCACTTCCCTTGATTTATGTTTAACTCGTTGTATTTATTTTTATTTGCTTGATGTTAGTTTGATTTTGTTTTTATATAAAGATGATAGATTAATTTTAATTATTTTGATTAGTTGTGGATATAAGATTTAGGGTTATAGATGATAGATTGATTTTAATTATTTTGACTAGTAGTGTATGTAAAGTTTAGGGTTCTTAGATAAGTGATTGATTTTAATTACTTTGATTAGTTGTGTAGGTAAAGTTTAAGGTTTTTTTAGATGATTAATTAATTTTAATTATTTTTATTAGTTGTTTATGTAAGATTTAGGATTTTTAGATGATTGATTGATTTTAATTATTTTGATTAGTTGTATATGTAAAGTTTAGGATTTTTTAGATGATTGATTGATTTCAATTATTTTAATTAGTTGTGTATGCAAGGTTTATGTTTTTTTTTATGTATTTATTTTATGGATTTAATCACACTCCTAATTATATGAAATTGGAATAAAGTTAGAATCCATTGATATTGGTTAGAGGATGGATTGATTCATTGTTTTTATTTATTTATTTTTTAATTGATTTTGTATTTACATGTAGATGATGGATTGATTTTAATTATTTTGATTAGTGGTGTATGCCATGTTTAGGGTTTTTATATGGATTTATTCTATGGTTGTAATCATATTCATGGTCATATGAAATTTAATAAATTAAGAATTCATAGATAAATTCCTTGTACTCCACCATGACTCTATGGATTGTTATTTTATTTGAGTGATGATGAGAAAGAGTGTATAAAAAAAAGGTGAGGATTATGAGAGTTGTTTGATGCCTTATGCCCGGCATTGTTATATTTGTCTCATGATGTCGATGAGATGTTTATGTATATTGTTGCCTCGTTCTCATGAGTAAACGAGTGCTTGATTTGCGCGCGTACGTATATGCTAACCATTCGGGGAGTGTGAGTCAAACTCGGGACGATATCCCCGTGCAAGTTTGGCTTCGGAGTGGGTTAGGTATACGGGAGGCATATGGGATATATGTGTAGGCCAAAAGGGGAGGGGCCGAAGTGGTGGAGTCAAGGTACAAAAAATTAATTATGAACTTGTATGTTAGTTCGAATTGTCTTAATTGAATTAAGATACAAAGTAGTAATTATGAACTTATATGTATAGTTCGAATTACATTGATTGAGTTAAGGTATAAAAAATTTAATTATGAGTTTATTAGTATAGTGTGAATGGTACTAATATATACATGATGAAAAAAAAAAATAGTAAACGATCTTGATAAATTATGAAATTTGAGCAGAGGCATGTATACGTGATTCTAGACAACTTTTGTATTTTAGCTTTTTATTAAAAAGATCGATTAGAACTTATAATCGGATGATCTTGATTATTGTCGGTTTGATTCATTTTAGCAAGGCAGATTTTAGAGACTGTTTTAACCCACGAAATGAACTCATTTTTATTGGTTTCGCGTAAACTGAAGTAAAACATTATTCTGCACATTTTTCATGTTTTGAACTTTTTCGAAAAAAAATCAACTTATGGCAGTTTTTGTTCGTTTCGACTTCAGATTTTTCTATTAAATTCGTCTAGATTTTTATATCAAGTTTTTCTCTTAACCTGTTTATTTTTTGTTAAATTCGTTCGCCCTGTCTTTTAGGAAATTTGATTCTGTACAACTTTTGCTCTTTCAATTTTGGTCAGTTCAAATTATTTAAGCAAGAAACGGTGCATTTTTATACTTATTCAGCAAGTTACTTGTGATTAAATTATACTAACTTTATTTTTTTTGCAGGATGGTGGGTCTTACTAACTTTTTATGCAGGGCTGACCCACCATATATTTTTATTTCCATTTTGTCTATTTTATAATCAATTTATATTTCGTTGTGTACGGACAAGAAACTAAATGCCACCGTATCTCGAGAAATTACATATTCGTCTCGGTGTGGTTGGAACTACTTGTCTTGTCTAGTAATAAGAATTTAATGTACTTTTGTTTGTGTCTGGTAGACACGTGAGTGTTGATTCTTGTACTCAGTATACCTGTATACTGACCTGTTTTGTCTCTTGGCAACTCGGGTGCGTTCTGATTGAGCGCAGCTGAGCTTCCTTTGCAAGATTAGTAGAGGCTTTGGTGGTGACAAGAAATAACTATGATCGTAGGACATGTCGATTGGATTTCTTTTGTTTTCTTATGTTTATGGTTGTTAGTAGTTTATGTATTTTTATTTTCTTTTATGACCTTAGTATTTTAAAAATTTGGCATGGGTTGTAACCTTACATTACTTAAGTTGTTTTGAAGTATTTATCATTACTTTAACGTTGGAGGTATTAGGTAGTTTATGAAATTATGGTGCATGGTATGATTGGTGTTTTGTTAATTACCTTACTGAGACTAGAATGTTTAGATTTTTGTTTCACCCCTAGGATTTGGATGATGGAATATTGATTGGGATTTAGTCCTAAGTTAATATTTAATTGTCCAAATTTTGGGGCGTGACAGGTTGCCCCCGTGAACCTCAATCAATGGTGGTCATTGGTTACCGGTGATTATATATTAGAAAAAGAAAGAGAATAAGGAAGGTGTGATCACTGGTTGTTGGACATGACAAAGAGAAGGAGAGGAAAACGCAAAAAAAAAAAAAAAAATAGAGAGGAAAGCGTAAAGAATGAGAGAAAATGGAGAGAGAGAGAGAGGGAGGAGGCAAAGTGTAGGACTTTTGGGTCCACTCAAAAAATTGTTGGATTAAACAGTGTACATATATTTCAAAAAGGACCTACAGGTAATTTTCCCATTAGAAAAAACCTCAAAGATTGGATTTCAAAACTAACAAGGGGATTAACTTGAAAAAAGTCTATTTTGCCCATGCATTTGTATGTGTGGTTTTTTTTGGGTATTACATCATTATATATATATATATTAAATAATATAGTATAAAAAATATTTATAAAATATAATTTTTAATATTTAAATATATCAAAAACTTCAAAGGGTATTTATGGTATTTTATATAGTTAATCCCCTCACAAAAATATATTACAAAGAAATATAATTTTTGTTAGTCTCATCACAAATAATTTCGATACTAACAATCTTACCCAATCTCACCCAACCTAACTCTGAAAATAAACGCGTCCTAGAAGTCTAAAAAAAAAATCTTACATAACGTTTGAAATTTGACTATTTTAGTTGATCTTTTAACTTTTTATTAAAAGATGTGACAATATATAATGATTTTTTGTTTTTTATTTTTTGTGTTTTTTGGGGTATGAACCTCACTTCCCAAAGGGAAGTTGACTAAGGAAGTGATTTTTTTTATTTTTTTATTTTTATGTATTGGTTTTTTTTTTTTTTTTTGACAAAAACATTTAAAAAAATTAAAAGGTGATGTAATTTAAATAAATCAGTAAGCTAATAAGTCAATAAATTGACCCTTTTTTTTTCTAATGGCCAAAATAGGCCTAAAAATAAAAAAAAAAGTCATTAAAAAAAAAGAAATACAATCCCAAATGCCTAACCTTGCATGTAGGGGTTGAATGAAATTAAACTGGCCGTATATTGAAATTGCTAATGATTGGGTTTGTTGGATTTTTTGGGTAGTGCCAAAAAAAGTCTCTTTATTGGTTTATTGACTAATTTTGTTCACATTATATCTCTATTTTTTTATACATTTTTTTACAATAAATAAAAAAAACAATTTATAAATCATATCTAAAAATAAGCAGCCCAACAAACCCCTCTCGTTGGATCATCAACTAGAGAGGAGTAACACCCATTAAATTTTTTGACTTTAGTAACTTTTTTTTTAAATTGCGCCAAATTTTTTTTTTAATGTCATTTAATGTAAAAGAATCTAAAAAGTTAAAAAAATATTTTAAAAAAACACTAAAAATATATATATAAAAAAGCAACTATTTTTATTCTTTTTTGTTCTTAATTTTTACACTTTTTTTTAAAATTTTTTTGTTTAGAATGATTTAAATAAGTGTATTTTTTGACTTTTTTTTATAAAAAGATATGTGAAAAAGTAGAAAGATGATTTAACCTAAAAAAGATAAAAAGATAGCTATTGTAGAGGATGCCAAACATAAAATTACTGATCTGTCTAGTTAAGTGAAATCTAAAAGTATAAAGTTTTTTTTAAAAGAGATTTTATTTTCTAATCCCTAGTAATTTTTTTAAGAAATATAAGGACAAAACAATTTTCACTTGAACATTTCAAAATTCTATTACTTTCGAACTAGATATTCATTTTTTTTTTTTTATGAAATTTATATTTTTGGAATTGTTTCATCAAGATCTATAAAACAAGATCCACAATGAATACAAAATTCTAAAACAAAATTTGACGAAATTTCACTAACCTAAGATAAGTCAATGAAATTTCGGTAGGTCAGTAAAATTTCGATGACCAAATCAGTAAGTCAATGAAATTTTTGTTGGCCAATGAAATTTTGGTGACGTCGCTAGCATTGCGCTAAAGAATCGATCATGAGAGTCACAAATTCGATCATTACTGCTATGGCGCCACTGAATTGGAGTTCAACATCGACTGGTTCTATTGTTGGAGAATCGTACTATGAGAGTTCAACTCCAATTAGTTCTCCTACTGTGATTTTACCATCATCGTACTAGTTTTGTTGCCAAAAAATCGCGTTGTTAAGCCATGTCAGTCAAACACCGACTTGTTGTGGTTGTTGTAGTGATTAGTGGTGGTGTGTAACAACCCTGACTTGTGATTAGCCTTTAATCCATGATTAATTATGCCTAAGAAGAATTAAGATGAAATTATGAATTAATTTGCATATGTGTACGACGTTATTTGTGTTTCTATCTGTCCATCGTAGAAATATCTGTTTGTCGTTCTGTTCTGTTCTGTTCTGTGAATTGAAGACCTTATTGGCATTCGATCGCGAAATTGACTTGAATTATGTGTTAGCAAGAGTTTTAAAATTTTATGGTATGTTCAATTGAAAGTCGATTCGGAATGATTTAATTAGAAAAATTTATGTCTAAATAATTTGATCAACCATTTAAACCATTAATTGCCTATATAAGGCATAAGTGGACCCTTGGCTATACTTTTATGTCAATTCGTAATGATTTAATTAGAATAATTTATGTCTAATTGAATGATTTGATCAACCATTTAATTAAACCATTAATTAAGCCTATATAAGGCATAAGTGGACCCTTGGCTCTACTTTTACATACTCTCATTTTGTTATCTTGAGATCAAACGTGAGAGAGAGAGAGAAAGTCGAGAATTTAAATTCATCAAACAAGGAAGGAAAAAGAGGGATTGCTACATTGAAGAGAATTTGGAAGATTTCAGCACTCTAGAGCATAATTGAACATCTAAGATGAGAATTCAACCTTTAGGTTTGAGTTTAAGTCATTCCATACATGAATCCAAGAGAAGTGAGCTAAGTTAAGCAAGAATTGAACTAGGAGGTAAAAAAGAAGAACATCTTATGCATGCATGTCCATTTGAACACAATTTGAGTTTGATTCCAAAGATTTCTCTCATGCATGTGTTCATCCTACCTTTATTTTGAGAATTCATCAAGTTTCATGTCATTTTGTGTCATTAGATTATGTTTTGGAAGTTTTGAAGTCAAGGCAATACATGCATGTCATATTCATGTTATGTTTACACAATTGAAGTTTGAATGTATATAATTGACACACTTATGGGCCTTGATTTCATGAAAGGAACTTTAATTCTTTATGTTTTCCAAGTTTAGACTTGTTTCCACAAGTTTTAGGACCCAAGAGTTGTGTTTTGAGGGGTTGAATTCGAGTTTTGAGCTTGGGAGTGCAATCTCGAAATTCCAGATTTTGCTTCCCCGCTCAAGCGACGGATTCTCTGCTTGAGCGACCACTCTGTGATCTTACACTTCCGCTCGAGCGACCTGAAGCTCGCTCGAGCGTGAAATGCAAGCTCCCAGAAGTTTCACGTTCTTGCAGACTGCTTGAGCAACAAGAGTTGCACTCGAGCGAGGACCTAAGTCTCATGCTCGAGCGACCGTCGAACGTCCGTCGAGCGTGAAAATCACATAACTAGTACTTTTTCAAAGTTTGGAGACCGCTAGAGTGAAGGAAGTTGCGCCCGAGTGGGACCCCTGTTTCCAGTATAACTGTAGACACCCCATTTTTGACCGACCTTAAGACTCAGACGTCACCGTTTGAGCGCTCGGTGATGTTGCATATCAGGCTGCTCAAGTCTCGTAGTCGCGGGTCGCTGCCGCCTCCCGACCAACCCTCTTTCTATCTTGTCTCTTGCCATAACTGCACTGCTGCTTTCTTTCCCGAGGGAAGGAGTGGTCTCAGAGACTATCTCCGGTGGCCGTGAGTTACTTTTTCGTGGGTCAGAGGCCATTTTGCCTGCTTTCGGCCCGGCTTGCCTGCTGGGTCAAGTCAGGCTTCTGGCCGGACCGCCTAACCATCTCCGACTTCTCCTGTTTTATGAGACTTCGCTTTAATGTTCCGAGGAACACTGGGCCCTCGATGCCCACTTCGCAATTAACACCACTTTTGGTGCGGCATGACCCATTTTGACCCCGATCGCGCGATTTGGGCCCCGAGCATTCATTTCAGATCCGCTTTCTCCGCTTCGGCAGAACCTCTGCTTTATCATTTCGAGAAACCCTGGGCCTCGATGCCCACTTCAGGGTCAGATGCCACTTTCGTGCTCAGAATCGCTGGACCCCAACCGCCTTTTGGTCCCGAGCATTCATTTTGCATCGGTTTTCTCGATTTTGGCAGGACCTCTGTTTTGTCATTCCGAGGGACACTGGGTCGCAGATACCCACTTCGCCGTGAATACCACTTCCGCACCCAGCTCATTTTGATCCCGATTTGCTCGCTTTTGGCTCCGAGCTGCTCATTTCTCATTAGTTTTGTTCAAACTCGGTACCTCTGCTTCAACATCGAAGATCACTGGGGAGAAGCCAGCAATTATCCCAGATAACTGCTTCGCTCCTCGAGCCCGCTTTCCTCACTTCCTGCCAATGTTGAACACCCTAGGGTATTTTCTCCCAACCAAAGCTACATATCTGTGGATGAGGGCATCTAGGAGGACCCTATGGGTTGGTGGTCGGCCGAAATTCAAGGTTTCATTTTTGGGCCTCCTTCAAGCTCTATGTTGTGACTCGCCTGTTGCCAATTTCCGACCTTGGAACCTTGTTGCACACATCTAGGAGGACACTTTGGTATGGTGGTTGGCCAGTAATTATTGGTTTCATTTTTGGGCCTCTCCTTCAAGCTCTATGTTGTGACTCATGGTTCAGTGTTGCCAAATTCCGACCCTGGGGCCTTATTCTACAAACTTGGGAGGACACCTTGGCATAGGGGTCGGCCAGAAATTTTTCACTTCAATTTTGTGCCATGGCCGGCCGGCCAGGAGGGGTAGCTGGCCGACCAGGTGGGGTGGCCGGCCGGCCACCTCCCACAATTTACATTCGCCGCCTTCCTGCTTCCACTGTCCGGTTAAGGTTTCAAAGATATCCCGGCATCCGGATATTTCGAGGGAAAGATTGGTGCTTTCCTCCTTTACACCCCATTTCTTGCCTATTTGAAGGGCCCTCCTCCTTCTTCAAGGTTGGAAAAACTTGTCTCAAGAGATCATCTCCAAAAACCTCAATTTCCTTAGCTTAAAACCTCAAAAAAGCTTCTAAGTTCCTAGGTCTTCTCTTCATCAACACCTAGCCTCACCTTCCTTACTACCATTCCAGCAGCTAGGAAGTGAATTTCAGAGGTTGAGAAGCTACAAATCAGAGCCAAGAATCAAAGAAAGACAAGTCTTCAAGGGTAAGTCCTCAAAACCAACTTTTAGGGCTTTTTCTTGATTCATTTCTACACTCTATTTGGTTGAGAATTGGGGCTCCGACCCCTACTGATTTTGTGCTTGCTTTGAGCCCCTCTACAACTTTGTAGAAGGGCTCAACTTCATTTGAGGCTCCTATGATATACTTGTTTCAATACCTAGCTTTTATGCCATTATCTTGCATGCTAGTTTAGGCCTATTTCCTTTTGTTTTCAGGGGTCCGACCCCTACTGGTTTTGTGCTCATTTTGAGCCCCTCTACAACATTGTATAAGGGCTCAACTTCATTTGGACATTGTATATACCACCTCCTTCAAATTTCATCAAGTGTGGCCTTTTTGCATGCAATTTTTGACCTATTTGTGTTTGTTTTTGGGACTTCGACCCCTACTGGTTTTGGTCTTATTTTGACCCCCTTTACATATTTCATGAAGAAAGTTTTGTCATTTGGTGTGTGCATTGCATGTCTCATGATATAGCCTATTTGGAAGCCTACTTTGCATGGATTTTATAGCATGTTTGTATTCTGATTTTGAGGATGTCACCTTCTGAAATTGTGCTTATTTTTATCTCATCTTCAATATTGTAGAAGAAAGTTTGTCCATTTGGGGTTTTCATATGTCACTTGTCTCAATACTCCTCTTTTGGCCACTAACTTTGCATGCTATTGTTGATCTATCTATGCTTGCATTTTGGCCATGTTTGTTACTGAAAAATGCCATATTTGGGGCTGCCTTGCTACTGTTCTTTCTTCCATGATCATATTTTGCATGTATAGCATGGCTATAGGCCATTTCGGGGCTTAATTTCACATTTTCGGGATGAATGCATGCTTCGAGTATTATTTCGAATTGTTTCGGGGCTGTTTTCCCCTTTATTTAGGTGCTGAAATTCCATTGCCATGCTTGCATATCATTTCCCATGCCATTTGTATCATTTTTGCATTGCCTCGGTTTATGCTACCAATGGGCACGCACTTCGAGGCACCTCATTCTTTTCATTCCTAAGCACTATGTGAGCGTGGCCGAGGCTATCTCATGTTGGCATAAGCCCAATTTGCATTTTCATGCTTCTACATCATTGTTCAATTTGCGGTCCGCGACACGCTGCTTTCGAGGCGCCTTTGTTTTTATCCGACGCCTCCTATGCGAAAGTGAGCTCAGCTCTCCCATATTGGTGTAAGCCCATCGCTGCATTCCGTATGCCATCTCGCCTCATTTATCATCGCCGACGGCGCTACTGGGCACGCTGCTTCGAGGCACTTCGCTTTTATCCGATTTTTATTCTTTCATCATCGCCGACGCGCCTATGGGCACGCTGCTTCGAGGCACTTCGCCTTATCCGATTTTCATTCTTTCATCATCGCTGACGGCGCTACCAGGCACGATTTCGGCACTTCGGCCTTATCCGATTTTCATTCTTTCATCATCGCCGACGGCGCTACCAGGCACGCCTTTCGAGGCACTTTGCCTTATCCGATTTTCATTCTTTCATCATCGCTGACGGCGCTACCAGGCACGATTTCGAGGCACTTCGCCTTATCCGATTTTCATTCTTTCATCATCGCCGATTTGCGCGCCAGGCACGATTTCGAGGCACTTCGCCTTATCCGATTTTCATTCTTTCATCATCGCCGACGGCGCCAGGCACGCTGCTTCGAGGCACCCGGTTTTATTCGATTTTCATTCTTTCATCATCGCCGATTTACGCTACCGCGGGCACGCTGCTTCGAGGCACTTTGCTTTCATCCGATTTTCATCTTCCATCATCGCTTTGATTTGCGCTACCAGGCACGCATTTCGAGGCACTTCGATTTTATCCGGTTTTCATTTTGTCATCGCCGTTTGCGTGCCCGCATGCACGCACTTCGAGGCACTTCGCTTTATCTCGCCATCCATTTTAGCTGCTTCGCTTATGCGTCTGCAGTGCACGATTTCGAGGCACTCGCTTTATCCGCTGGCATTGCGATGCCTCGCTTCGGCTTATGCACTCGTGCACGATTTCAAGGCACTGCTTTATCCGCTTGGCATTGCGATGCCTCCGCTTCGGTTTGCGTGCTGTGCATGCATTTCGAGACATTCTGCTTTATTCGGTTTGCATTGCAGATGCCTCGCCGCTTATGCGTTCGCTGCACGATTTCGAGGCACTCTATTTTATCTCGATGAGATTTCATCATTGTGCGGTTTGCGTGCTGGGCACGATTTCGAGGCACCTCATTCTTGTCATTCCAAGATCCTATGTGAGTGTGGCCGAGGCCCCTTCATGTTGGTATAAGTCCATCATTACATTTCGCATGTCATTCAAGATCGCTTCGGCTTATGCGTGCCCGTGGACACGCATTTCGAGGCATCTCATTTTCATGGCATTGCGCATGCTAGGTTGCATAATAGTTGCATTTCATGCATATCATGCATATCGCACAGGAAACGAGGCACGCTCCGTACTCCGAGTAACGGAACGGGTCTCAATTCCCAAATCACCAACACTCCGGATTACCCATGATGGAGTTAGGTTTTGTTGTAGCATTCATATGTATTCATCCCTATATTGAGTTGTGCAAATCGGCTCCTCGGCCATCATGCATCGATATGCGTGATTGATGGCACGAGGATCGAGGCATGCATATATTTGTGAAAATACATTGCTATGCCCTTTTCCTACTCTCTGTTACAGCAAAACCAAGGATCAACAACTTTTCGGAGATTCGGCGCGTATTTCGAGAAATACTGTAAACAGAGGCTAATAAGGGCATTCCAGTGGATTTCCGCGCCAAGCATTTCAAAGATGCATCATCTATCGGCGAGGCGCCCGGCTTGCACGCCAGCTTTTAATTTTTTTGTAATTAATTTGTTAATTAATTAGAATTTGTATTATTTCGATCAGTATATTCTTTTTATTCGTCAGATATTATTTATTCGGACCTCATGAGGGCATAATTGTAATATGGGTGTGTGAGTGTGATGTATGTCTTCCAACCCCCATTTCTTTCTCCCTTTTATTTACCCGCTGATGGTTAGATATAGGCATATTTCAATTAGCATACAAGATGACAAAGATATTTGCATCATTCATCTCAGACAGATGCATCGGCTCTGCAAGATCATACAACCGTGATCAGATTTCAATTCCAAGTTGAGTACTTGATAGCTGTTGCATCTCATATGCCATGTTTAGAATAGCCGAGCCTGCTATAGTTGCATTTTGCATGTGTTGCATTAGGCATTACAGTACACTTAGGATCATGCATGATTTCTAATCAGCTTCCTGTTTTGGCTTGGAGTACTAGGTGAGTTTTATGCTTTAGCATCCTTGTATGCGTGTGAGTGTTGCCATGATAGCATGCTTACCATGAGGCTATTTGCTTATGTGATATAACTGCCTTGAATGCCTGTGGGTGGAGGTTGAGTTATCTGAATTGGGACAATGCATTGACTGTTTGTTTTAAGCCCACTAGATAGTGGCAACATCACTGTTTTCTAAGCCCACCTGATGGTGGCAACCAAGATTTTAGCCTACCTCGTAGCACCATCAAACCATTTTCAAACAAACAAACATGAAATGTTTAGTTCCATCGTGACGGCCCATTTATACTTGTTTGTCATGAGCATCACATAGTAATCCTAGGCTAATAACCTAATAAGAACATACAAAGTTTTCAAAACAGATATCATGGTTAGTAGAGGCTTGCCTTTGACGGCGAGAGGGGGTGCTCACGATGTGACCTTCCTAATCGTACTCCAAGTTCCCGAGCCAACTTTGGTAATGACTTTACACGCGGCCTTTGGCATCGAGTCGTGGTTTCCTAAATTTCCCATTTTAAAATATTTAGGTGGCATCATTATCCGCAAAGCAGTCCATGTTTGGCACTTCTTTCAAAAAAATCTGTTTTCCTTCAAAACGATTTGCCGGATTTGGACTCTTTGGTTCAAGATTTGGAACCGCAACAAAATCGAGTCCGAACTGTAGCGAGGTCCCCCGCGGGCGTTGTTACAATAACCAAGTATTGTCAAATAGATTTTTGCATCCTCATTACATCCTAAGCATTCTTAGGCCAAGATTAAGACTCAATAATGAGGATAAAGGCTGATACCATGCTATGGAACATAATGAGTAAAGTATATCTTGAGCGTATGTTTCAGATGTATATCTGTTATATATTATGTAGGTCATGCGCCGTAGGCTATTTGGTTATTTGTTCTGTCCATCTACTTTGGAGTCATTTGTGAGTAATAACTTTGTAAAGTTATGTTCAATTATAAGTATTTTCTAAATGATATAAGATGATTTGTTTCTAAAATATTAGTTTCTATATGAATGAATGGTTGTCTAATACTTTTGAAATGTATTCGTGGCATTCTTAGTTTCAGATGACATCTATTATCTGTTTTGTTACGTCCCATTTATGGGCCAACTGTACGTTTCATAAGCCAACTGTACCGTCTCCGTGCACGTGAGTCAACTGTATGCCTTTATGGGTCAACTATTTCTGCTAGTACTAATGAATGTACCATGTATGATTAACTGCAAATTCTGATTATGAATATGATTCTGATTCTGTATTTGTTATAAACTATAATCGCTGAACATGATTATGAATCCATTTCTGATAACTATTGAATTTCGCTTCAGAATCAAGTATGGACAACATTCATTTAAACCCTTTACTTTGTTCTTATTCACTGGGCTTCCACTCACTGATTAAATTATGTATGGAGGTAGCCAGGCGCACGACTGCACCAGAGTTGAGGACCCGTGTCTCAGCTTTGTCACCAAATACACAGTATGCAAGGAGGTTCCCTTTTGTGAGCGAGTCAATTCTAAATGGTATATGTTTAAGACCTTGTCTTCGTTGAATTATGAACAAGTTTTTGTTATGTCTATATTGGGCTAAGTCCCTTTTTGGCTACATGTGTATTGAATGTGACGTAAGACCTACATTATGACGTCACGTATATGTGTAATAAGTTTAAAATTTCTGTCCCATATATGTCTCCACAGCTCAATGGACTATGTATGTTTATATATTTGCTTCCGCAACCCCTATTTATAAGTTATTCTGTTCAGAGGCCTTTGGTAATCCAAGAATTACTGGCCGGTTATGACGCTAAACCTATAGAGGCGGGTTTGGGTCGTGATAGAATGGTATCAGAGCACGTGTTATACCACACACACGAGTCCATACGAGCTATAGGATGTCCTAGAAAAGAATTAGGGGCATTTCATCTGCATGTGCGAGTGTGTGCTAATCTTTATAAATGTGAAAACTAAATTTGAACCTAAACAAATGAAATTGAAAGAAATGAACAAGATTATTCCTATGTTTATTATTACCTTGTTTCTCTATAACATCATGGAAAATGTAAGAAATAATGATACAAGTGAATCCTCGGAGGCTCGCATGGGTCGTATAGAACAAATGTTTGCAGCCTCGATCGAAACACCGACATAACAATGTAAGCAAATAACTTTTGCCTCCTCCGCTTCCACCAAAGACAACATGAGCCAAATAACAATGATATAATCAACTCGACTCGTAAGTTCATGAAGATGAAACCGACAACTTTCCCTGGAGCTATTGAACCATTAAAGGTCAAACATGGTTGTTGGAAATGGAGAAATTATTTGAAATGTTTCCCTATTCTGAGATTCAGAAAGTCCTTTTGGCTACATGCACCCTGAAAGACGAAGCCTGGAGATGGTGGTTATTGGTCTGAAATAGTAATGAGAATATGACATGGGCTCAATCTAATACGATCTTCTATGACAAGTACTTTTCTCAAGGTTTCGTGACTAAAAGGTTTCATAATTTCAAGAACTCAAGAAGGCAACATGTCTGGAGCCAAGTATGAGGCTAAATTCATTGAACTAGCTCGGTTTGTGTCTCATATGGTAGACACGGACTACAAGAAAGCTCGAGAATTTGAGGGTGGATTGGATTTAGATATATTTGATCAGGTAGGAGTCCTTAAACTACCTACGTATGTGAATGTGCTTGATAGGGGATTGATGGCAAATGCCATTTTGGCAACAAAGAAACAAGCTTCTACCCCAACAACTGAATGGAAGGGGAAAAGATCTGGAATTAGTTTCAAAAAGGGCCGTTCATTTGCTATGAATAAGAAAAAAAATACGGAATTTTCTAGCAGATCAAGTCAAAGCGGTGGATCTACGCCTATTTGTACCCAGTGTGGAAGGATACATAGAGGAGTTTGCCATCGGGTATTTGGTGCTTGTTTCCGGTGTGGCAAGACGCGCCTGTAGACGTCCCCGAACGCGCCCCGGGAGGACGACTCCCGTTCCGGTTCGATATTGGGTCTACTACAGTTCAAAGGACTCAATTTTGTCACGGTTCTAAATCTGAACCAAAGAGTCCAACTCTGGCAAATCGTTTTGAAGAAAAACAGATTTTTGAAAAAGTAGTGCCAAACATGGACTGCTTTGCAGACATGAGTCGCCACCTAAATATTTTAAAATGGGTAATTTAGGAAACTCCCGACTCGGTCAAGGCCACATGTCCGCTATCACCAAAGTGGTCTTGGCTCGAGCTTGGGTACGATCGAAGGTCACTATGAGCATTTCTTTCGCCCGGCCCGACGACCTGCCTCTACTAACCGTGATATCTGATTTTGAAAACTTTATGCGTTCTTATTCCAGTTATTAGCCTAGAATTACTATGTTATATGACAACAAACAAGTATAGACTAGATTGCCTAATTTGGAAATAAACATTGCATATCCGCTCGCTTTTGAAAACAGCTTGAAATTGCTACTCAAGTAGGCTAAAATACAGATTTCAACGAGTTATTCCAACTCAAGCAATCCAACCTCCACCCACAGGCATTCAAACAATTTATCTCACATAAGCACTTAGCCGCATGGTAAGCATACTGTCATGGCAACACTCACACACATGTGATATGCTAAAGCATAAATACTTACATCAGACTGCCAAAACAAGAAACTAGTTAGCAAACATGCATGACCTAGTTCATGTTAAATGGCGAATGCAACACAGGCGAAGATGCAATCTAGACAGGCTCGGCTATCCTAGACATGTCACGTGGAATGCTACAAATAACACGTATTCAATTTGAAATTGAAATACAATGCGCTTGTATGATGTGCCGAGCCCGATGCGGTAAACAAATGCATGGATGCACGCATGCATTGCATAAGGTATGCTAAAATAAACGTGCCCTAATCTACCATCGTAGTGTAAATAAAGGGATAGAAGAAAGTGGGGATTGGAAGACATGCACCCACTCACACACTTATTACATTTTTGCCCTCACCGAGAGATCAAAATAATAATATGTAATCTAATAAATAATTAACTACCCTAGCTAATTAAATATTACAAATCAACTAAATTAATTAAATAAATTAACTAATTTAATTAAACAAGAATCGCCGGATGAGGGCTAAAAGCAACAAGGCCGGATCGTTTTAACCGACTTCCGCAAGTGTGCCTCGCTTCTCTCGCTTCCTCTTCTAAAATTACTAAAATCCTGTGAGTGCCTCTCAGAGCACTGGGGAGTACCACCGGCCGGGCAGAACCACCGGCCAAGGAGGAGGCCATCGGCCGAAATTCACTCATCGGCTTCCGATCGATCACGGCGGCACTAAATAGTGCCTACGGCACAAGACAAATTTCGCAGAACTCCAGAACTCACAAAGAAGAGAGAGGGAAACAACATGCAAGGCAATGCAATCTGCCATTTATGCACCAAACACACCCCCTATCATGTTATTGACTCAAGGGGGCCTGTGCCTCGGTTCCCGGACCACCAATCATGCATTTCCATGCATGATGGCCCTAAGAACCAAGAATGCAACTTCACTTTCAAATGCATGCAAAACACATAGGCACAAAAGGGTGCCAAACCTCTATCAAACTCACTTCAAGAGGCTTGGCATGCATGTCAATGTGGTGCAATCCTAAGCATGTTATCTAGGATGCAAGATGGACAATGTGATACACTTATGCAAACATGCAAACAAGCATATAAGGCAAGCATGCAAACCAATGAAATGATGGACTTAGACATGAATTAGGCAACTAAAAAAGGCCTGAAATCAGTGGCCAAAGTGCCTAGAAATGGGGACTAAACAAACTCACACACATGCAAGTGTCAAGGTCCAAACCCAAGGCATACGAAAGCAACTCTCATGCACACTTAAGAGGCACAAACATGGGCTAATAGCATGCATGAAAAGCTCTGAAATCCATGTCAAACATGATGCCAAATCATGCAATGAAGCATGCCAAACAAAGCATGCAAATGGCCTAGGCTTAAAGCAAGTCAATAGGGCATTAAACCACACTTAGCACAAACACATATGGCATGCATCAAACAACCAAAAACAGATTTTTAGCATGTCAAATTAGGCCTAAAGGACCACTTAGATGGCATCTAAGAAGCTTGGAATCGAAGGCATGCAACATGACCAAAACATGGAGCATTTAACACAAGCTTAATAAGTCACAAAGAAGCATGCAATGTAAACATACAAGCACCTCTAGAGGACTGAAATAGCATATGAAATGGTTCCAAATCATCAAAAACAATGCAAGCATGGCATGTTACACACTCATGCCCTTTAGGCCAACAAGCCAAATGCAAAGGGGCTATATTAAACATGCTAAGATTGACCAAAATACTTATGGACAGACCTAAAACATGATAATATGAGCACAAAATCTTCACAAACACAAGTCTAAAACATGCTAGAAATGAAGGCATACCACCTAAGCATGTTAAGACATAAAGAGGCATTACAAGACAACTATACTAAGCATGCATAGGAGACCAAAACCAACTTGAAAAACATGTTATATCATGGCAATATAAGCATGAAAGACAACCAAGGCATGCTCAACACACACTCAAACATGGTGCTCCTTTGAAGCCAAAACTTGCCCTTTTCAAGGACACCAATGAGGGGGTGGCCCTCTTCTTGAGACTTCACAGAGCAGCTTTTCACCACTGAAATCCTCAAGATTTCAGTGGTGAAGAGATCCTATCACCAAAATCTCGGATCTCTCACAAAATAGCACAAAAGTGCCCTTTTCAAGGCCTAAGGGTGGTCAAACCTACCCAAACCACTAAACTCTCTTAATATACAATAAAGAGGGTAAAAAATCAGAACTTTTATGTGCCAAACACTAAGCCCAAAAACTGTTTTAAACCAAGTAAAAACAAGGTACAAGAATGGGGAAAAAGAGAACTAGTGGCTCACCCTTGTAGACCTCTTCACAAAGCTTGTTGTTGTGTCTTCTTTGAGCTCAAAATCAGCCAAGAATCATCAAAAACCAACCTCTAGAACCTCTGTCCCAAGAGAAAGGTGAAGCACTAGGTGCTAGTGTGCAAAAGTAAGGCACAAAACACCTAGTTTAACAAGAGAAGGATAGATATAGGATAGATATATATTTTCTAACCTAAACCAGAGCTTCCTCTCTGTCTAAAATGGCTGAAAACCTCTCAAGAAAATCCAACCTTGAGCCAAGAGAAGAGCCTTCTCTCTTATAGAACTTGTAAGACTTACAAGCTAAGCCACCAAGGGCTCATCCCTCCATACACGTGTATGGAGGGGAAGCAAATTGCACACAGCTGTCTGAAAATATCTCAGAAAGCAAGTGCACAAGGTCTTACGCGTAAAATGTCATTTTGACAAAATTGAGTGCCGACCGGCACAAAAGAGTGCCGACCGGCACAATAAAGTGCCGGTGGCAACTCTAGCCAGCCGGTGGCCTCTAGCCCCAGCCGGTGGTATGTGGGGATGCCTTACAAGGCATTCCCTGCCCTTCCAAGGCAAAACACAAGTGTTTGGTGCAAAACCAAACACAAAACGGTCAAGTTCGGAGGTCCTGAGGCAAGGCGCGCGAGCCGAGAACTCCGGGAACTCCAAACGAACACACACATGGATGATCACCGAGTGTTCAAGCGGTGACGTCCAAGTCTTGATGACGGTCAAAAATGGGGTGTCTACAGCGCCACATGATAAGAGATTCTCTAATCGGGTCAGAGAATGCCAACCGTCCTGTAGCAAGTTTAGTAGGATCTGCTTCTGGATTAAGAACAAATGTTAGAACTAATACGAGAAGAGAACTCTTGAGACAGGGTAGAGTTTTTGCACTTGTGCCTGGTGACGCATGTAATAATCAACTGGTGGTGTCGTATAATTTCTATCTATGCTCAGAATGCCTATGTATTGATAGATTCTGGTTTCACGCATTCCTTTGTGTCACATGCTTTTTCTTGAAAAAAAACTAGACCATTAGAATCCATGAATTATTTATTGTTTGTATCTATGCCATTTGGGGATTTTATGGTATGTGCATATGTGTACCCGGCATGTGATGTTGTGATTGGTGATGTGATATTGTATGTTGATTTATTACCTTTAGGAATTGATCATTTTGACTGCATATTGGGTATAGACTGGTTAACAAAGTACTTTGCAAATATTGACTGTGTGAATAAGTTTGTTATATTTCGTCCACCAAGGTTACCTGAGTTTGTGTTCACCGGGAATGGCGTGGTCCCTCCCTTATACTTGATTTTTGCCATAAAAGCTGTTAATTACTTAAGAAGATATGTAGAGGGTATATGTGTTGTGTTTTGACTACGACTTTTGATAATCCCACTGTAGAGAACATCCTTGTAGTAAATGAATTTCCTGATGTATTTCTAGCTTACTTATCGGGAGACTTAATTGGTAGGGAAATTGAGTTTACTATTGATGTTGTATCCGGAACACAACCGATTTTCAAAACCCCATATAGAATGTCAACTTCGAATCAAAAAGTTGAAAGTTCAAATTTATAAGAACTCTTAGACAAGAAATTTATCTGTCCAAGCACGCCACCTTGGGGTGCTCTAGTGTTTTTCACAAAAGAAAGACAAGTCCTTGAAGCTGTGTATTGACTACTGTGAGTGGAACAAGGTAACTGTGAAGAACAAATATCCATTGCCCTGAATAGATGATCTATTTGACCAACTTCAAGGAGCTCAAGTGTTCTCCAAGTTAGATCTTAGATTCGGGTATCACCAGTTAAAAGTTAAGGCAGAAGATGTAGAGAAAATTGCATTTAGAACTAGGTACAGACATTATGAATTTTTGGTAATGCCGTTTGGGGTGACTAATGCATTTGTTGCCTTCATGGACCTTATGAATAGGGTGTTTAAATCATATCTGGATGAATTTGTTGTTGTATTTATTGATGATATTTTGATTTATTCCAAAAGTAGGGAAGGTCATGAGAATCACTTGAGGGCCGTGGTTATAGACTCGAGAGAAAAGAAGCTATATGCAAAATTTTCCAAATGCTAATTTTGGCTTGACAAAGGTGACATTTCTAGGACATATATCAACAAGGATGGTATCTCCTTTGGCCCCCGTAAAATCGGTTATTGTAGATTGACCAAGGCCAACTAATGTGTCGGTTAGAAGTTTTTGGGGGCTTGTAGAGTATTATCGACAATTTGTGGAAGACTTTTCAAAACTTGCTATGCCATTGACATAATTGACACAGAAAAATGTACCCTTTGATTGGACCGATCAACGAGAATCAGCTTTCCAAGAACTGAAGGCTAGACTGGTAACTGTACCAATCTTGACATTGCCTAATGGAACCGATGGGTTTTAGATTTATAGTGGTGCTTCCTATAAGGGTTTGGGGTGCGTGTTAATGCAAAATGGGAAAGTGATTTCTTATGCCTCGACAACCCATCTTTGTGAAAAGAACTACTCGACTCATGATCTTGAATTGGCAACCGTGGTGTTTACTTTGAAAATCTGGCGTTACTATTTGTATGGAGTAACTTGTGAAGTATATACAGATCATAAAAGCTTAAAATATTTCTTCACCTAAAAGGAGCTGAACATGAGGTAGAGAAGATGGTTGGAATTAATCGAGGACTATGACTTGCAAATTTCAGATCATCCAGGGAAGGCAAATACCGTTGCAGATATAGTGAGTAGAAAATCTATTGGGAATCTATCATGTTTGCTCACTGGTCAGAGAGAATTGTTATGTGAATTGGAACGAAATGAAATTGAAGTGGTTTTGCGTGAATAGCGTGGAATTCTAGCTACTATTTCTGCCCAACCTGCAATTATTGAGAAGATAAGAGATAGGAAACTGTAAGATGCATTTCTAAAAAAGATTGTAGATGAAACCGACTCAAAATAGAGACTGGGATTTGCGCTTGACAATAATGTGTTGAAATTTCAGAATTGCCTTTGTGTACCAGATTGTTATGATTTGAGAAAACGTGTTATGACTGAAGCCCATAATTCCAAATTTGTTATGTATCCGGCGAACACAAAGATGTATCATGATTTGAGACAGAACTTCTAGTGACCTGGAATAAAGCAAAGCATTACTGATTTTGTGAGGAGATGTTTGCATTGCCACCAAGTTAAAACTGAACAATAATGACCCGCTAATATACAATTGCTTCAATACCGAAATGGAAATGAGAGCACATTACCATGGATTTCATTGTTGATTGCCTCGCTTCTTCCCGAGGTATGGACTCTATTTGGGTCATTATTAATCGCTTAACTAAATCTACTTACTTTTTACTTGTTAAATCTTTGTATAATGCGGATAAGTTGGCTAACTTGTATGTCAATGGGATTATGAAATTACATAGAGTTCCAAAGGTCCATAGTATCTAATAGAGGTCCCAAGTTTACTTCAAGATTCTCGTAGAGTTTGCAACAAGTTTTGGGAATTGAGTTGAGATTAAGCAGTGCTTATCACCCACAGACAGATGGCCAATCTGAACGGACCATTCAAACATTGGAGGATATGTTACGGGTGTGTGTGTTAGACTTTAAGGCAATTGGGAGACTTACCTTCCTCTCGCCGAATTTGTGTATAACAATAGCTATCATTCAAGTATTGGAATGGCTCCTTATGAAGCTTTGTATGGTAGGAAATGTCGCTTCCAATTTGTCGTGCCAAGTAGGTGATAGACCTTTTGTTGGGACCGAAACTTGTGCAAGAAACAACTGAAAATGTGAAATTGATTCAACAAAGACTGAAAACTGCACAAAGTCACCAAAAGAGTCATGCGGATGTCCGAAGGAGAGATAGGGAATATGAAGTCGGGGATCACATGTTTATCAAAGTAACTTCGATAAAAGACCAAACGCGGTTTGGAGTAAAAGGCAAATTGGCACGGAGATATGTTGGACCATACGAAATTCTTGAGAAGATCAACCCAGTAACATATCGGATAGCCTTACCGCCAATCATGGAACATATGCATAATGTTTTTCACGTCTCCATACTTCGGGATTATCTACAAGATCCGTTATATGTCATTGAACCAACACATGTGCTTTTGAAAGATGATTACACCTATGAGGAAAGGCCAATACAAATTGTTAATTGTCGAATCAAAAGACTAAGGAACAAAGAAATCTTATTGGAGAAGGTTGATTGGCAAAACTACAGAGGGACATATGCAACTTGGGAAACGGAGGAAGATATGATGAGGAGATACCCTGAATTATTTCCTTTGGATCCAATATTCTTCTAAAATGAAGGTAATCCGAGTTTAGAGGACCAAACTCTTTAAGGGGGGAAGATTGTAACAACCCCGACCTTTGATTAGCCTTTAATCCATGATTAATTATGCCTAAGAAGAATTAAGATGAAATTATGAATTTATTTGCATGTGTGTATGACATTATTTGTGTTTCCATCGGTCCATCGCAGAAATATCTGTTTGTCGTTCTATTTTGTTCTGTGAATTGAAAACCTAATTAGCATCCGATCGCGAAATTGACTTGAATTATGTGTTAGTTAGAATTTTATGATAAGTTCAATTGAAAGTCGATTCGGAATGATTTAATTAGAATAATTTATGTCTAATTAAATAATTTGATCAACCATTTAATTAAACCATTAATTAAGCCTATATAAGGCATAAGTGGACCCTTGGGTATACTTTACACACTCTCATTTTGTTATCTTGAGATCAAACGTGAGAAGAGAGAGAGAGAGAGAGAGGAAAGCTTGAGAATTTAAATTCATCAAACAAGGAAGGAAAGAGAGGGATTGCTAAGCATTGGAAGAGAATTTTGAAGATTTTAGCACTCTAGAGCATAATTGAACATCTAAGGTGAGAATTCAACCTTTAGGTTTGAGTTTAAGTCATTCCACACATGAATTCAAGAGAAGTGAGCTAAGTTAAGCAAGAATTGAACTAGGAGGTAGAAAAGAAGAACATCTCATGCATGCATGTCCATTTGAATAATTTGAGTTTGATTTCAAGGAATTCTCTTATGCATGTTTTCATCCTACCTTTATTTTGAGAATTCATCAAGTTTCATGTCGTTTTGTGTCATTAGATTATGTTTTGGAAGTTTTGAAGTCAAGGCATGTAGTGATCCCAGTTTTGCCACTTCGCTGAATATATTGGAGATCGAGTCGCCTGGCCACCATGAGGGTCCAAGGGTAGCACCCTTGGGTGTCCAAGGGCAAATGGTGAAGATAGAGTCGCCTGCTAGCTCATGGGGTCGAGGGGGTAGTGCCCCTTGGGGGGTCTTAAGGTAGCGCCCTGGCGGAGTTGAGGGCTGCGCCTCTGAAGCAAAAATGCAAAATGCATTAGAAGTTGCTTGTCTGCTCGAGCGGTCGTTAATGCGCTCGAGCGGAGAATATTGGGTTTCAAGCTTTGACCTGCTCAAAAAGTATCGAAAGTGTATTTGACGCCGAAAGGCACTACATGTTATATCGGCAGTGAATCGATATTTCATATCACTTTTGTATATATCTCTCTCTCTCTCTAAAAACCCTTTCTCTCCATTCTCTCTATATTTCCCTACGCCAAATTGGATCAAAACCTTGATTTCTCAAGATCCATTAGAGTTCTGCCATAAGTTTTTCATCAAAATTGGGTAACTTCTTGTGGGCTTAGTTGTGTGTGAAGATCGAGTTTCAATACCGCTGATTTTGGGGGTTTCATCTCATTTCTTCTTTAAAACTTGAGCTAGGGATTTTCTTAGAGTTATACATATATTTTTGCAAGATTTATATGATTTTTGAAATCATCTTTTGATAGCTTTGAAAATTGATTGTTGATTCAAGAAGTTGAGCGATTTTGAAAGTGGGTTTGTGTCTTGTTCTTTTAAAATGATCTTATGGGTTTTGATCTTCGTTGATTGAAGAAAAGATGATTTTGGAAAGTTCTCTTTCAAAGGATTTGAGTTGTATAGCTTTGGTGAGAAAACCTAGAATTTGGGAATTTTTTTTAAAGAGACTGAAAATCCATGAATGATCTTGTTGTATTTATTTTGTCTGTCAAAATAAATGGATGTTTGGAAAATTTCTTATTTATATTTATATAAATGATGAATTTCAAGGAATAAAAGAATTGTTGTTAATTTTGGAAATTATTGTTCAAAACGTTGAAATAGTCTTGAAATGACTAATTGTTAAGGATACTTGAGAAAAGGGAATTGTGTTATTCCTTGGATGACAAATTGGAATAAAAGTATTTATATTCATCTTGTGTTATTGGCATAACAATTCATTTGATTACATTAAACTTTGAAAGTTGATTGAAAACTTGCATTGAGAAATGAATGTTGAGAAACAAATTTTCATGAAATGGTTTTGGGATAAATACGTTGGTAAGTCTTAATAGATGGTCTAGATGATATTGAATAAGTTGGCCTGAGAGTCTGGGTTGAAAGACCGAAAACCCGCGCGGATAGGTGTCGAGCCCTCCGGTTAATACCGGTAAAAATGACAATTGGGTAGTACTTGTATAGTCTATTTGCAAATACCGACCTAGGGATTACCAGAGTCGTATTTACCGCCCTTGAAATAAATTGTTAAGTTTTGAACAATTGAAATTGCATGACATCATTGAGCATGATGGTTTTCAAAAGATGAAAATGTGATTAATCTTCAAAAAGGGGCATAGAATGGCATGTGCATTTCATCTCTTGAGACTTGTATAAAATGTATATATTTTGTTAAGGATTTCCTACTGGCTTTATGCTCACCCTACGGGATTTTTGTGTAGGAAAAATGTGGTGATACCGCCTAACTAAAGGTGAGCAAATGTGTATTGAGAGTACGAGACTCTCATTTTGCTGTGACTCTGTGTGTAAGCCAAGGGCTGCATGTATGGGTTTGAATAACCATTTTGTGTAATCAGACTCAAGCCTTGGAAACTTGTAAACCCTTGGGGATATTTATTTGTTTATTTACTCTTTATTGGATTAATGTATTGTTGCATGGAGAACTATTGTGTCATGTAATGTAAGTTTGGAGTTTTATATTCGGTTTTCCTTGAAAGAGCCATGATTGTTGTATTATCATTTGGGTAGAAACTTGGGGCGTTACAAGGCAATACATGCATGTCATATTCATGTCATGTTTTCACAATTCAAGTTTGAGTGTGTATAATTGACACACTTATGGGCCTTGATTTCATGAAATGATCTTTAATTCTTTATGTTTTCCAAGTTTGGACTTGTTTCCTTAAGTTTTAGGGCCCATGAGTTGTGTTTTGAGGGGTTGAATTCAAGTTTTGAGCTTAGAAGTGCAATCTGGAAATTCCAGATTTTGTTTCCCCGCTCGAGCGACGAATTCTCCACTCGAGCAACCACTCTGTGATCTTACACTTCCACTTGAGCGACTTGAAGCTCCTTCGAGCGTGAAATGCAACCTCCCAGAAGTTTCATGTTTTTGCAGACCGCTCTAGCGACAAGAGTTGCGCTCGAGTGAGGACCTGAGTCTCACGTTGAAGCGACTATCGAGCGTTCGTCGAACGTGAAAATCACATAATCAGTACTTTTTCAAAATTTGTAGACCACTCAAGCGGCTACTCATATGTTTACATGTCAGCTCGAGCGAAGGAAGTTGCATTCGAGCGGGACCCTTGTTTCCAGTATTTTTGACCGAGTACTGTCAAATACATTTTTGCGTCCTCATTGCATCCTAGGCATTCCTAGGCCAAGATTAAGACTCAATAATGAGGATAAAGGCTGATAACACGCTAAGAATAGAACGTAATGAGTAAAGTATATCTTGAGCATATGTTTCAAATGTATATCTGTTATGTGTTGTGTGGGTTACGCGCCGTAGGCTATTCAGTTATCTGTTCTGTCCATCTGTTTTGGAGCCATCTATGAGTAATAACTTTGTAAAGCTATATTCAATTATAAGTATTTTTTGAATGATTTAAGATGATCTGTTTTGAAATATTAATTTTTGTATAAATGAATGGTTGTCCAATGTTTTTGAAATGTATTCTTGGCATTCTTAGCTTCAAATGACATATGTTATCTGTTCTGTTACGTCCCAATTATGGGTCAACTGTACGTTTCATGAGCCAACAGTTTTGGATCCTTATATATACGTCCCATTTATGAGCCAATTGTACGCCCTATGAGCCAATCAGGCCGCCTCTCGCACGTAAGTCAATCAGATGCCTTTATGGCCGCCCCTTTATGGGTCAACTGTTTTTACTAGTGCTAATGAATGTACCACGTATGATTAACTGCAAATTCTAATTATGAATATGATTTTGATTATGTATCTGTTATGAACTATACTTTCTGAACTTGACTATGAATCCATTTCATATAACTACTGAATTCTGTTTTCTGTAATTGTTATGGACAACATTCATTTAAACCCTTTACTCTGTTATTATTCAATGAGTTTCCGCTCACTATTTATATTATGTATGTAGGTGACCAGGCGCCTGACCAAACTCAGAGTTGAAGGCCTGGTGTCTTAATTTTGTTAGCCAGCCGTTGTACCTCCGAGGAGGTTTCCTTTTGTGAGCGAGTCAAGTCTAAATGGCATATGTTTAAGACCTTGTCTTCTTTGAATTATGAACAAATTTTCTGTTATGTGTATATTGGGCTAAGTCCCTTTCTGGCTACACCTGTATTGAATGTAACGTAAGACCTGCATTATGACATCACGTATATGTGCAATAGGTTTAAAATTTTTGTCTCATATATGTCTCCACAGCTCAATGGACTATGTATGTTTCTATATTTGCTTCTGCAGCTCCTATTTATAAGTTATTCTGTTCAGAAGCCTTTGATAATCCAAGGATTACTGGCTAGTTATGACGCTAAACCTATAGGGGCGGGTTTGGGTCATGATATGGTGCTTCAGCGGATTTCCCATGAACTGACCGAGTTGATCAGACAATATAGTTCGAGAGAGAGAAACTAGACATATATCGTATGAATATATATAGAGAGATGAAAAAGATTAGAGTTTTTAAGATTATAAAGGTATTTTGAAACATATATGTTAAAGCTTGTCTTTATCACTTTAGAATTTCAAATCTTAGGGATTTTAACTAACAAGAAAATTGTTAGTGTACTGAATATTTATGAAAAAATCTTTAAAAAATCAACAATTACAAAAAAAAAAAAAAAAAAAAAAAAATTTACAAAAGTGTACTAAAATTTTGTTTGTTTGTATTTAGTGAATTTTTAAAGATTTATTTAAAAATATTTTATATTTTAGGTACATCTGAAAAGTAAATAATTTTCATTAAAATATTTTAAAAATTCACTGAAGACACAAAAGTACAAAAGTCAAAAAATTGTATTTGAAAACTCAAAACTAAAAAGCTCAAAAATCTTACTTGTCATTAGCTTAAAAAAGCAATGAAAAATTACAAAAAAAAAAAAAAAAAAAAAAAACCCCTCAAGAGTTAACCTTAAAGTTTGACCCTTGTAACAAAATAAATTTTGAAAGTTTTAATTTTGTTAATTTAAACCCTGAAGATTTGATTTCTTTTTTGGAAAATATAAATCCCATATGGGGGGAATATTGATCTATTTAATCGTAGGAGTTTTCTTCTGAACCAATTAGTCCTTTTTATTTTGAAAGTTGTATTTATTTGATTTGGTATCATTTGAGTTTAAGTGAATGCCTTTTTGTAATTCATTTTTTTAATTTTTCAATTCATTTTTTGGGATAGGAATGGAAATGTGAGGTGTGGAAGATTTCTTTTTAGGAGATTAGTGGTCAAGTGTTGATTGTTGAGCTCGGAAATCTACATTTATGTTAATGTAATTTTCTGGTATTACATTAAGGTATTATATTATAGTGTTATGTTTGAAAAAATTACACTAAGGAGTTTTTTGTATATTATATTGATTCACGTGTTACGTTTGTGAAAAATATACGAAAGAGTTTTTTTTTGGAATGTTATATTGTTATGTTTAAGAAAAGTATATTAAAGAATTTTTTAATGTGTTACATTGGAGTGTTACGTTAAAGAAAAGTATACTAATAAACTTTTGTACATTACATTAATTAGACTATTACATCTGGGAAAAATACACTAGGGAGTTTTTTTGGAATGTTATGTTGTTACATTTGAGAAAAGTAGACTAAGTTCCATTTGATTAAAAAGAAATTTGATAGAGAGTGAAAGTAAAAGAAAATGAAGTGAAAGAAAATAAATAGAAAAAATATATATATATTTTCTTACAAGTATTTGATTAAGATGAAAATTTTGTAAGAAAAATATAAAAGAATTTAAAAGTTTAGTTACAGATAATTCATATATTCAATTTTTCTTGTGTTTTCTTGTGTTTTTTGCAAGAAATAAAAAAAATTAGTTACAATGCTAATATGGGTTACACAAGAAAATTAGTTTTCTTATATTTTCCACTACTTTCAAGTTAAAGGAACTCATAGAAGTTAATTTTTTTTTTCTTTTTTCTTTCTTTCACTTTCTACCCATTTCATTCTAAACAAACTAAGTCTAAAGATTTTTTTGAAATGCTAAATTGGAGTGTTTTGTTTTTAGAGTGTTACGTTTGGAAAAAGTACACTAATAAGTTTTTTTTTTAAAGTGTTACGTTTAGTAGTTGTGGGGACATAGGTGTTGGTCGAGGTGCCACGTGGATGAGCCATATTGCCGAGGTTGTCACGATATTGCCAAGATATGGTGTGGAAATATAGGGATCCGAGATATTTTGATAGAGGACAAGAGTTCTTGATAAGTTGAGGTGCTTAATTCGGATAGAGATAAGGCTTTTAAGGGATTTATTCTTATCTAACTAAGAATTCGAGATAAGTGTTATGCTGAAGTCCTATGAAGTGAGACTTCTAAGGGACAAGGGCACTATTTATTATAAAAGTAAGGCACCCCCATGTGTCTAAGGTATGCTTTGTCTTGTGAATCATTTACTTGTTTGACATCTTTGAGAAATAAGTTACTAACTTGATCGTCGGAGTGCCCCTAGATGGACGAGCCATCGTGGTATTATCATTTTCTTATGTACTAGTGCTTGGTTTAATCTATTTTGCCATGTGCTCTCTAGCTAATTTCCTGTTTGGTTGTGAGATCAGAAATCAACATCCACAATTTGGTGCCGTCTGTGAGAACTTAGTAAGAATAGATAACACACGCCGGACAAGAGGTGAGAGTCGGAGACGACATACATAATGAGGAAGAAGAGTACGTCAATTCAAACATTGGAGGGGAAAACAATGAAGATGAAGTGCAAGAAGTGAATCTAGAAGCAAATAATGGCGCTAGGGGCCGTAATGGCCCAAGGAGGGGCAATCGAGAGGAATACTACAACAAGAGTGACTTCTAGGCCTGGAAAGACCAGTGCCTGAAAAGAGATGATGGGGTGAAGGACTTGGCAAACAAGTTGACAGACCTGCAAACCATGGTGAACTTTATGATGCAGAACAAGGTGATGCAACTTGTATTGTCGTTACCGGCAACATTGACGCCAGCTGCGAACATCGGTGCCCAGAAGGTAGTGCAGACAACAGTGCTGACCAATCCATAGCATGAGAAGAGACTTGGGAACTCAAATCGACAATTATAAAACGCCGGGCAAATAGAATCACGATAGAGAGATTCACAGAGAACTAAAGGAACACAGATCGGGGGATCTCAACGAATCAATGGATAGGGCCACGGCCTAGATGAGATAGTAGACATAGAGAAGTCCAAAAGGATGCAGCAAAGCATAGGAAACAATACGCCAAAGCAATTGAAGTCGACTGACAGTTGAGCTTCTAGATGAACGAAAGAGGACTTGCAAGATTACCTCCAAATGAAGAGGAACGACGTCGAGGTTATGTCCATCGTGCAGCCGAGATTGCCATTCTCGGTGGAGTTGGATACATTCAAGGCACCCAAGAGATTCACCATACCAAGGTTCCAGATCTACGATGGTAAGTCAGACCCGAACTTTTATGATGGTTTATATTTGAATGTAATGTCTCTATGGAGTGGGAACAAACAGTTGTTGTACAAGGTGTTCCCATCGACACTTGAGGAAATAGCATCAGATTGGTTCCTCAAATTATCGAAGGGATGTGTTAAGAGTTGGGAAGGCCTGGCTGAGATGTTTGTGGCTAGGTTGTTATGAACAGATTGCAGCCATTGAGGGTTGATTCCCTATTGGCCTTGAAGATTGACGATGGTAAAAGCCTTAGGGTTAGGAGTGTAAAAATAGCCTATGGCCCGTGGGCGGTGCGAAGCCTGCCCGTAACCCGGGACGGGCTTGACCCGTTTATGCCCGCTTGGGCCCAGGCCCGAGGACCATCGTTTTGAAGCCTAGCTCGGCCCGTGGGCCCAGCCAGCTTGGTCTGGCTCGTGGCTCAGCCCATCGGTTTGCTTAAGGCCCCACTTAGGGCTTGGCTCGAAGCCCAGCCCACCCGAGGCCTAGTATATTTTTTAATAAAAAATAATAAAATTTTGGTAGAAAAAATTTTTAAAAACAAGAAAAAAAATGGTCAGGCCCGCGAATGCCCGAGGCCAGGCCCAAGCTCATTGGGTCAGCCCGAGGCCTGACCCACCAGCTCGCCCAAGGCCCGAATACCCCTGGGCTTGGGCCTAGACTTGGGCTTAATTTTTTGGCCCATGGGCCAGCCCAGCTCGACCTGGCCTGAATTTTGGCAGAAGCCCAGGCCCAACATGTGCCAAGCCAGGTCAAATTTACATCCCTACTTAGGGCTTACGCAAAGTGGTACTATAAGGTTTACAATTAGATTCCGGCGTGTAACCAAGAACTTGCAAATTGTCTTTTAAGAACAACTTGGAGAATGATTGCCCACTTTGGCAATCCCTTGCAAAGACCCTCCCAAAAAATATGGAGGATCTCATGGCAAGGATTGAGAAGTACGCAAGGGTAGAAGAAGACAAGAAGGCAAAGATATGGAGTATAGTGAAGCAAGAGAAGCGAAATGGCTCATCGAAACGTAGCTGAGGAAATACTAGTACCAATAAATTGGAGTTTGGATTAAAGGCCATGCAGGCCATGAGTACATTTTCCAATATCCTGTTCTACAGGATCCTAAAGAGAATTAGTAACCAGCCTTAGTTTAGGCCACCACAGAAGACCCCAAAGAAATACATGGGTAGGTTTTTCGAGAAGAATTGTGCCTACCATGACGAGAACGGGCACATGACCTAAAGATGTCGAGCTTTAAAGCAACATCTGGAGGATCTTGTTAGACAGGGACACCTAAGAGGCTTGATAGACGAGGAGAAGACAAAGAATGAATAGGCGAAGCTAGTTTGGATGCCGGCATCACCACCACCACCACCCCCCCAACACCACAAGTAGATGGACCACGAGTCATCAACGTAATTCACTTCAAAGTCTAGTGTGAACGAAATCTAGAGAGAAACACAGAGAGTGAGATATCTGCAGCATATCTTCCACATTCAGCAAAAGAAGCCCTAGATGGAAGGACATTGGAGGTCGATGATCATGTTCACGGATGAAGATTTAGAGATAGTCCAGCATCCACACAACAATGCTCTGGTAGTGACCACAGAGATTAGAGAGTGCTAGGCAAGACGGATACTTATTGACCAAGGCAGCCCTTATGACATCATGTACGTTAGATGTCACAAAGAGCCCAGTCTTCACAAGGATGACCTAGAGTAATCTGACAGCCCATGGTCGGATTTAACAGGACTCCCACGTGGCCGTTGAGAACCACATGTTTGCAGATTCAGATGAGAACAAAGACTATAACCACGGAGTTCACTATGATCGACATGCCCTCTATGTACAACATTATTTTGGGTAGACCCTAGCTACATGCCATGAGGGTTATTCCCTTAACTTTGCACTAGTTGTTGCAGTTCCCACCCAAGTTTGGGATTGAAGAAGTGAGAGAAGACCAACTTCAGGTGAAAAATTGCTCCATGGCAACAATGAAGTACACTTGCAATGTAAAAGAAGTGAAGTTGGCTGAAGTAGAAGACGAAGACCAAGAGGTCTTAGATGATGTTGGCAAAGAACCTATCAACAAGAGCTAAGAGCCTTTGAAAAAAGTTCTAGTATAGGAGGGGGACAACGAGCAATTTTTTCTCCTTGGCTCGGGTTTAGCTGAAGAGGAAGAAAGCAAATTGGAAGCATTCTTAAGAGAAAATACAGAGGTGTTTGCTTGGACACCGTATGAGATACCGGTGATCAACCCTGAGGTCACCTGTCACAAAGCTCAACGTGGATAGCTCAACCAAGCTTATGATCCAAAGCGCTATGAGACTGACCTTAGTCTATGCGGAAGCTATTGAAGAGGACGTAGAGAAATTGCTAGAGACACAAGCAATCTGAGAAGTGAACTATCCAACTTGGCTATCTAACACGATGGTAATTAAGAAGAAGAACGGCAAGTGAAGGGGTTGCGTTGACTTCACGAGCCTGAATAAGGATTGCCCAAAGGATTGCTTTCCTTTGCCCAAGATAAACCAGCTCGTGGATGCCATAATAGGACATAGAAGGATAAGCTTTCTTGATTCCTACAAAGGTTATCATCAGATAGCCATGCATGCACTAGATGGGGAAAATATGACATTCATCATACCAAAGCGACTTTATTGCTATAGAGTCATGCCCTTCGGATTAAAGAATGTAGGGGCAACATATTAGAGGCTTATAACCAAGATGTTCAAACATCTAATTGGGAAGACCGTGGAAGTTTACATCAACGGCATGATCATGAAAAGTAAGGAACCTTCCGATCATCTAGCTAATCAAGGAGTTGACATCTTGAAGGCATATCGACTTCGACTGAATGCCTCCAAGTGTACTTTTGGAGTAGGATCTAGTAAGTTTTGGGGATATCTGGTAACCAAGAGTGGAATTGAAGCAAGTCTCAATCAGATCAAGGCCATCCTTAATTTGAAGAGCCCGATAGTTCATTTGGGAAGTGGGTTGGCTTTTTGACTTTTTTGGTTATTTTAGCCTGGGGCTAAAAAGCCTCGTTTGGAAAGGGCTTTTGGCTTTTTTAGCTTTTTTTAAGAAAAAGAATGTAATGATTATAGGTTGGATATGATATTTTGTCTTATTGGGCTAAAAAGCCTATTTTGTTTTTTGTGGCTAAAATAGCCAAAAAAGCTCCAAACTTGGCTTCTCGAACGAAGCCTAAAGAAGTCCAAATTTTGACCGGCAAAGTAATGACGTTGAACAGATTCATAAGCCGAAGTTTAGATAAATGCAAGCCATTCTTCTAGCTGCTGAAGAAGGCCACAGATTTTCTATGGACAGAAGCATTTGAAGTCGCCTTGGCCGACTTGAAGAGGTATTTGACAACCCTACCCATATTATCAAATCCAGCCTAGGAGAGAAACTATTTTTGTATCCGTAGTCTCAGACCACACGGTCAGCGCTATGACATTTTGTTCCAGGTGACCGCTCGAGCGAAGATTGAGGGCATCTAGTAGTTTTGTAGACCATTAGTTCACTTGTGCGAAGATGCAAGGCTTCCAGAATTTCATTTTGCAGACAAAAATACTGAGAAGCCTTGTTCACCGCTCCAGCGGTTGCTCGAATTCAACAGATTAAAAAGGACATTTCTAGATCATTGTTTCCACTTCTCTTTTCTTTCTTCCTCCTTGTTTTGAGTCCAAAAAACCCTAGGTTTCTCACCCTAAATACTCTCTATTTCTCTAAGATCTAGTTGAAATCAATTGCAAGGAGTGAAGTCCAAGTGAAGATCTTTCTTCCTACCGATTGGTTCCGTTTTTGCAAAGGATTCTCCTAGAATCGAGCTTTCTTGCTCTTTGCTTGAGGTAGGGTTACTTTTAACTTAGTATCTCTTTATTTTGAAGATGATTATATGGTATTGTTTTGACTTTACGATTTAATTTGATGATTGAGTAGATTAGACCTTGTATTTCACAAAAAGTGAAATTTTACCCAACTTTTATTAAAGTTTCATCTAATTTTCCACATAATATGAGTAATAATGTTGAGGATAGATATATATATATATGTATATATATGAAAAGGAAGCCCCAAATTTGTTTAAAACCCTAATTTTGAATGTGAGTAGAGAATGATACTTGGAGGAGAATTTCCTTAAATTCTTGGAATTTTGTGAATAATCACAATGTGGAAAAAATAGATATTGTTGTGGTGTTGAAATTGTGATTTGGGGATTGAGGCTCTTTGAATGTTATAATTGTTCCTTATCGCTTATAATATTGAACGCTTGATTACTTGGGACAAAGTAGAGTAAGGTGGTAAAGTAAATAGGAGTCCGGGTTAAGAGTCAATTTTGAGAAAGTAGTATTGTGTTGGCATCCGCGTGGGGAGTTAAGGTGCTTAATTGCCCTGTCAATGCTTATCGCTGCATTTAATGTGGGAAAATATTTTTGGTGTCCGGGTCCCGCCATATTGTAGTCGGCAAAAGTGGAAAAACGGATGATTTTGGGTGTCCACGTCCTACAATATAATAGTCGGCAAATGTGGAAAAACATGATTTTTAGGTGTCTATGTCCCGTCAGATAATAGTTGATAAATGTGGTGATGGTATTACATTAAAGTGACTTATGCATGTGATTCAAACTCTTGTAAGGGACTCATGGTATATTTCTTTATGATGTTGAGAACGGTTTTGTGTGTGACAGAGATGCACTTTAACTTTTCTTTATTTATCAATGTCAATTATTTTATGTTGTTTTATTGTGACGGTGCCATGTGCTTCTTCAAATAATTAGATACTTGGCTAAATTTATCTTTACTTGGATATAGGTCAAACCTATCTGATTTTTCAGGAACTGGTGACACACCATTGCAATGATTTGAAGTTGCACTTTTATTTTGCTGGGAAGCTAGGTCTAAGAAATTTGATTGTAGAAGTATGGAGTTTTGTATCAAACATTAAACTTTGTTTTATTGAATTGGATGAAAATTAAAAAAAAAAAACTTTTGTGTGCCTTAATGGCAAATTTCTTTTGTATAGTCTTCTAGATTATTGAACTTACCCAAGGACACATATTGGGATTAATGTGTATTATGGACTTGTAAATTTTGGATCCTAGTTCAATGATAAAGAGGACTTCATGGTATGTTACAATGCATGGTTGTTGTTTATTCTTGTGGAAAATTTCGGGGTGTTACAAATTGGTATCAAAGCTAATCGGGTTTGAATACCTGGAGCTCGTGGGAAGCGGCTTTAACACATAGGGCTGCCATGGTAGCAAGGGATGTTAGTTGCTTTGTCTGTTTTATCTGTTTGTATGATTACGTGGGTATGGAGTTGATCTCTTGGGATATGACTTGTGTCTATTGCAGTCATCGAAATCCTTTTGGAAAGGCACCTGGTCACTACTTTTTTCCACTAGGAGGTCCTTAAGTGTCGTGGAACTAGTTGGAATCTTGAGAGAGTAACTCGTGTGTGTCTTATGTGTTTATGTGACTGTGTGGTGTGCTTTATGTGAAATAGACATCAGATAGGCACATGTCCATTTGTGCGACGGTGGGATAACATTTAGTGTATGGATTATGAGATAAATCTTTTCTTCTTCCCTCTATATAGGATATTTGGACGTGGTAGGGGTTGTGGTAAGCCACGCAAGGGTAGCCGGGAGATGCCAACTCAACAAGATCTACATCCCCAAGAAAGAGGGGTGGAACAAAATGATGCGGCCATTCCACCGGCCCAAGATGCAATCGGGGCCTTGGCCAGTAGATGGTAGGAGCTCGAGAGTCCATGAAGATGCTTAGAGTCGAGCAATTGGCTAGGACAGTTGAAGGAGAAACTAGAGCTTCCTTTTTGAAAAATGAGATCTTTCATTCGAATCCCGTCGAGTTCAGTGGTGGACCCAATCCAATGAAAACAGAAGAGTGGTTGGAACAAATTATAAAATCCTTTGAGATCTTGGATATTCATGAGGATGAGTTGCGGGTAGCATTTGTGGCTTATCAACTGAAAGAAGAGGTCGGGCAATGACAGAAATATGTCAAGAATAGAGTTGAGCATACTTGGGAGGCTTTCATGCATGCATTCAAAGAAAAGTTTCTCCCTCCCACTACTAAGGAGCGACTGAGGAAACAATTTGAGGATTTAAGGCAACTTGATACACCTGTGGCCGAGTTTGAAGCCACATTCACAAGTTTATCTCGTTTACACTCGAGCTGGTAGCAACTAAAGAACATCGATGCTTAGAATTTGAGAAGAGGTTGAGGCTAAAAATTTTAATGAAAATAGTGGGCAACATGATTCATGATTATGACCACTTAGTAGAAGCTACAGCCCATGTGAAAATCATGGTGGAGGTAGAAGAAGAGATACGGAAATGAAAAAGGATAGGACATTCTGAATCCTGAGGCGAGTTGAGGTCCTCTAAGAAGTCTAGGGGTTCATTATCATCATTTCAGCCACTCTCACAACAAGCCAAATCTTTTGACTCTGTGCTGGGTAAAAGTTCAGGGAGCACGGATCGAATTGGTGGAGCATGTTATAAATGTGGCCAGTTGGGTTACAAAGCTTCGGAGTGTGGACAGAAAGGTGGACCATAGTCTCAAGCTGCTCATTTTCAGAGTCAATCACAAATAGGAATGACAATTTGAACTCGGCCCGATGAGGACTCGCATCGCCTGCTCCGATAAGCCGAAGTTTTCTCAAAATTATCCCCATAAGGTCAAGCCGGTATTGAAAAATAGAACCCCGATGGTTTCTAGTTGGGGACGAGGATAGATTCCCTAGCCCAAATTTCACCCCGATTAATCCCCAAATGTTTCAGATATATATATATATATATATATCTATTCAATTCACTTTGATTATACAAACCAATCTCTCTCTCCCTTATAACTCTCTTCTCTTACAAACCCACTTCTCTTCGCCTCTCTCTCTCACTCTCATGATCTATAGTGTACTCTCTCTCTCTCTCTTCCTCTATCCTCTCTCACTCTCTTTTTTCCACATCTGAAGTCGTCGCATCCTCTGACGCCACTACCACCGTGCTATCCCTGGCCGCTGTCCTTCTCTAGATTTTCACCGCTACAGATTTACTTCAGGAAATCCAAATTTAGTCTCTCTCTCTCATTCCTATGTGTATATATATATATATCTATATATTTGTGTGTGTTTTATAGCTTCAGCTTTTGATTCTGATTCTGGTTTTATAACTTCAGATTTTGATGTTGATTCTGTTTAGGGTTTTAAGTTGGTTGTGATTGTGTAATTAGATCTACAATTGAGTTGATTTTTTTTTTTTTTTTTTTTTTGGGGTTGGGAAATTTTTGAGGTCAGGAAAACTTGATCCCTGTTAGAAGGCGGGGACGGGGATGATGATAGATTCCTCATCAAGGATCGGGGCCGAGAATGGGGGAATTTTCACCATTGGGGATCAGGGATGGGGAGTGTGATCCCCGACCTCGCCCCAGCCCGTTGCTATCTTTAATCACAGAATAGGGGCTAGTTACCATCTTACTATCAGTGTGGTCAATTGGGGCATCTGAAAAAGTTTTCTCCACAGAGAGTATGGTCCACAAATGTGACCAGATCTTGCCAGTCTAGAGGTTTTCAGATGGACCAAGGATAGAAACAGTCTTATCAATCAACCCAGTTAGGCTAGGCATCCAGGGCAGTACATGGAGCCACATCTGCACAGTCGGCACAACAGATTTATGTTCAAAAAGATAATATAGGAGAGCAGAGATCACAGGGAAGTATGTATACCATCACTGCATTAGAGCAGTCTTTAGGACCGTCTGTTGTGAGAGGTACTTATCTCATCTTTAATACCTGGGCTAGTGTGTTGATAGATACCGGGGTGTCCCATTCATTTATAGCTACTGCATTTTCATCTTTGTTGGGATTAGGAAGCGAACAACTAGAGTCTCCACTTATGAAGGAATCACTTGTTGGGAGTAAAGTTGTCTTGAACTAAGGATGTTATGGTTGTATCATTGAGGAAGCTAGTTGACAACTTCCTTTCAGTTTTGTATTATTAGATATATTGAGTTTTGATGTTATTATCTGTGATAGACTAGTTGTCTTCGTACCGACTATTATTGATTATTATTGTGGGAGAGTTACGGTGTGTACGTCGAGCGATGATTGTTTTACATCTTTGGGAAATAGGAGTGATAGGTTTCTACTCTCATTGTACTACCCTAGTGGTTGGGGTGAATTTAGATCACTCTTGGCAGTCTTTTTAGATGATGGAAGTGATAATGTTCAGGATAGGTTTCGAGATAGTTTAAGTAGTATCCCGATGTCTTTCCAAGATCTTAAAGTTACCTCCTCATTGGGAGGTTGAATTCTCTATAGATTTGACACCAGGTACAACACCTATTTCCTTGTCGCCTTATAAATTTGCTCGAGCTGAATTGGTTGTTCTGAAGGAACAGTTACAGGAGTTGCTAGGTAAGGGCTTTATACGCCCTAGTACCTCACCTTGGGGAGCTTCAGCCTTGTTTGCCAAGAAGAAAGATGGGTCATTGAGATTATGCATAGACTATCGCAAATTGAATCAAGTAACAATTAAGAATAAGTATCTTTTACCTAGAATAGATGGTCTTTTTGACCAACTGAGAGGTTCACTTTGCTTCTCAAAGATAGATTTGAGGTCGGGTTATCATCAGATACACGTTAGGGAGGACGATATTCCCAAAATGGCTTTTGTACCAGATATGGTCACTATGAGTTCTTGGTTATGCCATTTGGTTTAACTTACGCACCAGCTACATTTATGGACCTGATGAACCGAATCCTTCGTGAACTTCTTGATAAATTTGTGGTCGCTGTGGATGACATTCTTTTCTATTCGTCTTCGGAAGAGAAGCATGATGGCCACCTCCATAGTGTTCTACAAATCCTTAAAGAACATCGCTTGTATGCAAAATATGAGAAGTGTGAGTTTTGGCTTTTAGAGGTGAAGTTCTTAGGCCATGTAGTCTCCGGAGATGGGGTTATAGTGGATTCTTCAAAGATAGAAGCAGTATAGAATTGGGAATAACCCAAGAATGCTTCTGAAATTCATAATTTCTTGGGTTTAGCAAGTTATTATCATTGGTTTGTAAAGAATTTCTCTTCCATAGCATCACCCTTGATGAGATTGACTCGAAAAGAAGTAAAGTTAATTTAGAGTGACACTTGTGAGAAATCCTTTCAGGAACTAAAGCTAAGGTTAACTACCGCTCTTATCCTTATTGTTCCAGAATGAGGCTTGGGGTATACTATATATTGTGATGCCTCTAAGAAAGGGTTATGATGTGTTTTGATGCAACAAGGCAAAATAGTCGATATAGCTTATGCAAGAACTAAAACCTCATAAGAGAAATTTCCCAACGCATGATTTAGAGCTTGCCATCGTGGTTTCTGCCTTGAACCTTTGGAGACATTATTTGTAGGGTGAGAAATTTGAAGTTTTCTCAGATCATAAGAGCCTTAAGTACCTATTATCTCAAAAAGATTTGAACTTGCGTCAACGAAAATGGATGGAGTTTTTGGAGGACTATGATTTTGAAATACACTATCACCCCAGTAAGGCTAATGTTGTAGCGGATAGCTTGAGTAGAAAAGTTGGAACTACTATAGCCAATCTGGGAGTGGAGGAATGGAAGATGATAAGGGATGTTAGTGAATTTGATTTGTAACTCCTTGAGTCTTCGGAACAAGTCATTCTGCTTGCTATCGCTACACAACCCACCCTTGTTATGAGAGTGGCAGAAGCATACTTAGGTGATCTGTAGAAAGATGTCATTCGAGAGAAAATTTCGAAAGGGAAAGAAGAGAGGTGCCTGAACATTTATGCCGACTCTAGTGTTCATTACTTCGATTGATTATTTGTGTTGAAATCAATGAGGGATGATGTTTTATGGACTTTCATCACTCACGCCCGGGTTGCAGATCCAGAGGCACCAAAATGTATCATGACCTCAAACAATTTCAGTGGAGGGGTATGAAAAAAGATGTAGCTTTATTTGTGTCCAAATGTTTAACTTGTCAACAAGTTAAACATGAACATCAAAGACCAACAAGATTACAACAACCTCTCCCAGTTGCTGAATAGAAATGAGAGCATGTTAATATGGACTTTGTTATAGGCCTTCTTAGAACACAAAGAAGTAATGATGCGAGACAAACTTACTAAATCAGCCCACTTTCTTGCCATGAGCATGGGGGATTCTATAGAGTTTCTAACTGAACTTTACATCTGTGAAATTATTCACCTCCATGGGGTTCCAGTGAGTATAGTGTCCGATAAAGACCCTCGCTTTACAACCAGGCTATGGCAGAGTCTTCAGAATGCTTTGGGTACCAATTGAATTTCAGCATTGTTTACCACCCATAGATTGACGGGCAATCCGAGCGTGCCATTCAAATTTTAAAAGATATGTTGAGAGCATGTGTGCTAGATTTTAAAGGGTCATGGGAAAAACACATACTCTTAGTTGAATTTACTTATAACAATAGCTATCAGGCTAGTATTGAAATGGCACCTTTCGAAGCTCTTTATGGACGTCCTTGTAGATCACCGTTATGTTGAGTGGAAGTAGGGGACTCACCAATACTTGGGCCCAATTAGTTTATAAGACTACAGAAAAAGTGGCTCTCATTCGGAAAAGACTGATCACGGCCCAAAGCCGTCAGAAAAGCTACACGCTGATCAGAGACGACGACCATTATCCTTTGAAGTAAGAGATCAGGTATTTTTGAAGATCTCTTTGAGGAAGGGATTAATGAGATTTGGTAGAAGTGGGAAGTTGTTTCCCTGATTTATCGACCCTTTTGACATTATTGAGTGGATAGGGTTGTTTATCGACTCGCTTACCATCTCAACTCTCCGAGGTGCATAATGTGTTCCATGTATCAATGCTTCGCAAATATGAACCTGATCCCTCTCATGTGTTAGATTGGGCAGAAATTGAAGTTGATGAAGATGCCTCATATGAAGAAAGACCAATTCAAATTCTTGATACAAGAGAGCAAGTGTTAAGGGGTAAAACCATTCCGCTAGCCAAAGTATTCTGGCGCCATTAGGGGCTGGAAGAAGCAACTTAGGATGCGAAGCTAAGGTCTGAGTGAAATATTCAGACTTATTTCCAAATATGTGATGTGCATATTTCATTGTTCTTCCATGTATGTGATAAATTGGATGTGACTCACATTTTCAAATTCTTCCATTTCTTTACTTTGAAATTAATTAATTGTCTATTTGGAGTGGCTAAAGATTAATGAGTACACTATTGTTGTTGTATTTGCTCCCCATATTGAGAGTTAACGTTATTTCGGAGACAAAATCTCCTAAGGGGGGAGAGATTGTGACATTTTGTTTCAGGTGACCACTTGAGCGGTGAAAGTATCGCTCAATTAAAGATTGAGGGCATGTAGTAGTTTTGCCAGTTAGGGTGGGCCGCTAAAGAGACCATTAGTTTGCTCAAGCGAAGATGCAGGGCTCTCAGAATTTCGTTTTGCAAACAAAAATACTAAGAAGCCTTGTTCACCTCGAGTGATGAAAAGACCGCTTGAGTGGTCTACGCAAATTTAGCAGATTAAAAAGGACATTTCTAGATAATTCTTTCCACTTTGTGTCACAACCCAAACCCGCCCCTATAGGTTTAGCGTCATAACCGGCCAGTAATCCTTGGATTACCAAAGTCCTCTTGACATAATAACATATAGTTAGGGGCTACGGAAGCAAATATACCAAAATATACGAAGTCCATTGAGCTGTGAAGACATATATAGAACTGAAAATCTTAAACTTTATATACATACAAGTGACGTCATAGGTACATTATTTACATGTCACTATCAAGTACATACAAAAGGAGAAATTGTTCATAAAACAAAAGAAACGGTCTTATACATCCATATTGACACAGCCACAAACTATGACTTGCTCGAACCTCCTCGTGAGGCTAAAAGGTGGTTGACCAACACAAAATACCCCAAGCATTATCTTAAGCCCGATCACGAGCTTACTTTACATATATAATAAATACTAGTGAGCGGAGGTCCAAAGGAATAATAACAAAGTAAAGGGGTAAATGAATGATGTCCCATAACTGAGGCTGAAACTGAAATTCACATTCGTATTCTCATTCTGAGCATATATGGAACTCAGAGTTCATGCTTAGTCTTGCATAGTACATCCATTAGCGCGATCGATCACGCACGTAATGTCTTAAATCATACTTGTCGGTTCTATATAAGAACCTCCAACCGAGTAAGAATAACTTGTCGGCCCTATAAAAGAACCTCCGGATCGAACTTGTAAACTTGTCGGCCCACTTAGGAACCTCTAGCCGGGTATAGATAACTTGTCAGTCCCATAAGGAACCTTCGGTACCGGGAACTTGCATATACTTGAATCATAGCATAATGTCATAAGTGCTTGTTAGGCGTGGACAACCATTCATAGCATAAAACATAGAATAGTTCTTAATCCGTGAGCAGAAAATAATTTACTTGAACATAGCTTTACTAAGTTATTACTCATAGATAATATATGCTCCAAGTAAACAAGCTGAGGAGCCAATTCAGCTTCCTTGAGGCGCTGCGGACTCAAACAAAGACGACAGATACATACATTGAAACATACGTTTGGATTATACTTAACTTATTTCATTTGTTCTTAGTGTGTTTCTACCCCTTTATCCTCATTACGGTGTCTTAATCATGGCCTAGGAATGCCTATGATAGAATGAGGATGCAAAAAAAATGCACCTGAAATCATTTTTCAAAACTTGCTGAAAGCAGGGTCCACGCTCGAGCGTGGCTTTCTTCGCTGGAGTGGACATGCAAGGAGTGAGGGTTCACTCGAGTGTGACTTCCCTCGCTCGAGCGGACTATAAAATCAGAAAAAGTACTGGTTGCTTGATTTTCATGCTCGACGGACGCTCGATTCCCGCTTGAGTGTGAGGCACAAGTCCTTGCTCAAGCGCAAGTATTGTCGCTCGGGCGTGCTTCCAAACAAACAAACTTACTTCTGAGAGCATGCAATTTACGCCGAAGCTAACCTTTTCTCCGCGCGAGCGGAAATGTGAAAATAAAGGTGGTCGCCGAGCGGAATCCTTTGCTCGAGCATAGAAGCAAAATTCTGGGTTTTCTAGGTTTGCTTCCAAAGTTCAAAACATGAATTCAACACTCCAAAACTCATCCTCTGGGGCCAAAATTCTGGAAAACATTTAGAAACTCACAAAACATCATGATTTAAAGATCATTTCATGAAATCAAGGCCCAAAAGCATGCTAATTGTTCACAATTTCAACTTAAACTTTATGGATGTTCTAAAAACATGACATGCATGAAATGATTTGAGTTTCAAGTCTCCAAATCATGATCAAATGAAATGAGCGGATGTAAAACATGCTAATTTCTCAAAACATAGGTGAGATGAACACATGCACGAAAGAATTCTTTGAAATCATGCCCAATTTAGAAGAAAAGAACATGCATGCATGGTATGGCTCAATTCTCCTCAATTCTAGTGCAATTCCCTCATGAATTCACCTAATTCACTTGAAGTCTTGTAGAGTCTAACTCAATTACACAATTAAGAGTTTGATTCCTTACCTAAAGACTTGAATTCACAATAGTTGAAGTTGAAACTCTCAAATCTTCTTCAAATGTCAACAATTCCTAGTAATTCCTTGGTTTGAGTTCAATTTTTCTTCCCTTTCTCTCTCCCTCACGTTTGGTGCTTGAAGTGGGAAGTAAGAGTGTCAAAAACATGTAATAAGGTGTAGAAGTGGTTTTGCATAAGCCCACTTAGTGGCATTTAAATAATTGGCTTAACCTAAGTTAAGTAGCATTAATTATTCTAATTTAATCGCTCCAAATCAAATTTTTATTAAACTTACCATAAAATCCTATAAATCCTAATTAACATATAAATCAAGTCAATTTCTAAATCGGATGCTGATAAGACCATTAATTCGCAAACCGAAATGAAAACATGAACAGATCTGTCTACGCTAAACAGATATAAACACAAATAAGGCAACATATGATGCAAAACTTCACTTAAACTTATTATTAGGCATCATTAAGCATGGATTAATGTTAATCATGAGTCGGGGTTGTGACACTTTGCTTTTCTCTCTTCCTCCTTCTTGTCTTGAGTCCTAAAACCCTAGGTTTCTCACCCTAAATACTCTTCATTCCTCTACGATTTAGTTGAAATCACTTGCAAGGAGTGAAGTCCAAGTGAAGATCTTCCTTCTACCAATTGATTCCATTTTTGCTAAGGATTCTCCTAGAAATCAAGCTTTCTTGCTTTTTTCTTGAGGTAGGGTTACTTTTAACTTAGTATCTCTTTATTTTGAAGATGATTATATGGTATTGTTGTGACTTTATGAATTAATTTGATGATTGAGTAGATTAGATCTTGTATTTCACAAAAAGTGAAATTTTACTCAACTTCTATTAAAGTTTCATCTAATTTTCCATATAACATGAGTAATAATGTTGAGGATAGAGATATATATATATATAAATGAGAAGGAAGCCCCAAATTTGTTAAAAACCCTAATTTTGAATGTGAGTAGAGAATGATACTTGGAGGAGAATTTCGTTAAATTCTTGGAATTTTGTGAATAATCACTGTGGAAAATATAGATATTGTTGTGGTGTTGAAATTGTGATTTGGGGATTGAGGCTCTTGAATGTTATAATTGTTTCTTATCGCTATAATGTTGAACGCTTGATTACTTGGGATAAAGTAGAGTAAGGTGGTAAAGTGAATAGGAGTCTGAGTTAAGAGTCAATTTTGAGAAAGTGGTATTGTGTTGGCATTCGCATGGAGAGTTAAGGTGGCTAATTGCCCTGTCAACGCTTATCGCTAGACGAATGTAGGAAAATATTTTTGGGTGTCCACTGGTCTCGCCATATTGTAGTCGGCAAAAGTGGAAAAATTGATGATTTTGGGTGTTCACGTCCTATAGTATAATAGTCAGCAAATGTGGAAAAACATGGTTTTTAGGTGTCCACGTCCTGCCATATAATAGTCGATAAATGTGGTGATGATATTACATGAAAGTGACTTATGCATGTGGTTCAGACTCTTGTAACGGACTCATGGTGTATTTTTCTTTATGATGTTGAGAACAGTTTTGTGTGGCACAGAGATGCACTTTAACCTTTCTTTATTTATCAATGTCAATTATTTTATGTTGTTTTGTTATGACAGTGTCATGTGCTTCTTCAAATAATTAGATACTTGGCTAAATTTATCTCTACTTGGATATAGGTCAACCCTATCTGATTTTTTAGGAACTGGTGACACACCACTGCAATGATTTGAAGTTGCACTTTTATTTTGCTGGGAAGCTAGGTCTAAGAAATTTGATTGTAGAAGTATGGAGTTTTGTATCAAACATTGAAATTTGTTTTGTTGTATTGGACAAAACTTTAAAATATATATATATATATATATATTTGTATGCCTTAATGGCGAATTTCTTTTGTATAGTCTTCTAGATTATTGGACTTACCCAAGGACATGGATTGGGATTAATGTGTATCATGGACTTGAAAATTTTGGATCCTAGTTCAATGATAAAGAGGACTTTATGGTATGTTGCAATGCATGGTTGTGGTTTCTTCTTGTGGGAAATTTTGGGGTTTTACAAGCGCCTATGGTTGTCCAAGAAGAAGAAGGAGGACCAAAGATAGTGTATGTGAGAAAAACCTTGGCAAGTGTAATGACAAGGTATCTATCCCTGGAGAAACTGACACTCACTTTGGTAATGGCTTCAAAGAAGCTGAACCGTTACTTTCAAACTCACAAGATTGTAGTGCTTATAGAGTACCCATTAAAGTCTCTGTTGTAACATGGAGACTTGTCGGGAAGAACATCACAATGGGTTGTAGTTTTAGGTCAATATGACATAGAGTACAGACCAAGGATTGTAATCAAAGTTTAGGATCTAGTTGACTTTGTTGCTGAGTTTACAACGAGTACAAGCCGAAAGCCAAGACCTATGAACCTCGGCCTAGAATGCGCAGAAGAATCAGAGGAAACATAACTGGTAGTACAGAAAACCAAGTTAGCAGGACAGAAGAAAAAGCAAGAGAAGCCTTGTGATATATACATCGGCAAGTCCTTCTGCCTCTTTATCAACAGCAGTTCAAACTAGCAGAGAGTAAGGGCAGGTGTGGTGTTAGCCTTACCAGATGGATAAATGGTGGAATAATCAATCCAACTAGGGTTCAAGGCCTCAAATAATAAAGCAGAGTATTATCGGATTGAAGCTAGCAGCAACAGTTGAAGCTGATGAGATGGTAGTCTACTGTGACTCCTAACTCATCGTGAACCAAGTGACGAGGGAGTACATCGCCCGAGATGAGAGAATGATGGCCTATGTCAAAAAGGTCATCAAGTTGCTAGCACAGTAGACGAGTTGTCAGTTACAACAGATATATCGAGAAGACAAAAGCTATGCGGATGCATTGGCAAACCTTGATAGTGTTATAAAGTCAAACATGCCGAGAATAATTATGGTGGATTACTTGTCAGGCCCTGGCGTAGAGCCACTGATAACAGAGTATGAGGCAATGTGCATAGAGTTGGGCCCAAGTTAGATGGATCCCTTAGTCAAATTTATCAGAGATGGCAGGTTACCAGAAGATAAGAAAGAGGCATACAAGATCAAACTCAAGTCGGCAAGATTCGCTTTGTAGGCGTATGCCATCTATACAAAAGGTTCTTTACTAGACCATTATTATGTGTGCACCCTTCCTGTAGAAGACTTCTTATATGATATCTATGAAGGAGTTTGTGGAAGTCATATAGGGGCAGATCTCTTGCCCACAGAGTCAGAGACACCCTATTTTTGACCGCCCTCAGACTTGACGCCATCGTTTGAACACTCGATGATCATCCCTGTTCGTGTTCGTCTTGAGTTCTTGGAGGTTTCGGCTACGCGCCTTGCCTCGAGACCTCTCGACTTGTGTTTTTGCTTATGAGGGCAGGGAATGGCTTGTTGGCCACCCCAACACCTCACCGGCCATGGCTTGAGGCCACCGGCCCTCTTTTCTTGCCACCGGCCATTGGTGATGGCCGGTCGGCACTTTGTTTGGTCGACCGACCATTAATTTGGCCGATTGACTCCTTTTCTGGCTGAGACCTTTTTTTTTGGGAGGCTTGACCCTTTTGAACCCCTGTTTTAGCTTCTTAAGGAAGCTTGAACCTTTTGAAACCCTTGGTTTTAGCTTCTTGAGGAAGCTTGAACCTTTTGAACCTTTGTCTAGCTTCTCCAAGAAGCTTGGCCTTTTTAGCTTCTTAGAGAAGCTTGAACCCTTCTAAGCTTCCAAGAGAAGCTTGCACCCTTTGCCTAGCTTCTCCAAGAAGCTTGGCCCCTTTACCTTAGCTTCCCTTAGAAGCTTGCCCCCTTTGACCCTTTTGCCTTAGCTTCTCCAAGAAGCTTAGGCCTTTTGCCTTGCTCTATAAATAGAGGGCCTCTCCTCCCATTTCAAAGGTTGAAGAAAAATCTGATATATAGGATATATATATATCACTCTCTCTCTATATCTCCTCTCTCTACATTTGTGTGGGTTAGAAGGTTCAAAAGGGTCTAATTCTTGCACATTTACACTACACCTCTTAGCCTAACACCTCCAACACCAACCTAAGCTTCTTGGAGGGTCTTGAGAGGTCCTAAGGAGCTGAATTTTTGGTCCATAAGCCTGGAGTCGCAGCTTTGAAGAAGTTCATCAAGGGTGAGCACTATTCTCTTTATTCCCCGTTTTTGCACACACTTTTAGCCTTACTTTCAAGCATATTTTGGCTTTGTCATAAACTGAAAAAAATCTTATTTTGAGCTCCTTTGTTTAAGAACACTTTTGTGTTTGGGGTCGTTTACCTCCTCTTAGGCCTTGTTTGGCCTCTTTTTTGTGCATTTTTGGTGAGCTTCAGGACCACCTTGTGTGGACCTCCTCACCACTGAAATCCTGAGGTCCTAAGAAGGAGAGGGCCATCCCCTCTCCTTATTGTCTTGTTGACTTGCATTTTTGGCCTTACAAAGGAGCCCATACTTGCATGCTTCCAAGCTTTGTTTTAGACATTTTTCAGTGGGTTTTAGGACCCCCATAAGCCATTTCTAGAGTTGTCTTGGCTATGTTGAATGTCCTTCTTGTATGTGTAGAGTAGCCCTCTTATTGGCCTTTCAAAGGAACGCATCATTCTTGCATGCATAGACCTTGTTTCTATGGGTTTTTGGGGCTTATTTGACATACCATGTTACTGTTTTTGGCTGGTTTGGTGACCTATCTTATCGTCTATATAGGTGTAGTGTAAACCGCGCTTACTAGCCTATGTTGCATGTTGTTTTGGCCCTGCATGTTAGCACCTTTTGGCCATGCCTTGAACTGATTTCATGCATGTTTTGCACTGCCTTAGCACTGTTTTCATGCCTCATGGTCGAATAATGCTTGTTATGCATGTTTGTAGTGCAATGCCCATGCCTAGCTTTGAGTTTTGAAGCTTGCATGCTTGAATGGTAGTGTTTTCATGTTTTAGGTCATTTTGGAGTCATTTGGCATGCCATTTCAGATCTGGAACATGCACCATTGTATGCCATATTTCCTCCTTGCCATGCTTTTGGTAGAGTTGCATTTTGTGCCTTGCTTGGTTAATGCATTGTGCATGCATTCCATGTATTTTGTTGCCTCACTTGCATCATTATGGCCACTGGTTTGGGCATGCTTGCAAGCTATCCATGTTAGTTTAAGTCCATCATCACATGTTGTTGTATGCCATGTATGTTTACATGTCTAGGTTATGCCTATTGCATACTAGATGCATTGCATAATTATGTTGCATTAGCCTTGCCTGCATGCTTAGGTTGCATTGCATTGTGCATGCATCCCTTGCCTCTTGATCAAGCATGATAGAGGTTGGGGCCTTTGATGTGTTTTGTGTGTGCATTTCATTTGCTATTGAAGTTGCAAACTTGGCCTCTTAGGCCATCATGCATTGAAATGCATAATTGATGGCCTGAGGGTCGAGGGTCATGCTCCCTTGAGTCCATTGCATGATAGGGAGTGTGTCCATGCATACATTTGCTTGAAAATTCCATGCCATAAACCTTGTCTCTCATCGGCCAACTATGTGTTTCAACAGGAAGAATTGGTTGGCCGGCAGTGTTGAGTGCCGACAGGCAAAACATGTTTGGCCGATAGCACAAGTTTTGACCGATAGTACCATTCCCATGGCCGGTGGAATTGTGTTCTAGCCGGTGACATTCCAGGACACCGCATGCTGATTCAAAGCGCTCGAAATTTGTGTGATCCTCGAGGGGCAAAGTAAACATAGGCAACAAGGCTATGGCGTCGAAGTTTTGCAGACAGATCAAGCATGTATCATCCACACATCCCGAAAGGTGGTCATGCCACCTTCTTTCTCAGATTTATTTCGCTAATTAATTAAGGGTCTGTAATAATTAATTAGCTAGGATAGTTGATTTATTATTTTTGGCCTGATATTCTTTTGGTCCCTCCGAGCGAGGCTTAATTATAAGTGGTGCGTGTGTGCATGTCTTCCAACCCCCGCTTCTTTCTCCCTTTTACTTACCTGCTTTTGATGGTTAGTATTAGGTCATGTTTAATTTAGCATACCTTATGCTATGCATGCGTGCATCCATTCTTTTGTCTTATATGCACTGCCTGCACATCATGTTAACTGCACTTGTATTTCAATTCCAAGTTGAGTACTTGTTAGTTGCAGCATTTCACATGCCATCTTTAGGATAGCCGAGCCTATTATAGTTACATTTTGCATGTGTTGCATTAGCCAACTTAACATGAACTAGGATCATGCATATGATTACTAACTAGTTTCTGTTTTGGCTTGGAGTACTAGGTAAACTTTTATGCTTTGGCATACTGCATGCGTGTGAGTGTTGCCATAATAGCATGATTACCATGAGGCTAGCTGCTTATGTGTTATAACTGCTTGAATGCCTGTGGATGAAGGTTGAGTTGTTTAAATTGAAACAATGCATTGAACGCGAGTTTTAAGCCCACTAGATAGTGGCAAAACCATCTTTTCTAAAAAAGTCCACTCGAGGGTGGCAAAACCTGCATTTTAGCCTACTTACGAGTAGCAAACCATTTTCAAAACAAACATGAAATGTTTTGTTCCAATTTAGGCGATTTGGTCTATACTTGTTTGCTGTGCGCAGAACATAGTAATTCTAGGCTAATAACCGGAATAAGAACGCATAATGTTTTCAAAACAAGATATCATGGTTAGTAGAGGCCGATCTTCGGATCGGGCAGAGGGGTGCTCATAGTCGACCTTCCCAATCGCACTCCAAGTTCCCGAGCCGAGGCAACTTTGGTGATGACGGACACGTGGTCTTGGCACCGAGTCGTGGTTTCTAAATTCCTATTAAAAAATATTTAGGTGGCGACTCAGATTCCGCAAAGCAACCCATGTTTGGCACTTCTTTACAAAAAATCTGTTTTCAAAAACGATTTGCCAGATTTGGACTCTTTGGTTCAGATTAAGAACCACGACAAAACGACTCCGAACTGTGGTAACACAAGTCCCTCGAGGCGCGTCCACAAGAGCCATATCACAAGGGTACTGGTGGCCCTGTATGTAGAAGGGCACATAAGCCTATGTCAAGAAGTGCAAGAAGTGTCAAACGTTTGCACCTCTGATACATCAGCCTACTAGAGACTTGAATTCGGTATCCACTCCTTGGTCATTTTCCCAGTGGGGCATGGATCTGATTAAGTAATTGCTCAAGGCAACTGGACAGAGGAATTACTTGGTAGTAGCTACAGATTTCACAAAATGGGTGGAGGTCAACCTTTATCTAAAATCGAGATGTGGACATAAGAAGTTTCATCCGAAGAACATTATTACTAGATTTGGATCCCAAGAGCCATAGTGGCATAATGGAACCCAATTTGACAAAGTTAATCAAGAATTTTGTGCGATATACAAAATCAAGAACTACTATTCAACTTCCAAATTCCCACAAAGCAATGGCCAAGGAGGCCTCTAACAAAACCATCTTGGATGGTATACAAAAGAGACTAGAAGTTGCCAAGGGCAAAGCCGACAAAATCAATTGGAGAATCACCTTTGCTATAGCTATGGCACCGAGGTCAAGTATACCATTAGAAATCAAAGATCCCTAGAGTTTGAAATTAGGCAGTAGAGAATGGGACAAATGAGACATTTTTGGCCTGAGATCTGGACTTGATTGAAGAAAAGAGGGAAAGAACAACAATTCAGCTTGGGACATACCATCAGAGACTTGCTAGGTCATACAACAAGAAAGTGAATCCCAAGGAATTCCAAATTGGGGATCTCTTCTTGAGAAACGTCGACAGCAACAAGAAAGATCCCAGAGAGGGTAAAGTCAGCCCGAACTAAGAAGGTCCATACACAATTATCTCAATCACGTAATGGGACATATCGCTAAAAAGATCATAGAGAACCCAAATATAAAAATAAAGTAAATAATTAAATAATAATAATTTTACAATCTCAAATATTTTGATGGTGAATCCTAAAGTGCAAATTAAATATTTTGAGGGTCTTTTAATTAGTTTTAAAACCTAAAATAAATTTATGGTAAAAAGTCTTTAATTTAGAGGTAAGATTTATTTAAAAAGAAAAGAAAAGAAAATAGATAGAGAAGAGGGTGTGACTTGAACTCTAGACCACAAAATTAATAATTAAGGCTCTTACCATTTGAGTTGCATATAACTTTTATATATATATATATTGCATATTTATCTATTTATTTGACCTATACACGCATTTTGTGTGCCCACTACTAGTATAAAATAAAATAAACACAAACCCTACTCTCTTTTCGATTCAAAACAACAGCAACAGCCTTGAGTTTCTATTCATAGCAGTCGTGACCCTTAAGAGTGAGGCAGGAAGAGAGAGAGCCACCTAGTAGGTACTCAATCTTTGTTCATCTTACTTCCAGTATCATGCTGAAACTTTATCTGTGTGGTTTAATTTGGAGATTTCATGGTTAGTGTGGTGGGTTTTTGGGTTTGGATATAAGGCATTGTGGCAATTGATATACAAAAAACCCTACCTTCTTATTTGTTCATTACAGCAGCCGTGAGGGAAAGAGAGAGAGAGAGAGGAGAGATTTGAGAGAAACTTTTGGTAACATTGGTGGTCAACAACTCTAAGGTATTATCCTATTTTATTATATCTATATATTGTGATGGTTCATATGTGTAATATGCTTGTTGTTGGGAAGGAATAAGAGAAACGGGTGTGCTGTTTGGGTGCCAAGTCAGTGATTGGTGATGAGAAATAATGAGTGTAATTCTTAATTCAAAATTTGCACGAACCACAAACTTTAAAAATCAAGAAACCATATCAAACGGATGAATTTTGAACTGAAATTTTTATAGTAGATTAATTACATATTGAATTGCATGTCTGAATTTTCTCATAATTTTTAAGAGTCAAAATCTATATTAACTAGTGCTGCTCAAATCTGTCCCTAAAATTGGTGTAAAACAAGAACTTCAAAGTGTTGTTCTATTTGGGTATAAATCCAAAAATTTTCAAATCAACGCTATTAGAACCGGTTAGAGTTACATCTTTAGCCTTGTATTGATTGCTTGTGTATACTAAGAGAACCATTAATTTTTTTAAAGTGCTGCAGAAAACAACCTATTTAGATATAATTAATTGTAGATAATTATTTTGATCAGCAAATCAAGTAAAACTAATTGAGTTTGAAACTTAGGATATATTAGTTGATATTTGGAGGGTTTTGGAATTTTTCGAACAACGTGGAGTGAGTTTTGTAATTTTCAAAGTTAGAGAATAGATTGGAAAGCTTATTTAAAATGTTGTTTTATTTTAAAGTTCCTTTTAATTAAGTTTCGATTTGAACCGATGTCTTGGGTGATTTTAGACCTTGAAAAACATGAGCTTAGGTAATATTTAAGAGTAACGGTGAGTTGGGTTGAGCCGTGTTAGTGCGTTTTAGTTTGGGGTTATTTAGTTTATTATTCCTTTTAGTATATTTGAATTAGTAGTGACGTGTAGTTTTAATACTTTGTTCAGGGCACTAGTTGGACTTTTATACTTTATTCGAGGATTATATTATATCATTTTCAGGTGAGTAGTTGCATGCTACATATTTTTATAAATGTTTCCCTGCCCTGAACTGTTGGAAAATTTAATTGTTGTTTCAGGACTAAACTATTTTGATAAATAATTTTATTATCAATGGAATTAAATTATTTCTGAAACATGTGTGAACTTGGCATACTGTAAATTATTTGTTGTGGTCTCATGTTTATAATGGTGAACTACCATGTTTTGCGAAACTGAATTGTATTGATTATTGGGACCATCTCAGATATTTTAGTCCAAGAAAATTATTCCACTATGTGTGGTGGAACAGATCCAGTGGGCGGTGATAACGCTTAGTGTTCAATGATTGTAAGGAAAAGACCTAGGCTAGGCTTGGTGATCTTCAATCGAATCGCCTTAGGGAAAAGGCTCAGTTGCCACCTCGATGATGACTCTTGGTTCGATATTGATCCAACGGGCTTATTGCCTTGAGAGTTGTGTGGCATGTTACTTATTATTCTTGGTACCCGTAAAATTATTGGTGTTCATGTTATAATATGTTTTAAGTGAAAATGTCATTTATCATGTTCTTGAGAAACATGAGTATTTTAATTGTTGAACTGTGGAACCTTCTTTGAAACAAATTATCTTTATCAAAATTGTATGCCAATCTAGTTTCTGTGATATATATCTTATTTTGGAATTGAACGCTGTTTTCAAAACTGTATTTACTATCCATGTTGCTACCACCGAGCTATCGCCTAACTTAGTTGTTTATCATTTCTAGGTGTTAGAAGGACTCGTGAGTGAACTCATGGCGTAGTAGGAACTCAATTGCATGGACCTCTAGAACATTCTCTTATTTTGTTTTAGATTGTTATGTCAAGTTTGTGCATATTTCTTTTTATTTTTATTAAGGTTCATTTAGAATTTTTTTGATACGTGGGCTATTTATATCCTATAAGTTTGGATGGTATTGATTACGCTTGTTTTTGTTGTTTATACTTATGGCATGTCACTAGATTGAGTTTGGTTATTTATTATCGAATATTGTATAGTTGTTCAACGTGATTATGGATTTGTATTTAGGCTTATGTGTGCCTTGGACTAAGGCCCTGTGGGCCACGGTTGGTTATACCTGGGTTTGGGGTGTGACAACTGTGATGGCAATGAGTTGCCAAGGCATTAGAATACTACAAATCGTGAGTTTTTCTATCATTAGTTTAGTTTCTTTTCTTTTCAATTTTGATGTAATCTAGAAGATGTTTAATAAGTATTGATTAATGAAATACTAGTTCTATTTTGCAAACTATTGTTAAATTCTAGCATACTCCTAATGTTGGATAGATAAAAATGTAAGGTCGAGGTGATGTTCCAAAGAGGAACAAGATGTTTAACTTAGGCTTGTCGAATGACAGAGTTGAACTAAGTTAAAGGGATGTTTCAAAAGACACAAGATCTAAACCACCATGATCCGACTAGTTTGTAAGAAAAGCCGAGGTAACTAGTACTTTTGGTGCACTAAGGTTAAGCCTTAAGTGTTTTATTTAGACGAGCTAAACACGATGACTCGTCATGGATGTTCAAGTCGACTTAGGCAAGTGATGTATCCTTTTAATGTGAACCTAAGTTATAACTTATGCTCATGTCGTAAGGCATAGAGTCGATATGAGTTACACTTAGTTTGTGACGGAAAGAGTAACACTTGGTGAAATTTTCAATAGTTTGTTATTTAAGCCCGTGATGATGTTAAA